>JAZKLR010000003.1:1200000-1800000 GCA_037103525.1 Ganaspis brasiliensis | reverse complement strand
GGAATCACAAAAAGAGAAGGAGACTAGTGGAACTGAAGAAGTGTTCTGCCTGGAATGCCAGAAAAGACGCAATCGAATAGCAATAATTAGATCATTAAAGCAAGAGGAGACTTTTGAGACCTTTCTTGCTGTTTCTGAAGATCAATGGAAAAACGATGTTTTTACGGTGACGGAGACAAAGTCAGTACCCATTTGGGAGGCCTCTAAAGAATATGACATTCTTCTCCCCTGCACCAAAAACTTTACGTCAAATAGTAAAACGATCGGCAAGACAATAAGACAGCTGGGTGGAATAAAAGGTCTTCAAAGCCAAAACAAGAAAGAAAGGGAGTACGCAAAAATGATTAACACTCTTGGCTTTCCAGACGACAAGGGAAATGTCGGCCAGAAAACGAGGAGAGTATACTATCCAATCCTCGGGGAGAACACTTCTGAATATGGAACAAATGACAAGTTGCTATCGACTCACTGGTGGAGATCAAAAGAGACTTGATAAGATGTAAAGGTACAAAGCTGGCTTTTCCAGAGGAGGAGAATGTAGAAGAGGCTACGCTGGGACGTATGGTAAGGTTTCTCTTTGCGGATACAAGTATTCATACAGAAGCATATAGGACAATGGAAAACCGCAGAGGAAAAGGAAAAATAGAAGGGACAAAAGATCAACCAAACGATTTTGCATCGAAACAAAAATTGCCGACGTTTAAAAGAAGACCGAGGGACGACGCACTTGTTATTGACATACAGGGCAAAAAATATTCGGAAATTCTTAAAACAGTCAAACAATCTGTAAATCCCTCAGAAGAAGGAATCAACATACGACGCATAAGACCAACGAAGACCGGGAAGCTACTGCTTGCTATCGACAATTGTGAACCCAAATTAGAGTCCTTTAAATAAAAAATACTGGAAAAAATCCCACAGGCGTCAGCAGCTTTACTAATAAAGAAGACTGTATTGCATATAAGGGGGTTGGACGAGGTCACAAATGTGGAAGAAATCCAAGATGCCATTCAAGATTTTGGGAATATAAATCCAGAGGATTTTGAAGTGAAAGCCCTCAGACTGGCATATGGTGGCAGGCAGAATGTTACTGTGATAATACAGGAAGCAAAGGCAAAACAATTGATTGAAACAGGGAAAATAAAAATTGGCTGGACGATCTGCAAGGTCGTTGAACGGGTAAGAGAGAGCAGATGTAGTAAATGCTGGGAATCAGGACAACAGAAAGAAAATTGTAAAGGTCCAAATAGAGAAAATTTGTGCATGAAATGTGGAAAGGACGGACACAAAGCCAAAAAGTGTACGAATGCAGCATCTTGTTTGATATGTATGACACAAGGTCATCAAACCTCAAGTCATGGGAAATATGCTTTTGAAAAACAAGTCTTGCAACCTTCTGTAAATGAGCAAAGTTAAAATTCTGCAAATAAACACACACACATCAAGTGATGCTCAGAATCTAGCCCTTGCAACAGCAGTCAGACTCTCGGCTGCAATGGTAGTGCTTAGTGAGCCAAACAAAAAGTCCCTACAGGGAAGTACTGACTGGATATATGACGATGCGTGTGATACGGCGATCAAAATAATTGACCCTAATATAGTTGTTCTAAAGCAAGGAAAAGGCACAGGCTTTTCCTACGTGAAGACAAAGTCTTTTACCATTTATGGATGCTACGTATCTCCCAACAGAGACATATCCTGTTTAGAAGAAACCTTGCAAGAAATTGAAAACATCATCCGCACAGAAGGGGATGAGGCTATAGTTGTTGGAGAACCTGTGGGGAATGAAAAAATCTGATGAAAGAGGACAAACAGTAGCAGAATGGGTGGCTAGTCTAGACCTTGTCATTCAAAATGTAGGGAATACACCAACATTTACAAGGAGAGACTATGGCTCAATATTGGACTTGACTATATCAAGCTTTCAGATTGCCAGGAAGATAAGTGAGTGGAAAGTATTGGACGTTGAATCGCTTAGCGATCATAAGTATATTATCTTTAGCGTAAAACTAGACCAAAGTCCGAAGGGGAAGAAAACCACGGTCCCGAGAGGCTGGAATACTAAAAATATGGACAGGCAGGAAATTGTAGAAGCTATAGAAAGCTTTAAAATATCTCAGCAACCACCCTCAGCAGCAAATCTTACAACAGCCTTGACTAAAATATGTAGCAAATGTTTGCCGAAAAAGGGCTTGTTTGTAAGACGTAAACAACTTTATTGGTGGAACTCCAATATAGCTGAATTAAGAAAAAATTGCATTAAATCAAGAAGGGCCTATACAAGAGCTGCAAAGAAGAGAAATGAGTTGACAAAAGAAACCCGGTGGACAGCCTACCAGGAGAGTAAGAAGAAGTTGAGAAAGGCAATCAAGGTATCAAAGAGGAAACATTGGCAAGACGTTGTACAGGAAGTCGATAATGATGTATGGGGCAATGGATACCGGACGGTCAAAAAGAGATTGATCGGAAACCCCTCAAGTCAGAAGCTATCAATGGACTTGACAAAGGAGAAAGCAGCAAAACTTTTTCCCCAACACGAACCTGTCCACTTCCTCCCAGTGGAAAGCCCAGGTTTTAGACTGTTTTCAAAGGAAGAACTAGAAAGGGCATGCAAGAAAATGAAATTAAAAAAGGCACCAGGACCAAGCATGATTCCTCAGGAAGTGCTGAAAGAGTTTGTTCATGTCGCGGGGGACTATACGCTAGCTGTTTATAACGATCTTGCGAGAGCTGGATGTTTTCCGAAACAGTGGAAAAAGGCAAAGCTTGTATTACTAAGAAAAGGAGCCAAGCAAATAGGTGCCCCAAACTCTTATAGACCTATCTGTCTTTTGGATGTTGAAGGGAAGCTGTATGAGCATCTTATCCTATCCAGGATAAAAGAAGAATTGGCTCGAACTGGAGGATTATCCAAGAATCAGTTCGGGTTCCAGCAAGGAAAACAAACGACAGATGCAATAAAGGCAACCTTAGACGCAGCCGGAAAGGTGAACAAGTTTTGGAGACAGTCTAGACCCCTGTGTGCCGCCATAGGAGTGGATGTCAAAAATGCTTTTAATAGTGCTTCTTGGCAGGTCATCCTCGATGAGCTAAGAAGAAGAAGAATAGACGAAAGTCTTATTCGGGTGCTAGCATCATATCTATCAGATCGTAAAATTATAATCGAAGCGGAAGGGACTACGGAGGAACAAAATATAAGCAGTGGTGTTCCACAGGGGTCGGTCCTGGGACCAACTCTGTGGAACATTCAGTATAACGACCTTCTTGAATTGGAGCTCCCTGAAGGCGTTGAAATAATTGGATTTGCAGACGATATTGTCCTCATAATCATCGCACGATCAGAGGAAGAGCTTATGAATGTAGCAAACCTCGCACTCCTCAAAATTCAAAAGTGGATGAAAAGTAAAAGGCTGTCTCTTGCACCAGAAAAAACAGAAGCTATTCTGATAACGGAACGCAGGAAACTGAAACCAATCAGCTTCCAATTACAAGGAGTTACTATAAACCTCAGCAAATCCTTAAAGCAGCTAGGGGTGTGGTTGGACACAAAGCTGACGTTTGGAGAGCACGTGGAAAGGGTATCAAGAAAAGCGCAGCGGACAATGTCAGCTCTCGCTGGGCTGATGCCAAATATAAAGGGACCTAGGGCCTCAAAAAGAAGACTTCTGGCTAGCGTTGTCCACTCACAACTACTCTATGCAGCACCAATCTGGCAGAAGGCCTTAGAGAAGGAAACTCTCCTGACAAAATTGCAGAACATCCAGAGAGTCATGTCTATTAGAATATGTAGCGGCTACAGATCTATCTCGACGGACGCTTCAGCAGTCCTCGCAAATGTTCCGCCGAATGACCTATTAGCAAAAGAAAGAAGTCAGACATATGAAGGTATGCGTAAAAACACAGCAAGGCAACAGCTTATGGAAGACTGGCAAAGTAGGTGGCGGAACTGTGAAAAAGGAAGATGGACATATTCGTTAATCCCTGATATTGAAAGATGGACATCACGAAAGCACGGAGAAATGGACTACTATCTCACGCAGGCATTATCAGGGCATGGATGCTTCCCACACAGCACCGGAAATTCCCTGAATTTTCCCTGAATATTCGTCAACATTTCTCGAATATTCGAACTTAATATTCAGGGAAGTTTCGTGGAAGCAGTAAAATGTCCGCCTAGAATAATATTGGGCGCGAAATTTCCCTGAAAATGTATTTCCAATTTTCAGGGAATTTCTGCCTCTTATATTCCTTGAATATTCAGGGAAAGTTAAAAAAAATTTCTAAAATTTTTTTTAATCTGGTAATTGATCAAAAAAATATGTTATATTCGACATCCGTGTGATTCTAGAAAATTAAAAACTACTGCGCAGCCGTAAGTGTCATAGAATCCAAGTTCGACCAGTGCGCATCAAGTTAAGTGAATATACGAATACTATGAATATTGGAGGAATGTTAGATGCGGAAATTCCCTGAAAATTAGAAATACATTTTCAGGGAAATTTCGCGCCCAATATTATTCTAGGCGGACATTTGACTGTTTCCACGAAACTTCCCTGAATATTTAGTTCGAATATTCGAGAAATGTAGACGAATATTCAGGGAAAATTCAGGGAATTTCCGGTGCTGTGTGGGTTCATGCAGTACCTGTATGATAGAAAAAGGCATGATACATATAAATGCCATTACTGTAGCGAAGTTGATACAGTACATCACACGCTATTTGAATGTCCCAAATGGCAGAAGGAAAGAGACGAATTTAGCGGTATAACTGGAAAGGCCTTCAGGCCAGATTCAATGATGGACGAACTGCTGAAATCGGAGGCAAGCTGGAATGACATAAACTCAATAATAAGGTCTATAATAAAAACCAAGGAGAGTGAACATAGGCAGCTGGAACTCAACAAACAAAAGCAAAAAAAAAAAAAAAAAAAAATTTTAAGCATTGACTAATTAAAGGTTTTTATATTAAGGACAACCCCCCACTGTAGTAATGCTAGCGTGGTTCCGGTGGGATGCGGTGAAGACTAGGGAGAAAGGGTGTTAGTCAGTAAGAGTCTGACACTACCCACAACTTTCACCTTCGTGGGTGTCCAATGCAGGATTCACGTAAACTAAAAAAAAAACAAAAAACAAAAAAAAAACAAATTTCAAACCTCTAGGTCAAATGGTTTGGAAGATAAGGGGGGGGGGCGACACGTTTTTTTTTGAAAAAAAAAAAGTTTTTCCTTGACAACGCTATGACCATCATCTCCAATCATGTTCTCTATATTTTTCCTGAACTCTACTCGCGAAAATACATATGTGTACCAAATTTCAATGCTCTAGGTCAAATAGTTTAGGAGATAAGGGGGGGGGAGGAAATAGGCATTTTAATGCATTTTTTGAAAAAAATCTTGTTATTTCATTGACAACGCTATGAACATCACGTTCAATCATGTTCGCTATATTTTTCCTGTAATCTACACGTGAAAATACATAAGTGTACCAAATTTCAACTCTCTATCTCAAATAGTTTGGCCGCTAGGGGGGGGGGGGGGGGTAATTGTTTTGGGCGACGGACAAACGAGTGAAAACATAAGGGTTCCGTTTGGACACTTTGTGTACGGAACCCTAAAAAGGCGAGAATTATTGAATATAAAAGAAACTAATTGAAAACTGAAAAATCGAATTGAAATTTGAAGCATATAATTAAAAATTGAAAAAAGAAATTGAAAAAAGCCGATAATTACTGATTATTGAAAATTTAATTAAAAATTAAAGAAAAGAATTGAAATTTGAAAAAAATGATAATTGAAGAAAATAATTTTAAATTTCATTAAAATAATCGTAATTTAAATTTTCAATGAAATTTGAAGGAAATAATTGATAATTCAAAGAAAAATTAGAAATATAATTAAATAATGATATAAGTAATTGAAAAATTGAATTGTGAATTCTTAAATATAGAAGAAAATAATTGAAAACTGAAGAATGGATTTGAAAATTGAAGAAAATAGTCTTAGAATTAAGCAATTGAATTGAAATATTTGAACAATATTTATGATTGAAAAAAGACAGGAATTACTATATATTGAAGAATTAATTAATTTATTTATTTTTGTATTTAACAATTCACGGGCAGTGCCCTTTCATACATAAGTGAATACATTTAATTGAAAATTAAAAAGAATAATTATAAAATAACGACAATAATTTGATATTAAAGAAAGTAATTGAGACAAGTGGAAATTATTTGCCAATATTGAAAAAAATTCGATAATTGTTGAGAATATTTGACAATTGAAAAAAAATCGAAAATTGTTGAGTATATTTGACAATTGAAAACAAATTCTAAAACTGTTGAGAATATTAGACAACGGAGCAAGGTAATTTAGCAAATTTAAGAATGATTGTGAAATTTAAGGAGAATAATTGTAAATTGAAAACTGTTTAAAATTTAATAAAAAAATATAGATTTATTGGATAATGAAATTAAAATTACAACTGTTAGTTATAAATTTAAATTTTGATCAATTTAAAGGCATTTTTAAAAAAGTAGTTGACTTATTATTACTCTCTAAATTTTGAATGAGTGAGAATTTAGCCTACAAATTAGTGAAATTTCACTGACTTAAATTTAGAGAGTATAGATAATTTTATTATGAGAACCTTTTTTTTTTTTTGCTTCTCAAAATTAAGGTTCTTCAAAGGGGGGTGGTGTCCTGGAAACGGGTCTGGCCCCCCCTGCTAGAAATCCAATGGGCGCCACTGAGTAAAACTTTAAATCTATTACTTTGTTTCAATTTATTGTCAATTTTAAACGACAGTAATAATAATAAAAAAAAAATTTTTACTTAGGGTCGTAACATGGACTGTCTCACAACTGGAGCCGTCTCACAACTGGCGACTCTCCCCTATATAATTAAATTTAATATAAAATTATGAAATATAAACTATCATCTATAACCTAGTATATATCTTTGGATGATTTGGACTTTCTTTTTAATGATCCGATAATTTAACTATAGGTTAAACGACGCTATTAAGAATTTTTATAAACGCTTTTAGAAATTATATCAATATATTCTTTAATTAATTACTTATGTACTGATAAAAAACTACCTTCACTATATTTTACTTCACAAAAAACGTTTTCTTGATTATATTACACTTAAAACTAAATTTCAAAGTGTAAACGCACTTTGTCGACGGAAAGCGTATGAAATGGAGAAAAACAGATGAATATTTAGCACAGGATATTTATAACGAATGTAAAATACATCAGACTGTACTTTATCAATATAATACGTGCACAATTTTCGTTCCAAACAACAAAATTTAAGCCCAGACAGAAATTCCACATTCAAACTAAATTTCAACATTTTACATCGATAAATAACATGTGTACAGCAAATTCTAGTACCCATTGTAAATATCAAACCAGATGTATTTTTACTACGTGTCACGTGAAGCGATTTATTTCCAAGGTGATACATAACATTTTTAAGATTAGCTTGTAGAAAATCACATCGGCTGCATACAGCAACGCCACACGCTGTAAAAATACAACACGAACGTTTTTCCTCCACACAGCCGTACTTTTACCACGTATGACGTTGAATTTTTGCAGTCAGAATGTACGGTGCGAAATGTTAAAATGCATTGCACTGTAATTCTGCAGCTTTTGTTTTTTACAGTGTACGTATTATACATACTATCTCTGTCCTACTCTCTCTCTCAGTCTTACGGTACGGCCACAGCTATTAGCTGCCTGCAGGTTACTATGGCAACGCATATAGTATCGTAAGACGTAAAATCTAAAACTTAAAAATGAAACTGAGAGAGAGTAGGACAGACAATATCTCTGTCCTACTCTCTCTCAGTCTTAAGTTTTCAGTTTACGTTTTACGATTTCATCTGCCTTGGCCTAAGCTGTGACCGCCCCTTAACCTAACCTCAGAGGTGACAAGCGAAAACGTCAAAAATACAATAATATATTTTGATTAGAATTGTGCTACACGTAAACTAGGTACTTTTATACTCAATATGTGTTTTAAATATAATTTCTGTATCTATTTTAAAAATACGTTTACTTATTAACAAACAAAGTAATCCAAGAAATTTACTAACGCATTTTGGATATTTTTAATGAAGAAGGTAAGCTTTTGTAACCGATTAAATTAACAAGATTCTACAGAGACTCATAACCATATTTATTCGGTTACGATAAACAAAGTGCTTTGCAGGTGCTATATTAGCAGCCATACTCGGTTAATATTAATCAAATGATTGTTATATTTAGTCAACTTATTTTCTCAGTGTACAAGAAAAAAAAATAAATTGAAAATATTACTACGAAGTGAGAAAATAATTACAAAATAAAAACTGTTACTGAAAAACGAAAAAATTACTAGAAAGGTGAAGAATAAGCATGAAATGGTATTCAATGGTCAAGACCATTTCAAGTAATATTACCGTGGAAATAAATAGAAATTAATGAATAAAATGAATAAAAATAAAGAATTTGATACTAATTAAATAATAAAATATAAATATAGAAATAAAAAAATGTGACATGTGATGGGGATCGATCTCTCGACGTGTGGGTTTGTGGTCGTTGCTTTTGATCGCGGAGCCGCGGGAGATTGAATGGGTCGATTTTAAAGAAGAATTAAGAGAAAAATGAGTAAATGATGAAAAATTAATAATTTAAATAAAATAAATAATAAAATTATAGAAAGGAAAACGTGAAATTATAGTAAAATTGTTAAATAGAAAGAATTATATGAATAATTTAAGTTAGTTTAAGTCTAAATAATAAGATTTTCGTCTAAATTATTAGAAAATTAATAATAAATTAGAAAATAAGTTGTTTTTAATAAAATAAAAATTATAAAATCCAAAAAAATAACTAGTTAAATAAGAATTGTAAAAATTTAACAATAAACAATAAATATTAATTTGTTTATTAAAAAATAGTTAATTAAGACAAGAAATATTGTTTGAATTTTAATAAAAATATAATCAAATGATGGGAAATAAAATAAAGTAAAATAATCTAAAATCAGAAATTTAATAAATTTATTATTCTTTGAGAAAATAAATAAATAAGTAAAAATTCGTTGCAGAATGTTCTAGAAAGTTCTAGAAGCTTTTAAAATTGTTTACTTTCCGGTTTCATTTTGGAGGGAAGAAAAATTATTGGTAAAAGGGATTGTCCAAAATAAATAAAAGCAAATTAAAGTAATAGAAACAGTTTGCGCCAAAAATATCTTAGACGCGGGAGTTATTTGACTTTTAGCATTTCCGGGGTCAATAGTATATAAACAGGCGATTTTACAAGGGGGGTCTCTCTTCCTCTTCTGATATTATCCGAAGGTGAGGTGCTGCCGAAAAATATTTCGATAAGAAATATTTTTCAAATTACGGAAGAATTACTGTTTCAAACATTCAAACATTCATCAAAATTATTGGATCTCACTGTCTCTTGACAATGTGTATCTTTTATATTTATTAAATATTTATTTCGCTCAATATTTAATAAAGACACAAATTAAATATCCCCTGTTTTTGAGCTTTGTATGTTCTTAGTTAACATACCGGGTAACCATCCAGGATTGTTTAATTTTAAAAGATTCCTTGTTGAATGATAAAGTTTCAATAAACAATTTAACAAAAAGTGGAGTGTTGTGGGGAATGGCCGAGCCATGCTCATGGACATGTACCAAAAGTTTTTTAAATCTATGATCCCAGTCCTCCGTGTAGAAATAGGATTTGCTGTAGGTTTGGCGACAACCAACATTCTGAGCTAAAATAATAAAATTTAGGTTGTCAATAAACCATATAAAAAAAATATATATATAAAGAAAATAGCATAGGGCATAGAATTATCCCCAAAATTAGGGTCTGTAGGTAGGATTGAATTTAAAAAAATAGAAATTTGAGATTGAATATAAGAAATTAATTAATGGTAATAATTTGTTTTAGATTTGGAAAAAATATAGATTGCTTTGAGTAACTTCTGTTTGTCTGGCTAATCATTATTTTTATTTTGATAAAGTAAGTTAAATATAAATAGATACAGTTTAAAACTGTTTGTTTTGTTTCCTAAAAGACATTTAAATTTTCTAATTTAAAATAAAATAAAGATTTCTGATTTCTTAAATTATTAATTTAGAATAAAATATTTAAAGTCATTAATTATTCGAAATTTATTATTTATTTAAAAGATTTAAAATTAAAATTTTTATAATTTATTAAAATTATTATTTTATTTGTTTAATTTTTAAATGTTTATTGTTCAGGTAGGTTGAGGAATCAGTGATGAAGCTTGATATAAAATTTATAAATATTAATAAAATCAAATCTGAGATTCCTAATAAAATCAAATTATTTGAACGATAAAAAGAAATTGTGAGAATTAGAAATATTAAAATCAGAATAAAATTAAAAATAAAATTTAAGAAATCAGAATATAAGAAAACAGGTGGCTAATTTCACGTTTAATTTCTTATATGATTTATGGATTTAAATGTCCATTATTTGAACTTATGTCCTTTTCTCTCTAAGATGCCTTATCTTTCTTCTGTTTAAGTACAGATTGCCAATTCCCCGGTTAAGGAAAATAAGAGAGAGAACGATATATGCTTCAAGCAAATGAAAAAAAAAAGGAAAAAAAAGGGAATTTCCTAGAGTGTGACAAAATAACTAGAACTTACAGAAAATAAATTAATAGAAATTTATAAAAATAAATATCCGAAATTATACTTTATATCTTCAAGTGAGTTTTTTTTCTATATATATCAAAGAATCGGTAAAACAGAAGAGTTGATATTGTATTAATTATAAATATCGAACTCAGATAAAATATTTGAAAAAATACATTAATTTTTTATTAAATATACACAAATCTAATCTATACAAAGTTCGAAGGTGTGAATCTTTTGAACTAAAATAAAACCCTAAAATAAATTATAACCCTATTAAACCCTAAACAAAAATAATTATGTAGTTTTGTACATTTAATAATAATGATTTTTTATTTTGCTAATCATTTCCGTTACTTGTGGGTAAAATTTTAATTTCCACAATTTGTTAAAAAATGACTTTTTCTTTCACTAGTTGGTAAAATGGCCATTTCTGTAACTTGTGGAAAAAATAATCATATTTGTCCCTAGTTGAAAAAGGATAATTTTAATCCTTAGTTGAAAAGACGATCATTTCCTTCACAAGGGGAAAAATAGTCATCATGTTATTTAAAGAAAAATACTACGTATGTGTGCTTCTTTTTTAGTAAATAATATTTCAAGGACAAGTAAAATTATCTTAAAATTGTGACATAAAATGTGTGCATTCGAGTTTCTTACATTTTTGTTTATCTAGGGTTAATAATTATCATAAAATAAGTTTGAACAAATGTTCTAGAAATTGAATACTATTTGAATTTACATAGCAGAAAATATTTCATGTTTCAAAACGTAGATAGTTTTAAATTTGAAAAATTACCAATTTCAAAATACATCTCAAATTTTCTTGATTCTATGAAAATGAAGATTTTTATTTTATGATTAACAAAAGTTGTCACAATTTGTTTAACAATCTAAAATTCGAAAAAATGATAAATATTAAGATATGCCTGAAAAATATTTTTTGTTTTTCTTCAAGTATGCTACTGATTTGTAACAGGTATACAGCTGGTATATAGAAAAATGATTCCTATACAAAATCTTCTCAGTTTTTATCATATAATCGATAAATAGTTCCAAAAAAATCGAAAATTTTAATAATTTTTATTTAAATAATTATTGTTTAAGGGCATGTAATGGATAATGACGTCATACTGGTATTGGCAAAGTTAGTCCGTAAATTTTCTCATAGAATACTGAATATTTTGTCACAAAACTTAGTATAGAATTACCAAAAATGTCATTAGGAATTACTGTTAAAAAACTCTATATGAAACTTCACTATAACTTGTACATGAAGTTTTTTACAATTCGTGCTATTGAATTTTCAATAACTCGGTATTGAAATTTCAATAATATCCTCACAGCACCAGATATCCCGGGATATCCTAAAAATGTCCCGTGGATATCCCTAGGATATCCCAGGGATATCCAAGGATATTTTCAGGATATCCTAAAAGCGGCGGTTTGGATATCCTAGGGATATCCCATGGATATTCATAAAATGAAATTTGAGATATCCCCCGGATATCCCCAGGATATCCCCCGGATATCCTCAGGACATCCTCAGGACATGCTCAGGACATCCTCAGGACATCCTCAGGACATCCTCAGGACATCCTCAGGACATCCTCAGGACATCCTCAGGACATCCTCAGGACATCCTCAGGACATCCTCAGGACATCCTCAGGACATCCTCAGGACATGCTCAGGACATCCTCAGGACATCCTCAGGACATCCTCAGGACATCCTTAGGACATCCTCAGGACATCCTCAGGACATCCTCAGGACAAGCTCAGGACATCCTCAGGACATCCTCAGGACATCCTCAGGACATCCTTAGGACATCCTCAGGACATCCTCAGGACATCCTCAGGACATGCTCAGGACATCCTCAGGACATCCTCAGGACATCCTCAGGACATCCTCAGGACATCCTCAGGACATCCTCAGGACATCCTCAGGACATCCTCAGGACATCCTCAGGACATCCTCAGGACATCCTCAGGACATCCTCAGGACATCCTCAGGACATCCTCAGGACATCCTCAGGACATCCTCAGGACATCCTCAGGACATCCTCAGGACATGCTCAGGACATCCTCAGGACATCCTCAGGACATCCTCAGGACATCCTCAGGACATCCTCAGGACATCCTCAGGACATCCTCAGGACATCCTCAGGACATCCTCAGGACATCCTCAGGACATCCTCAGGACATCCTCAGGACATCCTCAGGACAAGCTCAGGACATCCTCAGGACATCCTCAGGACATCCTCAGGACATCCTCAGGACATCCTCAGGACATCCTTAGGACATCCTCAGGACATCCTCAGGACATCCTCAGGACAAGCTCAGGACATCCTCAGGACATCCTCAGGACATCCTCAGGACATCCTTAGGACATCCTCAGGACATCCTCAGGACATCCTCAGGACATGCTCAGGACATCCTCAGGACATCCTCAGGACATCCTCAGGACATCCTCAGGACATCCTCAGGACATCCTCAGGACATCCTCAGGACATCCTCAGGACATCCTCAGGACATCCTCAGGACATCCTCAGGACATCCTCAGGACATCCTCAGGACATCCTCAGGACATCCTCAGGACATCCTCAGGACATCCTCAGGACATCCTCAGGACATCCTCAGGACATCCTCAGGACATCCTCAGGACATCCTCAGGACATCCTCAGGACATCCTCAGGACATCCTCAGGACATCCTCAGGACATCCTCAGGACATCCTCAGGACATCCTCAGGACATCCTCAGGACATCCTCAGGACATCCTCAGGACATGCTCAGGACATCCTCAGGACATCCTCAGGACATCCTCAGGACATCCTCAGGACATCCTCAGGACATCCTCAGGACATCCTCAGGACATCCTCAGGACATCCTTAGGACATCCTCAGGACATCCTCAGGACATCCTCAGGACAAGCTCAGGACATCCTCAGGACATCCTCAGGACATCCTCAGGACATCCTCAGGACATGCTCAGGACATCCTCAGGACATCCTCAGGACATCCTCAGGACATCCTTAGGACATCCTCAGGACATCCTCAGGACATCCTCAGGACAAGCTCAGGACATCCTCAGGACATCCTCAGGACATCCTCAGGACATCCTTAGGACATCCTCAGGACATCCTCAGGACATCCTCAGGACATCCTCAGGACATCCTCAGGACATCCTCAGGACATCCTCAGGACATCCTCAGGACATCCTCAGGACATCCTCAGGACATCCTCAGGACATCCTCAGGACATCCTCAGGACATCCTCAGGACATGCTCAGGACATCCTCAGGACATCCTCAGGACATCCTCAGGACATCCTCAGGACATGCTCAGGACATCCTCAGGACATCCTCAGGACATCCTCAGGACATCCTTAGGACATCCTCAGGACATCCTCAGGACATCCTCAGGACAAGCTCAGGACATCCTCAGGACATCCTCAGGACATCCTCAGGACATCCTCAGGACATCCTCAGGACATCCTCAGGACATCCTCAGGACATCCTCAGGACATCCTCAGGACATCCTCAGGACATGCTCAGGACATCCTCAGGACATCCTCAGGACATCCTCAGGACATCCTCAGGACATCCTCAGGACATCCTCAGGACATCCTCAGGACATCCTCAGGACATCCTCAGGACATCCTCAGGACATCCTCAGGACATCCTTAGGACATCCTCAGGACATCCTCAGGACATCCTCAGGACAAGCTCAGGACATCCTCAGGACATCCTCAGGACATCCTCAGGACATCCTCAGGACATGCTCAGGACATCCTCAGGACATCCTCAGGACATCCTCAGGACATCCTTAGGACATCCTCAGGACATCCTCAGGACATCCTCAGGACAAGCTCAGGACATCCTCAGGACATCCTCAGGACATCCTCAGGACATCCTTAGGACATCCTCAGGACATCCTCAGGACATCCTCAGGACATGCTCAGGACATCCTCAGGACATCCTTAGGATATCCTCAGGACATCCTCAGGATATACCCAGCACAAACAGAATTACTAGCTAGTGCCGTTTTGAGAGTTAGGTGACTGAGGCGCTTGCTGCTGGCGCAACCGCATGGGGGCGCCAAAATTTAACGAAATTAAAACAGAATAATAATTTTTAAATTATCAAAAAAAAAATGTTTTTGTAGTTGGGAGCAATAAAAATTAACATATTATTTGCACCAAAAGAGGAATTTTATACATTATGACTTACCCCACTTTGCGTTTCAACCCGTGTGGAAAGTTCCGAGTATTTCGCAGTGTAAGTGGGCGCAAGTTGGGGGCTAGGTGGGGCCCACCTGGGCTAGGTAGGCCTCAACTGGCGCCCACTTACAAACTGGGAAATACTGGGAACTTTTCCACACGGGAACTGCAATAGTATTAATTTTAAAACAAAACAAAAGTCACATTTCGTAAAAGTCCCTGCTAAATGCTCGATAATACAAATCAATTATTTAAAAGAAATTAAAGTACATAGGGGGCATTATTTCTGAATTGACCCAGTCAAAAATTAGAATGTCCTATAACTTTGGTAAATTTTTCCCTACATGATAATATCAAATCCCCGCAATATTAGCTTTTTTGAAAAAAATTTGTATAAAGTAGAGAGGGTTGAAGTTTTGACTTTTTGAGTGACACCGTCATTTTCGAATTCATATAATTATGTAACAACTTAATAGATTTTAATTAAAATATAGTGAATTTAAAAGCTTTTTTCAAGCACTTTTTAAATAAAAAATAATTTTAAAAAAAGATTTTAACCCTTCTTTTTTCAAAATTAAGTCTTATTTTTCACTTTTGAGGTTTTTCGGCGGTTTTTGGATTTTTTTTATTTTTTTCAATCGAAAGCTGAGATTTTTTCCAACGAAATATGTAAAAATGGAAATGGGCCAATAATGGGTTTTCGAGAAAATGTAAAAAATAAGCAAAAAAGTAGGTTTTTTTACATTCTCTTGAAAACCCATTATTGGCCCATTTCCAGTTTTACGTATTTCGTTGGAAAAAATCTCAGCTTTCGATTGAAAAAAATAAAAAAAATCCAAAAACCGCCGAAAGACCTCAAAAGTGAAAAATAAAACTTAATTTGGAAAAATGAAGGGTTAACATTTTTTTTTTAAATTATTCTTTATTTAAAAAGTGCATGAAAAAGCTTTAAAATTCACTATATATAAATTAAAATCTATTAAGTTGTTCCATAATTATACGAACTTGAAAATGACGGTGTCTTTCAAAAAGTCAAAACTTCAACCCTCTCTACTTCATACAAATTTTTTTCAAAAGAGCTAATATTGCAGAGATTTGATATTATCATGTAGGGCAACAATTTACTAAAGTTATAGGATATTCTAATTTTTGACTGGGGTAGTTCAGGAATAATGCCCCATAGAAAGATTTAAATAGAATTCAATTCAATTATTTATTTATTTATTTATTTCAATTTAACGGGCAATGCCCTTTCATACAAAAGTATTTAAATAAATCTAATCCTAGAACAAAACTAGGATCTAAATCGAATATAAAATTATAAATTTGTTTTAATATTAATTAATTAAAATATTAAATAAAAAATTTATTCCTTTTGAAATGTAGAATATTAATGAAAAAATGAAATAAATACCTAGTACCTATAATTTTCTTTTAGAGAATTGAATAAAAATTTAAAATAATAATTTATGTCCCTGAAGTTCTGAACGTTCATTTAAACGAAATTTTTGTTACATGGAAATATTTTCAAGAATAACTTTTGCAACGCAAAATATAAAAGAAGAATTTAATTCTTAAAATATCAAAATCATTTTTTTGGTAAGCAAAACTTTATTTTTGGTCAAATTTGAATTTGTAAAATATTAAAATAATAATTTCGTTGATTTAAACGTTCAGAACTTAAAGGTCATATAATTTTTATTCCCTTTTATAAAGATAATTAATTTAAAATACGTAATAATTTTGAGAATCCAATTACTTAAAAAATTAACCTTTTTCAACATGTAAAATTTAAAGAAATTTACAGGGTGTCTAGCGAATTATCATTTTTATTTTCCTTGCAAATTGATAAAAATTTAGTAGCAAATTTACATTTAAAAAATAATAGATGAAATTCTGTAAAAAATTATAAAGATTAAGAAATTATGATGAACATTGGAAAACCTACAGAACATAAAAATTTTAAGCTATAAGATAAAAAGTTAAAAATATTAAATTAATTAAAAGCTTAAAGAATAAAAAATATGATGAAAGAACGAATAACTTGATAAAAATGTGAAGATATTAATTTAAAGACAATAAGTAAAAGAACTGAAAAAATGTAGGAAACTAAGAACATTTAATACAAAATGAAAATTATTTGAAAAACGGAGATATAATCTTTAAAAAATAAATGCAGCAAACTATGAAGATATGAAGAAATTACAAAACTATGTGAAAATTATGTTCATTTCTGAAGATTTCGCTTTTATGTAAAAAAAATATTTGCTTTCTCAAAAAGGAAGCTAAATTCGTTTTTCATTGTAAAACATTTTTTAAAATTTTTATAAAGGAATCATTACTTAAAAATGCCAATTAGAGTAGTTATATTAAAGACGTCAAAATTAAAATTTTATTAAAAATTAAAAATCCCCATTATTTCTTCAAATTGAGAATAAAATGTATACTTTATACATAATTAAATTGATCCATTTTTACATATAGAATATTTTGTCCAAAGGATCTATGATTATAAAATAAAAATTGGAGAAGGTGTAAAAAGAAAAAGAATTTTAAATGAAAAAAAAAATTAAAACTCATGATTTATTATTATGCGAATTTTCGGTCCATTATAGACTTTATATAGGTCAATCGATTCGTTTTGAGACAATATGATTTTTTATTTGTTAAGTTGTATTTTAAGTGTGAAAAAAAATTTTGTTAAGAAACGATATTTTTTTGTGAAAATGGTGCTTAAAAATATCCGATCTTTTTTTTAAACATAAATATTTGGGCTTTTCAGATAAACATAAGTCGATTTAGATTATTTTTAAAACTCAAAAATTTTAACGATCACAAAGCTTCTTCAATGAGGAAGCAAAATGTTCAAAAATAAAAAAAGTGGGTGAATAAGTCTATCAATTTTTCTCTATAAAGTATAAATACATTTGCAAAAAAAAAAAAAATTAGCAATGTAAAATTAAATCAAATAAAACCAAGGTTGCAAAATTTTTTATAAATGAGTAGGGGAGGGGGGGCGAAAATTTTTAAGTTTGACTCGGGCGCCAGAAAAGCTCACTACGGGTCTGGTGTATATGCACTTAAAATAAGTGAAAATATCACTTAGGGGCCATTTAAGTATTATTTAAGCATCAAGGAGGGGGAAGGGGGCTAAAAACCTCTTAAAATATGCTCACGTAATACTTGAACAGCCCCTTATTTAGAGAGAAATGTCACTTATTTGGAAGTGTACATGTATACACTTATTAAAAAGTGTAACACTTTTGACTTCTGAATAAGTAAATATTCATTTCTTCAAATTTAGAAAGAAAAATGTTGTTTCTTAAACCAGGACAGCTTTTTTGGCTTGAAATTCCGAAAAGCACAAAATTTAAATTTTATTGAAATTACGTATAATTACATATTTTAATGCACTGTTTATGAAAATAATAATAAAAATATCCACTGATTAAAAATATTAAAATATTAAAAATGTCAATAATTGATTTGTACAAAAGTGGTAGTCTTTATCCCTTACAAAAAGAAGTACTGGATTTAGTTCTGGGTTAAGGACTGGGAAGAAGTACTGGGTTCAGTACTGAGACAAGTACTGGGTTCAGTACTGGAAAGTCAGTACTTTTTTCACCATGGATTGTTAATAATTTTTTCATGCTGCGCACTAAGTTTGTATGGGTGCTACGGCTGCGCAATAGTTTTTCGTTGTAAATTAAATAGAGAGGAATACATTGAATCACAATTGCACTAAAATTTGAGAAAAAATGTGTTGTTGTGCTTAAAAAATTATATTGAGCGAAAAAGTACTTATTTTACAGTACTTAACCCAGTACTTCTTCCCAGTACTGAATCCAGTACTACTTTTTTGCAAGGGATAACAATTCACATTATTGTTATATATATCTACAATATTTTGATAATTGTAATGGTGTTCATGAAAATCAATAATCTATAGATCCACAAATACTCAGATGTTTCCACAAGTTTGACACATGGAATTTAGATTACCACACGTTAGAAATTTTAAAATATCTTATACTTATGCAAATTAATAACCAAATATAACTTTTTTGTACAAGGGTACCTTTGTGTTGGCGAGCTACACTATCACTGAAAGAAATTACTTGGGTAATTTTACCTATAATGTTTTGGAACCAAAAAACCCAAAGATTTTATGGATTAAAGTGCACAAGATTTTCAGTAATTTTACCTAAAGCCTTTTAAACAACTACCCAATGATATTTAGATAAAAATACACAAGCTTTTTGGTAACTCACAACTACCCACACAGGCAATTGTACGTAAATTTAACAAACAGGTTGTGTATTTTTACCAAAATCTATTTAACGCTAAGAGATCTCGAACTACTCGCAACTCCTGGGCCTAAAGCCCAACGCAACGCTCCAACCACTATGCTATACGCTCGTGAACTATCATTATAAGCTACATCAGGAGGAAAAAGCAATGTCTCAAGTTATCACTATCTTCATATTAAAAACAACATTAAAAAATTATCAGATAAAAAGTTGTAATTAAAAAAATTATTGTTTAAACAAATTGTTGAAAAACTATGCTAAAACCAATTAAAAGAATACTATAACCAATAGCAGGTATAATTTGTAATTTGTTGCTGTGACCAACGGCGCATGGACGTGATGAAAAGAAACGGTATGCCCCCAATACGTTACAACTTAAACCCCAGAAGAACCTCCCGGTATTCCGTAGAAACTAAATTTAAGCAAGTGGTGGGGGTATACCAATTCCCCTCAAGGCGTCTAAGAGATACCTGCACGTGACCAATAGCCATAAGTATGCAAAATGTTTTAGAGCCTAAGGAATAGCATAGTTTTTAGCCTATAAATATTCATAAAGTATTTATACGCATCATCCCTGTAAAAGCATGAATATATCCTGAGGATGTCCTGAGGATATCCTTAGGATGTTCTAAGGATATCCTTAGGATGTCCTCAGGACATCCTAGGGATATCCTAGGGACGTTTTCAGGTTATTTTAACATTATTTCAGGATGTCCTGAGGATATCCTTTGGTTTTGAGGAAGGCCACTAAACTTTACGGAAGAGTAACAAAGATTCATTGCATTTTGAATAGCAAGTGCTAAGTAGCCGAGAGGTTTAAGGCTACGCGTAAGCTTGGCATCCATCATAGTTAAGTAGGTTCGATCCCCGTATCCCATAAGATTTTTCCGATGCGTTTAACCATTAAATTATTATATATAAGGAAGGACATAAAAAATTATAAATAAGTAAATTAATATCTACTTTATTATAATTTTTTTTTCAAAAATATCCTTGGGATATCCTGAGGACATCCTTGGGATATCCTAAGGATATCCTAGGGATATCCTGGGATATCCTTTTAAACATTTTTGGGGATATCCTGAGGATATCCTGAGAATATCCTTATTGCGGCGGCTTGGATATCCGCAGGATATCCTTTTGATATCCTGAGGATATCCTGGGGACATTTTCAGGATATCCTGACATTATTTCCGATATCCTTTTGTTGTGAGGGATGTTCTTGAAAATTTAATATACCATGTTATTAATAAAAAATATTTGATGAGTTTTCTTAAGTAAAAACAATTTTTTTATTATATTATTGTTTTTATGGGTGTCATTGTCATGTTACAATTTTGAATTTTCTTGAAACTAGCAGATGTTTGTTTTTAGACACATAACCTTACTTTTGCATTGTATTAATTTTTTTGTGTGGTGTTTTACTATTTATTTACTAATTCTTTTACTAATTATGAGGCATACGGATAATTCTAAAGAGCACTTTAAGGTATATGCAATGAAAAAAGTAGAATTTAAGTTCAAATATAATAATTCAGGAAACATTTCGCGCAAAACTTGCAGTTGTACTTATTTATTAATGTATAAAACGTATGAAAATTCTCAACTACTTGCCCTAAATCCATATTTTCTAAAAATACAAATTAAAAAAGTATATACACGTTTCTAATAAGTCATAACTAATTAAAATACCTTAGCAGAAAATAATTGTATTAAAAAATTGTAGATATCTAAACTTATTTTCTTTACGTTTTTTAAATAAAAATTTAAACATTTGTAGAATTAATGTTTCGAATGATTATATTTGGATTAAATTGGTAAAATAAAAATTGATGAAATAGAAAATTTCAAATAATCATCATGAAATAATAAAGATTTTTTTATGTTGGTCCTCATTTTAAACTTAATTTTTCGTTGAATTCGAATATTTTATTGGTATTGTTGCACAATTTTTTTCTTACCTTAAGAAACAAGTTGAATTTGATTTGAAGAAAATTAAAAAATTTAATTATTATCATTGTTATTGAAAAAATATTTTTAAAAAATATATTAAATTAATTATTACTTAGTTTTTATAAATATTTCTTTAAAATACTTATTTGTTTGATTTACATTATTTCTTTAGGCCGACAGAATCAAACAAAATAATCTGTAAATATATAAAAATATATTTAAATATTAATATTACTATTTATTTTTGTGCTATTTAGAATGCGACAATGACTTACACAAGATTAGTAACAATGTAATGTTGAAGAATAATTTCTTTTTCATTGAATATACATTACTTTATATAAAAATTATAAATAAATACACTATTATTATATAACTTAGAAATAATTATTATTATTACTTTTGTAGTATTTATTGCGCAGAAAATACTTATACACTATAAATGCCCATAATACAGGATATATTAATTTATACTAACAAAATGTTTGTTATCAGTTCAAAAAAATGTTGGTGGGACTATTAAATTTTGTTGTTAAAGTTTTAAACAAATGTAACAAAAGAATTTTGTTAACACGACTAAACAATTTTGTTGTTCGCATATCAACAAAAAAATTTGGTTGAGCCAACAAAATTTTTGTTCTGCACTCCCTACCTTTTTTTCAGTGTATTTAATAATCTCACAAGCATATTTTATTTATCCGAATATTTAAATATCCGAAATTCTATTCTCATAATATTTAACTTCCAAAATATGCAACTGACAGAATTTTCATTTTTTCGCGATACTTTTTTCAAGTAAATTTCTTGCCTAGCATGCATTTGGTGAAACCGTATAGTTGATAAAATTGAACTAAGATACAACATTTAAAAAAGCCATTGATTTTATTAATAACAGAGTACAAAATTCAAAATTTTAATTTATAAAAAAGATAAATAAATAAAAAGGCATTAAAATTACCTAAAATTTTATGGTTCGCGTCAGAAGTTAAAATTAAATTATTTGTTTACTTGGAAATTAATTTAAACGTCACTAAATAAGGCACTTTTAAAATTAATTTCCAAGTAAACAAATCGACGGCCCCTTTGATGTTTATTGAAAAGCCAGTGGAATAAAATGCTAATTCAAAAGAGCGTGCTTTATAATTCTTATTCAATTGTTTGTGTAATAAAATGACAACTGATTTTCAGTTCAACAAAACGTTATCTCAGAATAATTATTTTAACATAAATGTCATTAATTCTAACTGCAAATTAACTCCGTATTGTATCTAAGATGTAATATATAATAAATAATATTTTCTTTATTTTACTCTCCCCGCACATATCGCAGGGTTCGAGGATTCAATTACATATATCTTAATCTAACTTAGCTCCCTTTACATTTTTTATTACAATACCTTTCTTATAATACCTATTTACAATTATTCTAAACTGCTTAAATCTAAACGCCATCTTAACCTACTTTAACCATTTATTTGCCAAGTGCCTGGGCTTCCATTTCCCGTATAATAAATAATATGTATCTGATGGTATTAATATGAAAATTACATTTATATTTGCATATATAATTAATATTTAATTTTTTAAGATAGCATTTTGTTGCACTGAAAATCAGTTGTCATTTTATTATACAGTCAATTGAATAATAATTATATAGTGCGCTCTTTTGAATTAGCATTTTATTCCACTGGCTTTTCAATAAACATTTTATCAACGGGGGCCGACGAAATAATTCAATTTTAACCTCCGATCCATAAAATTGTAGGTGATTTTAAAATCTTTCTTTTTTATTTAAAAATAGCACCTAACCTAACAAAATCCACTGCAATTAGTTTGAAAACATTTACTATGGCATTTTGCGTAGTTTGACTGGCCTAACTACTAGGATTCATGCCGGTTTTAAATTTCCTCCAGGAAAAGTTTAAACGTGACTATCTTTTAAACTCCACCTTCATAAATCCTTGTTTACTGATACGAGCTTCTGCAGTAGAAACGGCTAAACATCTCGACAATACAGCCAACTGCAAGTATAAATAAAATTTATTTTTCAATGTGTTTAAAATTTTTGTTGTAAAAGAAAAAAGCCCACTGAAGAAGGAAAAAAAAATAAATGAAAAAAGAGTTAAGAGAACTCACCTTCTGCTTCCTCAATTGTATTATAACGTACGATCCTTCCGGGTTGACTGCAAACGTATGCCGTTAATTGGTGTATACCGACACGACCATTTATTCTTCCAAATCTAAGTGACATTTGAATGCAATGTTCTGCAATGAATATTTTTTTATTATAAAGTTTATAAATTTAATAGTCGAAGGATCACTAAGTTTTGATTAATACATTACCGGCCAAAATTGTGGGACCACTTACAAAAATGGGATTTAAAATATGAGTGTCTTAAAATGTTGATAACTCTGTCAGATATAAGCGAAATGAATTTTTTTATAGATCATTGAAAAGTTTATTAAATTTGCTGACAAATGGTTCTATTTTAAAGCTTTTTTGATTAATAGAAACGGAGAATCAATGTGATAAAGACAGGTGAACTTTTAGTTTTTTGTGGATTTTCATTGTTCAAGTTTGCTGGGCTGCATTTTCTAGAAAAGTTATTAGAAAAATGTGAACTTATGCTCAATTAAACCTTGAACTATTAGCTTTAAAATAAGCCAAATAAAATTAAAATATCTTGACTAGTTCAAAAGTTATAAGTAAATGTGTATAAAGAACAAAACGCAACAATTCTTTAATTTCCTCCCCTCTCTTGTTGCGTTTTGTTCTTTATACACATTTACTTATAACTTTTGAACTAGTCAAGATATTTTAATTTTCTTTGGCTTATTTTAAAGCTAATAGTTCAAGGTTTAATTGAGCATAAGTTCACATTTTTCTAATTACTTTTCTAGAAAATGTAGCTCAGCAAACTTGAACAATGAAAATTCACAAAACACGAAAAATTCACCTGTCTTTATCAAATTGATTCTCCGGTTCTATTAATCAAAGAAGCTTTAAAAAAGGACCACATATCAGCAAATTTTATAAGCTTTCCAATGGTCTTTAAAAAAGTTTCATTTCGCTAATATCTGACAGAGTTATCAACATTTTAAGACGATCATGTTTTTAATCCCATTTTTATAAGTGGTACCACAATTTTGGCCGGTAGTGTAGGTAGCTAAGAAATCTTAAATAAGTCAATTGTTGCTTTTCTGAATTGTCTAAATGCTATATAAACAGTGGCGTAACTATTAAGGGGCAAAGTGGGGCAGTGCCCCGGGGCCCTTGAGCAAGGGGGGGGCCCTCAGTCAAGCCTAATAAACCTTTTTTTTAGGATAAAATTTATAAAATTTTAGAATTAAAAAAAATTGCAAAATATAATTGAAATTAAACAAAATAATTGCAAATTTGTCAAATTAACTAAAAAAAATAAAAGCAATTAAAAACTCATAAAAGTAATTTAAAAAATCGTAGAAATGTCTTAAAAATAAATTGAAAAAAATTAAATAACGCAAAAATTAGGAAAGATAATTGAAAATTTAAAAAACAATGATTGAAATTGAGATTAATAATATAAAATTGAAAAAAATAATTAAAATTTGAGGAAATAATTGAAAAAATTACATAATATATTTTAATGAAGAATGAAACAGACAGTCTGAAAAAAAGTAAGTAAGTAGGTTTCATGTAATATTTTACAGTGAAAGTGTGAACAATTATATGTTTTACATAATCAGTAATTAAAAACTGCAAATTGATAAAAATTTAAAAAAATTCAATGTACTAGAAATTTAGGATAATCTAAAGTTATTTCAAGTTAAATTTCTAGTACAAAGATTTTTTTTAATTTTCATCAAATTGCAATTTTTAATTACTCATTATGTGAAAAATATAATTGTTCACACTTCCACTGTAAAATATTACATGAAAATATTAGTTTTCTAGTTTAAAAATCAAAATAGTGCATTTGGACTAACTTTTTTTTAAACTGTCTGTTTCATTCCTCCTTAAATAAAGAAAAGTTAGAAAAAATTTAAAATACTTAAAACTTTTAAAATCTCATAGAAAAAAAGAAAGTAATTAAAAATTAGAGAAAATAAATAAAGCAAGATAAACATAATTTAAAATTGAAGAAAATAATTTTTAATGAAACAGAAAACATTAAAAACTTTTTGGAAATTAACAAAAAAAGAACGATAGTAATTGAAAATTGAAGAAAATAATATAAAAAATCATAAAAATAATTGAAAATTTAATGAAATAATTGAAATCGCAGATAAATAGTTCAAAATTTTTGAAATTATAAATGAAATGAAAAAAATTGAAAATTGAAGGACATATATGAAGCATTTTACGTGTATAATGTCCCAAGCTCAAAATTAATTTCTTTCAAAAAAATTGAAACTTAGGAAATTTATTGTCCTATCTAGTAGTAATAAAACCCAAAAAAAATTTTTTACTTTTTTGAAAAATTGAAGGGGGTAGAGGGGGGTCAATTTTGTCAAGTTTACTTAATACCGTCTTCTTACTTAATTTTCTCTGTCTTGGCGGGTAATGAAAAAAATTTCTTCAAGTATGATTTTTAAAGGTTTTTTAATGCTCTTTTCATTGGTAAATTTTATTTTTTAATATTTCAAAAATTTGACCCTAATTTTGTATAATTAATATTTAATTTGCTATTTTCACCAAAATCGATCCGTTTAATTTTAAAATAAAGTATTGCAAACGAAAGCTGAGGTTTTTTCCTATCGGTATAGAAATTTTTGGAATGCCCTTTTTTTTTGTTTTTAAGATATTAATCCTCAAAGAGCGGATTGTGGCGCGCGGCGCCCAGCGACGCGGTCGCCTCCCATCAGGCAGCGTCAGCTACTCACTCTTACCAAAAGCACTATTTTTGGACAAAAATCTGCTGACAACTCAAAAATGATCCGATTTTAACTTTCTTTTTTTTAAAATACTCGAGAATGTTTGTCCTACAACTCTCAACTGCTAAAAAAATAAGATTTTTTTTATTAACTGAAATAAATGTTAATAACACCCTGACAAATAAGCGTCACCGATTGCGGACTAAAAAGGTGCCGATAAAGTCCGCATTTGGTACCGAATCGGTCCTGACGTTAGAAATTAAAATTCATATGTTCTAATTAACTTGTACAGTATTTATTTAATGAAATTAGTTAATTCTGTAATCATTTTAATAAGTATTATTTTTTATTAAGGAAAGAAAAAGTAAAAAAAATGTAAAATTTGAATTCTATGTTTTTTAATTTTTCTTTCCTTAATAAAAAATAATACTTATTAAAATGATTATAGAATTAACTAATTTCATTAAATAAATACTGTACAAGTTAATTAGAACATATGAATTTTAATTTCTAACGTCAGGACCGATTCGGTACCAAATGCGGACTTTATCGGCACCTTTTTAGTCCGCAATCGGTGACGCTTATTTGCCAGGGCATTTAAAAATTGAAAAAAATTATTTTTAAAAAAGTGACTTCAAGGTATCCTTTGATGTCAGATACTTTATATACTTATATAAATACACACAAAACTTATCAAAAGTATTTTTAAATTGTTCCTAGTTAATAATGCCCTAATCAACAATTTTCAAATTGATTAAACAATCTTAGTTAACAAATTAATAACTTTAAAAATATTCATTTTTTAGATTCCGTTTCTTTTGTGAAATTATTAAATTACTATTTACTTTACTTACGTTTCGTGTCTTTTGTAAAATAAATAACTATTGGCCTAGAATAATGAAAGAGTTAAAGAACGTTCACAAACATTTTTTGAATTGTTTAAACAATCTTAGTTAACAAATTAATAACTTTGAATGTTTTCCTTCCTTAGATTCCGTTTCTTTTGTGAAATTAATTAATTACTATTGGCCGAGTATTGTATAGCAGTTTAGGATGTTTACTAACAACTATTAAATTGTTTAAACAATCTTAGTTAACAATTTAATATCTTCGCCATTTTTTATCACTTATATTTCGTTTCTTTTGTTTTTTTGATGATCTTAAAGATGAAATAAAATTCTTTGCGTTTAGATTGCTTGAAAAACTCTCAGGAAATGCTGAAAAATTTATCTCAGAATAGGTACGAAATCGAAGCAAATAAAAATTCCGAGATTATTTATTTGTTAACTAATATTTTTAACAAATTTTAAAATATTTATAAGGACCATAAGTATTTTTAAAATCTGAACCAAAAATAATTATTTTAATTACTCAAAGAAGTGAAATCTAAATAAAAATAACTTTCGAAGTTATTATTTATTAACTAAAATTTTTGGACCAATTTAAAACAGTTGGAAAATATTTAAATTACTTTATAAATTTAGATATAAACAGTAATTAATTAATTTCACAAAAGAAACGAAATATAAGTGATAAAAAATGGCGAAGATATTAAATTGTTAACTAAGATTGTTAAAAAAATTTAATAGTTGTTAGTAAACATCCTAAACTGCTATACAATACTCGGCCAATAGTAATTAATTAATTTCACAAAAGAAACGGAATCTAAGGAAGGAAAACTTTCAAAGTTATTAATTTGTTAACTAAGATTGTTTAAACAATTCAAAAAATGTTTGTGAACGTTCTTTAACTCTTTCATTATTCTAGGCCAATAGTTATTAATTTTACAAAAGACACGAAACGTAAGTAAAGTAAATAGTAATTTAATAATTTCACAAAAGAAACGGAATCTAAAAAATGAATATTTTTAAAGTTATTAATTTGTGAATACGATTTTCGACAAAGTCTTGCCAATAGGGTTCCGTGCGTACACTTGTGGTGTACGGAACCCTAAAAATGAGAATAATAATTAACAATCGAGAAAAATAATTTAAAAATGATAAAATTAATTCAAATGCTGAAAATAATTTAAATATGATAAATTGAAAAGAGTAAATAAAATTTGAGAGGAATAATTGAAAAAATCATAGAATATATGTTTCAATGCTGAAAATTAAAAAAATTTCAATGCTGAAAAATTAATTCAATGCTGAAAATAATTTAAATATGATAAATTGAAAAGAGTAAATAAAATTTGAGAGGAATAATTGAAAAAATCATAGAATATATGTTTAAGAAAAGAAAATAATTACAATATTATTTAAAAAATTTTAATTAAAGAGAATAACTAAAAAATCGCAGAAGTAATCGAAAATTGACGAAAATAATTAAAATTTCAGGTAAATAATTAAGATTTTTAAAACTTATGGCAAAATAATGAAAATAATTGAAAAAATAGTTTAAAACGTGGAATATTGATGACGATAATCTAAATTTGAGATAATAACAGAAAATTTAGGAAATTAATTAAAAAATAATGAAAATATTGAAAGAAGGAAAAAATAATTGGAAACTAATAAAAAAAATGAAAATTGAACAAAATAATTGAAAATTGAGATATATATTTGAAAGTTCAGGAAATTAATTAAAAAATTATGAAAACAAATAAAAATAATTGAAAATTGAAAAAAATAATTGAAATTTTAGAAAAATACTTAAAAATCTTAGAAAATAATTTTAGAAAATGAGAATAATAATTAACAGTTGAGGGAGATAATTAAAAAATGATAAAATTAATTCAAAATTGAAAAAAATAATCGAAATATGCGGAAAATAATTTAAGTTTGAGAAAAAAATTGAAATAAATGATGAAAATAATTTAAATATAAAAAATGGAAAAGAGTCAATATAATTTGAGAGAAATAGTTGAAAAAATCATGAAATATATGTTTAAGAAAAGAAAATAATTACAATATTACTTAAAATTTTTAATCAAAGAGGATAGTTGAAAAATCGCAGAAGTAATCGAAAATTAATGAAATTAATAGAAATTTCATATAAATAATCGAAAATTTGGAAAATTATGCTAAAATAATGGAAATAAGTGAAAAACCGTTTAATAATGAAAAGTTGATGACAATAATCTAAATTGGAGATCATAATTAAAAAATTAGGAAATTCATTGCAAAATAATAAAAATATTAAAATTTGGAGAAAATAATTGCAAACTGATGAAAGAAATGAAAATTGACCAAAATAATGAGAAGTGAGATATATATTTGAAAGTTCAAGAAATTAATTCCGAGATTATTCAAATAATTAAAAATTTAAAATAATAATTGCAAAATAACAAAAATAATAGTAAATTAATAAAATTAATTTAAATTTGCGAATAATAATATAAAATTTAGGAATGAATAATTAAATTGATTTAATGACAAGGGAAAAATAATTAAAATTGAAAAAGTGATTGAGAAAACTAAAAAAAATAATTGAAATTTGAGGAAGGTAAATTAAAGAATTAGGAAAACAATTTAAAAACAATTAAAATAATTTAGAATTGTCGAAAATAGTTGAAAAATGATAAAAATAGTACAAAATTGTGTTTTAAGCGTTTGAAATCATAATAGAAAATAATTATTAAAAATTAAGAAATTTTTAAATTACTTCAAAGTTAGTGTTTTTGAAACGTGGATTCATTGAACTTTAAATCAATGCAAGCCCATATTAACGGAAATTTGAAGATATTAAAATTTTTGTAAATTTAAAATTTGAGAATATTTTAAAAAGGTGAAATATGATTTAAAATTTTTAAAGATAAAAACATCTACTGACTAATTTCAAGTGTAGTCAGAATGAATGAATGAATTAAAATTGTAAATTATTTTTTATAATTGGGGCCCCTTTTTTCTTTTTTGCCTCAGGGCCCTTACTCTTCTAATTACGCCACTGCATATAAAAAGTTCATTGTAATATTTGCTACTTATTAAAAAAAACTTAAGTTTTGTAAGTAAAAACTATATTTGGAAACTGTTAATAAACTTCATAAAAAAATAAGCTTCATAAAAAAAAGCAAAACCAAACAAAAGTTTATAACCTAACCTCAAAATCGATCTGTCACTGTTGATTTTAAGAAAAAAATTTTATCCACAAGGAATTTTCGATTTAAAAATTATTAAACTTAATCAAGACGATTTATTAATTTAATTTTGTTTATTAGAAAAATTTACCAAAACTTTTAAATTCCCTAAATTATGATTGAGACTTTAATTAAAAACAAAAGCGTCTTCAACTCGAAACAACATTCTTTTATAAATAATTTATTAACATTTTTTTTATCGTAAAAACATCATTTTCGACATCCTGATGGTGAAATATATGTCAAAAAATCTCAATCAATAATTCAGGATTAAAATAATATTTCATTATCTTTGAGAAAGTAAAAATTTGGTCCGAATTTTAAATTGCACAAATTCATAATTGATTGAATTCTTAAAACGTCGAATTTTTATTTGTCCAAAATTGCAAATTGCGGATCAGAAATATTTTGACGCAAATTTGAAAATTAACCAATCACAATTTTCTTGATAATTTCGGATTGGTTAATTTTAAATTTCCTACCGAAATATTCTGTCATTTAAAAATGAGCAATATTGAAAATTCTGTTAAATAAGGATTCTGCTTACTTATAAGATTCGATTAAATTAAAATTCTTTTGAATAAAGAGTCGGTGAAAAAGACATTCTGCGTAATGAAAATTATGTTATATAAATATAAATTCGATGACCTTAAAATTCTGTTGGATAAAAATCCGGCTTAATTTCCATTCGATTGAAAACAAATTCTGTGAAATAAAAAGTCGATTGAAAGAAAATTCCGCATCTAATGAAATTCGATCAAGTAGAAATTCTAACTAATGAATTTTAGAACTTATTCATGTGTTTGAAAACAGTGTACACAGTTAAAAATTTTGTGTAAAATTTAACATATTTCACATGTCCCAAGCGGTCCACTCAAAACTTTGTGTTAATTCAACACAAGAAAATATGTTAAAAATTTTAACCACTTATTTGACACATTATAGTCATTCTAACTGAATATAGTTGAAGTTCTTAACGTTTAAATGAGCGTGTTTTCTGCAAAGTTGGAAATTTGGTTTTAAATGGAATATAAATCACATTTTCCAAACGGTCCACTTAAAATTAGTGTTGATTTTTAAAAGAATTTGTGTTGTTTTGTTTGTCGACTGCTCGGTACGAGTCAAATATAATCGTGATAATTTTAAAGCGTATTTTACCTTTTGAAAGTTAAAATGAATTTTCAATAAGAAATTTATGCTTTACAACAAGAAAATAAATGTAAATTACAGTGTTACAAACTAAAAAATTTGAGGTTATGTTCAAGAATCGAATGACATTTGAACAATGTATAAAATAAACTCACGAAAAATGTTCAATTTTAACACAAATACACAAAATTTTTAACTGTGTACAAAGAATAACTCACCTTTTGCGATTTCACGGGTTGAGTAACTTATATCATGAGTGTTACCATTACGATTAGAAGCTGCGTTAGCAGAAGCAAAAGTAATGAAAAAATTGTACATAATAAGTAAGACAATAAAAATTGGAACTCGCATTAATTTCATTGTTACTTAATTGCTTCTAAAAACTTGTAAAAAGTATTTATCAGATCAGTTTCCCTATTAGTCTCTTCTTCATTAATAACTATTATAGAATTGATTAATTCTCTCATATTTATATAAAAATGTATACAGTTAGATAATTATCTACTACCTAGAAAGAACATTAATTATTATCTATTTACATTTTTAAACAAATATATAATTAAAAAGATAATATTCCAACTAAATTGTCTCATCATCAAAATATTGACATTTAAATACATGGAAGCACTGAAGTTAGAAATGAATTTAGCCACCTGTGTTAAAAATGTTATCTTATCTCAAATTAAAAAATTTAACTCTAATTTCTAAATTATTTAATCTTAGAATATAGAATATAGAATATTTTATTTAAATTTTGTATAAACCCATAACCGATTATTTTATGAAAAGTTATTAAATCAAAATTTAAAATTCCTGAATAGCAAAATTTAGCAGATTTAAAATTTCAATTTGTCTTGCAGATTTTAAAAAATATCATTTTTTTAAAATAAAGATTATAAAAGGAATTAAATTTATTCAATCTTATCTCTTTGTCTTAATTTTCGGGAAAACTACACGTTAAACAAATTTCTTTTTGTAATTTTGTTGATTTATTGGTACCATTTATACTTACCATTAATAACAAAAAAACACTTTTAATGACCAGTAGGAAAAATTACTGTTTTCTTCACTAGTGGGGAAAGTGACCTTTTATTGCACTAGTGGGAAAAGTGGTCGTTTTTGTAACTAGTGGGTAAAATAACCTTTTTTTGTTATAAGTAGGAAGGAAAACCATTTTAGTCTCTAGTTGAAAAAATGATTATTTATTAGTAACTAGTTGGAAAAATTATTATTTTCTTAAAAATAAACAGCACAAAAAGCAGACGCAATGCGCCTACAATTGAGGGTTTCGTGTCTTTACCTTAATCTCTATTTCTCTCTATCTCTCTCTTACACTAACTTACGTAACTCACACTAACTTACGTAACTCACACTAACTTATGTAACTCACACTAACTTACGTAACTCACTGTAACGTATGTAACTCGCAGTAACTTATGTAACTTGAGGTAACTTACGTAACTCACACTAACTTACGTAACTCACAGTAACTTACGTAACTCACAGTAACTTACGTAACTCACAGTAACTTACTAACTCACTGTAACTTACGGTACCTTACGTAACTCACACTAACTTACATAACTCACACTAACTTACGTAACTCACACTAACTTACGTAACTCACACTAACTTATGTAACTCACACTAACTTACGTAACTCACTGTAACGTATGTAACTCGCAGTAACTTATGTAACTTGAGGTAACTTACGTAACTCACACTAACTTACATAACTCACACTAACTTACATAACTCACGGTAACTTATGTAACTTTCGGTAACTTACGTAACTCACAGTAACTTACAGTAACTTACTAACTCACTGTAACTTACGTAACTTACAGTAACTTACGTAACTTACGTAACATAAGGTAACTTATGTAGTTTACGGTAACTTCCGGTAATCTCCGGTAACTTGCGTATATCTGTCTCTGTCTTTCACTTACTCCCTCTCTCTCGCACACAACCACAAATTAACAGCTGTTGGCTGTGATCGACGGACGCTACGAAACCCTAAAAAAAAGAAAAAAAGAAACATTTCTGGAAAATAGTTATCATGTTAATTGAAAAAAGACTAGGTACATGTATTTTTTTGTCTAAATATTATTTCAAGGACTCTTAAAATTATTTTTAAATTCTGACAATATAGAATGTGTGCTTTCAAGTTTCTTACTTTTCTGTTTATCCACGTTTAAGAATCAATGTCAAATAAGTTTGAACAAGAGTTTTATAAAATGAATACTATTTGAATTTTATTAGCAGAAAATATTTCATTTTATAAAATGTAGTTGGTTTTAAATTTTTAAACTTGCGTATGTTGCATATGTCGAGAAAAATTTATTCTAAATTTTAGAATGTATATTTGGCACTTATTTTAGATATTGCATACTTTTTAGTAGATACTATATTTTAAAAATTAGGATATATTCTAAATTTTTAGAATACAACTCTTAAAATAAGGATATATTCTAAACGCTTGGAATATATCCGTATTTTAAGAATATAGTATATACTAAATTTGAGTATACAATATTCTTAAATAAGTGCACGGAAAGAAAATTAATTATCAATTTTATAAACGTGTTTTACAATTTAGGGAAAAAGGATCAAAAAGAGAAAATTTTAAATGGATAATTTCTAATTTTAAAAAAATTATATTAATTTTGTTACAGTCTGTATTAAAGTTTAAAATTACTTATAATAATGATTCCAATACTTTGTTTAAAGCTCAAAATTCCTGGTATGAACATTTTGCTTTCTGGCACTTTTTCCCTAAATTATAAAACATTTAAATAAAATTTATCATTAATTTTCTTTCCGTGTGCCAAGTATATAATATTCTTAATTTCAGAATAAATTTTTTTTCTGTATGAAATGTAGAATCTTGCATTTTCTTTAACCTGTAAAAATGAAAATTTTTATTTTATGATGATAAACAATTTTTGCAATTTTTTAACAATTTAATATTGAAAAAAATGTAGGACGTCTTTTTTCAACTCCACTACTGATATTTATTAAACAGTGTCCTTTAGCATTTTAATCGTATACGGAAATTAAAACTGATATCTACACATGAAATAAACTCACACAATTCCTTTTATTATTATTATTATTATTATTATTATTAAATTTTATTCTCGTTTTCATAATTTTTTCATTAGTAGTGTCATTCGTCTTAAACAAGGCAGTCATATGTATACTTTGAAATTATATTTTACTTTTAATGTCATACGTTTAAGAAATTTTTATTTTTTATTTTTTTCAAATCATGAATTTTTCGGAAGATTCAGTTACAGAAGTTAATATCTCGACTGAGTACAATGTATTTTATATTCCAATATCAGAACTTGAATACGTTTCTGAGTTTGATAATATGACTGACAAAGATGAGATTATTGCCGAGGTTAAAAATCAGCTACATGATTTTTTTTTTGATCGTGTAATGTTCGACGTAGCAATTCCTATGACAATACTTTATTTATTAGTATTTATTTTTGGTATTTTTGGAAATGTGACAACGTGTATTGTTATTTTAAAAAATCCAACTTTACGAAGCACAACAAATTATTATCTCTTCAGTCTTGCTGTTTCTGATTTGATATTACTAATTTCTGGTAAATAAAATTATTAAAAATTCTAAGAAAATAAAAAGATGCTAATGTTTGCATCTCAAATTTTTTATTTATTATTAAATAATAAAATCACATTTTATTTCAAAATTAGTTAGTAAATATTTTATTCCAAAAAAGAAAATAAAAAATGTAAAAGAAAAGAATATACCAATTGAAAGTTGATTTTTTACGTATAATGATAAAAGTGAATTATTATTTAGGTATGATTCTAGATATTCGAACTTTATGGAAAGTGATTCCTTGGGTTTGGGGACTTGCTTTATGTAAAATTCTTTACTACAGTTACAGTGTGTAAGAATTCTTCAGCTTTTATCTTAATTTTGTAAATAAATATTTTATCAATTATTAAAAACTGATTGATAATTAATTTATTAATACTTGGTTGTAACTATAAGTAGAACTTTTTAAAAATTATCATGTTATATTTTAATGTTTTTAAGAGCCTACAATGTGTCAATATTGACTGTATTGGCAGTTTCATGTGAACGATATTTGGCAATATGTCATCCATTACGTTTCAATTCAACAAAACGGCTGAAGAAACCGATTGGATTTATTGCCCTTTTATGGATATTTGGATTAATATTTTCTTCAGATGAATTATTTCGACATTTAACGAAATACGTATTTCAGTTTCCTTCTGGTAAAAAAAGAGTTTTTATTTTTTTGACATAATTTTTAGTTCGACTAAAAACTATTTACTACCAATTATTTCTTTATCCTGAATTGTCATTTCTGATAATTATTATTTTTCCAAAAAGACACATAACCTAAAATTTTAATTTAATTGAGGGCATCTTTATTCTTATTAGAAACTTAAAAATGGAATAGTTACCGACAAAATTAATCGACGGTCGGTAAAACAGAAAATATAAATTATTCTACATTTTGGGAAATTCTGGTATTTAGAAATTAGATTAAATTTGAATAAATAAAAATCCTTTTTTTACTGATTACAGGTTTAATTGTAGATCCTGAAAGTTTGATAATTTGCGACTTAACAGAAAACTTAAACATGCTTGCCCATGAGCATTTACATTTTTTGTTTTTCTTTCTTTTACCAATGGTGACGATTTTCGTTTTGTACAAAAAAATGGGACGAATATTGAGTGGAAATTCAAAGTCAACATTAAACTCTGCACGAAATAATAGTTTTATTCGTCAACTGCAATCTCGTCGGAAAACTATTAATATGCTAAGTAAGAAAAAAAGCAAAAAAAAAAGTATTAATAAATTTTAATAATTTTAATTTTGCGTGATGATAAATTTTATAATTTTTACAGGAGTTGTTGTAATCGTGACTTTTATTTGTTGGGCCCCTAATTCTCTTATGTTTATATTGGAACAAAATGGAAGTATCCAATCTTTGGAATATGCCAATTACTTCTGGACAACGTACATTTCAGATTTATTCTTTTACTCTAGCACTGTAATGAATCCAATAATTTATAATTTAATGAGTACTCGATACAGAGAAGCCTTCAGAAAAACTCTTCTTACTAAAAAAATGTTGAGTTTACAAAAAGACGTCGAAGAAGATTGTACAAAAGAAACTCCTCTTTAAATGTTTTTTTAAAATTGTCGTAATTTGACGAGAATCGAGACAATGAAACTTTGTTAACAGAATGGTGACCGTAACATAACCTCAAATTCAGAAATGCTTTAAAATTAATTTCACTTTTCCCACTAGGGACGAAAACAATTATTTTTCTCACTAGTGACTGAAACAGGTCATTTGTTGAAAGAAAAAATGCTTTATTCTTTTTACATTGATAATTCATTTATTTTAAGAAAAATATTGGATTGTATCCTAAAAACAATATGTTTTAAAAATTATGTTACATTATTTATCTTTGACTCTTGTTATCTTCTTAAATTTCAAGATTATCCCAGTCTTTGGACGTGTTGACTTGACATAATACTCCAAGTAACCCTTAAAAAAAGAATAAAATTTAAATTATTAATAATCGAATGATTTTACAATTCTGACATTAACTATCGTCATATGCCACCTCAAAAATCGCACAACTAATATTTTAACTTTTATGTTAAAGTACAATTCTCTTTTTAAATACTCAAAAAATTTAAATTAAAAAATTAACAAAATTCATTGAGTTAATTTTTAAAAATATGTATAATTATTCATTCTATTGTCATCAAATTTATTCAAAATGGTAAGAAATATGAGAAATTACGTTCTAGTTGAAGACTAGATCATTTTCATACTAACCACCGATAAAATTCATAAAAATCCAATTTTTTGCAATTATCTTAATAAATATTAGAAATATTGAAAATTGTTTCTTATAAAAGTTATAGGCCTTTTAAAAATACACATTTTTTGTTTTTCGCATGTTTTGGATATCTCTAATAGTTTTCGAGAAAATCGATATTAAAGTTGCTCATGCCTTCGCTTCGCCGCTCGGCTACACGCGCTGCACAAGCAACTTTACTATCGATTTTTTCGAAAAGTATCAAAGATAGGAAGAAAATGCATACTTCATAAAATATGCATTTTTAGAAGGCTTACAAACTTTGTAAAAAACAAATTTCGAAATTTTTAATATTTATTGAGAGAATTGCAAAAATCTGTATTTTGATGTGTTTTTTAGGTTTTTCACGACGATAATCAAATTTGTGCCTATTTTAACGATGATATTTCTGAACAGCGAGTCAAACTACGTCAGTATACCATTTTTTATTAAAATCGATGGGGGGCCTAAAGTAAAACTGTTCGCTTCTGTCTTCTCTTCGCCGTTCGGCTCTTCGCGCTCTAATAGGAACTTCATTATCGATTTGCTCGAAAACAATTAGAGTTATCAAAAAAATGTATTCTACATAAAATATATATTTTAACCAGACCTACAAGTTATTTGAGAAATAATTAAATTTTGTTTAATATTTAATGAGGTAATTGCGAAAAACTGAATTTTTATAAGTTTTTTTATGGTTTTATAAGAATAATTAATAATTTATAGTTAATAATTTTATTAATAATACTAATAATTTTTAATAAATAATAATCGTATTATTTTATATTCCTGAAATTAACTATCGTTATCTGTCATTTTAAAAATCGCATAACTAATATTTAAATTTTATGTTAAAGTACAAGTCCCTTTTTAAATACTCAAAAAATTTAAATTAACAAATTAACAAAATTAATTGAGTTAATTTTTAAAAATATGTATAATTATTCATTCTATTGTCATCAAATTTATTCAAAATGGTGAGAAATATTAGAAATTACGTTCTAGTTGAAGACTAGATCATTTTCATACTGAGCACCGATAAAATTAATAAAAATTAATTTTTTTTGCAATTATCTTAATAAATATTAAAAATATTGGACATTGTTTCTTATAAAAGTTATAGCCCTTTTAAAAATACACATTTTTTATTTTTCGCATATTTTGGATATCGCTAATAGTTTTCGAGAAAATCGATAGTAAAGTTGTTCATGCCTTCTCTTCGCCGCTCGGCTACACGCGCTGCACAAGCAACTTTACTATCGATTTTTTCGAAAAGTATCAAAGATAGGAAGAAAATGCATACTTCATAAAATATGCATTTTTAGAAGGCTTACAAACTTTGTAAAAAACAAATTTCGAAATTTTTAATATTTATTGAGATAATTGCAAAAATCTGAATTTTGATATGTTTTTTATGGTTTTCACGACGATAATCAAGTTTATGACAATTTTAACAGTGATATTTCTGAACAGCGCGTCAAATTACGTAAGTATACCAATTTCTATTAAAATCAAAGGGAGGGGGCCCCAAAATAAAACTGGTCGCTCCTGCCTTCTCCTCGCAGCTCGGCTCTTCGCATTGCATGAAAAACTTAATTATCGATTTGCTCGAAAACTATTAACGAGATCAAAAAAATGCATACAATAAAAAATGCGTACTTTTAGAAGGCTTACAGCTTTTGTAAAAAAAATTTCAAAATTTTTGAAGATTTATTGAGATAATTGAAAAAAACTGAATTTTTATACGTTTTTTATGGTTTTTACCATGATATTCAAATTTGCGCCAATTTTAACTATAATATTCGTAATCAGCACGTCAAAATACGTAATTATACTAAATTTGAAAAAAATCGAGGGTACACATTTTTCGGAACTTTATTCGAAAAATTACTTACGTTGCTGATAATCCTTTACAAATGTGTTCAATAAGAAGATTTTCGAGTTTTGTAATATTTTCATCGCTCACGTTGCTTTTCCCTTTTAGGCAATTTTTTACACTTGTAATTACACTTTCTGCTGTATTCTTTACATCTTTGTTAGGAATGCATACTTGGGCAATAACATTTTCTATTCCTTCAGCTGAATTAGAATTTGGCAGTTTTTGAGATACAGTGGGTTCTAGAGAAGTTCTAACACGCCCTACTTGAATTTTTAATTCTTCAATTTCTTTGTAATTTTCGGGACACATCGCCTCTGTTGGAATTTGATCTTGGCTTAAAGTTTGCATTAAGGCGACCGCAATAGGTTCCGCCATTGTCATTGCAGAAGCGTATCGTAAGAAATCTAAAAAAATTTCATTTCAATTTATTGAAAACATTCGGTTAGGATATTATTTACTTTAAATCATTTTTAAAAATTGAACAGAGTAAAATAAATTGTCAAAAAATGGACTTTGAATTTTTTTATTCAGATTACAAAATTTTAAAAATATTAAATTTTGAAAACTTATAGAAATCAAACTTTTTATTTTTGCAAGGGTTTATTAGAAGGTAAAGATTTTGATTTTTTTGGAAATTTGTCAAGTTATAAATTGAATTAGAAAAAATGTAAATTTTTTTGATCGGGTCTGAATCGAATTAAATTTTTGGTTCCATATGTTTGAAAATGTTTTCAAGTTGTATTTAAAAAAATTCTAAGTTTGATCTCATGAATGCTTTTTTAAAGTTTTTAAATTATTCCTCTCGGAATAATTTTGAAGTCCAATTTCTGAGAAATAAGTTGGTTTTCTAAAAAAAATTTCTAAATCAAAAAAATTAGTTAGTACTTACCAAAAGTTAGAACAATTGAAACAATAATGTAGGACTTCATGTTTACTTTCCAGTTACGTACTTTTTGAAAAGTTACAATGCTAGAGAGAGGAAACGTGCACTTTGTTTCAAAACTAGAAAAAGACTAGACATCTTTTAACTAATTTTCACATTATATTGCAAATTTCATAATATTTGACACTTATCTAACAACTGACCCTGGTAATCAGTCAAGGAAACAATGTCATTCATTTTATAAAGAAATAATAATTATTCTCGGAAGCGATTAAAAAATATGACTGCACAATTACATAACTCTGGAAATTCTTGTTTTCTTTCTTTCTTTCTTTTTTTTGTCATATTTAACTCGTTTATCCTGTTTAAATTAAACATTTAATCGCATATAGACAAAACTCATCTTTCGAATTTTAAAATTTGTTATTAACCAAAAACATATTTTAAATATATAAGTTTTGGCATTCGTCAATTTTTAAAATGGATTTTTTTGTCGGGTTCGTAAAAAAATTATATTTAAAAAAACGATGTTTTTTCTTTGATTATCCAAAACTAGACTCATTTAGGAATAGAACAAGACTATTTACAACCTTCTTTGATCAGTAGAATGTTTTAATTTTTTTTTATTTTTTGCTACACTTTTCTGTAAAAAAGAATTTTCGATAGATATACGAACAGACAGACAAACAGACAGATGGACATACAAACGGACGGACAGATGGAGAGACAAACGGACAAACTGACAGACAGACATACAATCTTCCAGACAGAGAGACGGACAGTTAGACCGACAGACAAACCTAAAGACAGAGGGATGGACAAACAGAAGGACGGACAGACGGTCATGTAAACGCATAGACAGACAACGGACGAACAGAAAGGCGGACAGACTGACAAAGAGACAGACAGACAAACAGGCGGACAGATAAACAGACAAACGGACAGACAGACAAACGGACAGAAAGACAAACAGACAGACAAACGTACAGACAGATGGACAAAGAGACAGACAGACAAACGGACGATCAGACAGAGGGACAGACCAACAGTACGACGGAAAGACAGACAAACGGACAGACAGACAGACAATTGTGCGGACAGATAGAAGGACGGACAGAAATTCGGACAGACGGACAAAGAGACAGACAGACAAACGGGCAGACAGACGGACATAAAAACGGACAGACAAACAGTCGGTCGGACAGGCAGACAGACAGATAATCGTGCAGACAGGGATACGGACAGTTAGACGAACAGAGAAAAGGACGGACAGACGGACTTACAAACGGTTAGACAGACAGACAAACGGACAGACAGGCGAACAGACAAACAGTCGGACGGACAGGCAGACAGAGAAACTTGCAGACAGAGGGTCGAACAGACAATCAGTTGAACGACGGACAAATGGACTCACAGACGGACAGACAGACGGACAGACAGACGGATTGATAGGGGGAACGGACAGTAGTACAGACAGACTGGCGGATGAGAAGGCGAACAAACAAACAGACAGATAAACGTACAGACAGAGAAACGGACAGACAAACAGTCGAACGACGGACAAACGGACGTACAGAACAGCGGACAGATGGAACAGGCAGAGAAACGAACCGACAGGCATACAAACGGACAGACAGACAGATAAACGTACGTACAGAGGGACGGACAGACAGACTGACAGACAGACGTGAAAGTTTTTATTGGCATTTTTCTATTTCTTGATGCTGAAAACAAATTTTTTATTAAATAACTGAGGTTCATCAGAGTACAGTAAAAACTTTGATTTTATTTACATAGATTTAGTTATTTTCAGGAAAATATTCGATTGACGTGAACACAAAGTTTATTATTTTTTATTAGTTAGCTGTAATTGTTGTTTTCTATGTTCTAAGATTTTAGTCTTATCCCTGGCTTTGCAGCTGTTGATTAATTACAATATTCCACGCAACCCTTGAACAGAAAATAAAGCATTTCAATTATTTTGTTTACAAAATTGATAATAAGAATTTTCATGTGGAAAAAAGTACATTAAAAAAATTTCTTAGGGATAAATTTCTTTTGAGATAATGTTTAATTTTAAATCAAACACTTGTAATGTTAAAAGAAAAACTTACGTGGCTGATAATCCATTACAAATATTTTCAATAATGAGATTTTCAAGTTTAGTGACATTTTCATCGATAATGTTGCTTTTTCCATTTAGGCAACTTTTTACATTTGTAACAGCAGTTTCTGCTACATTCTTCACATCTTTATTAGGAAAGCAATGCTGGACGATAACATCTTCTATTCCATCTGTCGAATTAGGATTTGGCAATTTTCCAGATATTACGGATTCCAGGGATACTCTAACACGCACTGCCTGAATTTTTAATTTTTCAATTGCGTTGTAATTATCAAGACACATCGCCTCTGTTGGAATTTGGTCTTGACTTAATGTTTTTGTTAAAGCAAACGAAATCGGTTCCACCAATGACATTGCAGAAGCGTATCCTAAAAACAATTTGAATCTGTTATGTGTTTGGTCTAAAATTTTCGAAAATTTGTTTTTTGGAAATTTTTGTGAAATTTTTGTGGCTTCCAAATTTTTTATTTAATTTCCTAAATGATATCGTATAGTACTACTCTTAAGCTTCAAACTCCATTTTTGAACATTATTTTACGATTTTTGAAAAAGAAGTTATGAAGATTTGAATTTTGTTTCCTGTAGTCAAATATGTAGAACGTCTCTTTAAATTTCTTGGCGTGAATTTTCACTCCACGTAGAGTGAAAATTTAGCTACTCTGTTTAGAGTGAGAAACCGACTCTAAAAAAGTGAGATATATAGAGTAAAATTTTACTCCAGTTCGAGTGGAAATTCACTCCAAAATTAGAGTGAGTGTTCACTTTTTGCTTGGAGTGAATTTCCACTCGAACTGGAGTAAAATTTTACTCTACATATCTCACTTTTTTAGAATCGGTTTCTCACTCTAAATGGAGTGGCTCAATTTTCACTCTACGTGGAGTGAAAACTCACTCCCAGAAATTTAGAAAGACTATAGTCGTAAATTAAAAAATTTCAAATCTGCATAACTTTTTCTTAAAAAATCGTAAAATAATTTTTAAAAATGGGTTTTTAAGCTTAAGAGTAGTACTATACGGTATTATTAAGGAAATGAAAAAAATATTTTGGTAAGCCACAAAAAATTGACGAAAATAGCCAAAATGGACATTTTTTGTTACAAAAAATCTTGACGTGATCCCATTTTTTGCTAAGAGACATTTTTGTAGCTCTGTGTAATTAATAAGTTCAAAAATCAGGAAGCGCAAAAGTTTAATAAATAAAAAAATTAAATACGAAAAGTACCTACTTACCAAAAATTAGAACAATTGAACCAATAAAATAGATCTTCATGGCTGTTATGTGTATTTTTCAAAATATTACAATGTCAGAAAAATGTTTGTTTCAGAGCTAGAAAAAGACTGGTAGATTTTAACATATTTTCATTCTTTAAATATTACATCGACAATTTAATAATGTTATTCGTTTATCTCGCAACTGACCCTGGTAATCAGTCAAGGACACAATGTCATTCATTTTATAAAGAAATAATTGTTTATCCTTGGAAATGATAAAAATCTGAGTACATTCTTACGTAATTAAAGTTGTTTGAAATTCTGGTTTTTCCTTTATTAATTCACTCCTTTAGCTTGATTATATAAGGGCATGTGATGGAGTATGACGTCACTGGTACAGGCAAAATTTGTTCTTAACTTTATCTTAAAATATTGAATATTTTGTCACGAAATTTAGCAAAATTACTTAAAATATCATTGGAAAGGTCTCTCTGAACCGAATTTGTTTGAATTTTGACTCAAAATTAATTTAAAAAAAAAATTGCTATTTTTCGAAAAATTTCGACAATTAATTTTTGGGGAAAATTCAAACAAGTTTAGGTAAAAAAAACCTTTCTAATGATATTTTAAGTAACTCTAATAAGTTTCGTGACAAAATAGTCAATATAATTTATAAAAAATAAAGAGAAATCAAAAAAATAGGTATCTACTTAAAATATTTTAAATAATCATTTTTACTATTTTTTTCTTTTTTCTTTTAATATATATAGAATCTTCATATTATTAAAAAGAATAGTTTTAATTTTTCTTAAACATTTTTTTTTGTATTGTATGATAATTTTTTGCATTAATAAACTGAAATATTGAATTTTTAATTTTTATTGACCGAATAACAATAATTTTTTTAAGAATTTTTATCAAAAACACGAAAAATCGCTTTTTTGAGATGATTTAAAAAATTTTAGCTAATCTGTTCATTTTGACTAGTGATGGAAATTGGCATTTACCACACCGGAGACAGAAATGGCCAGTTTTACCACTAGCGACAAAAATAAACAATTTTGAGCGTAAAACATAATTTTTTTATCATCTCGGGTCGAAAAAATAAAAAAGACAGACATTTTTTTGTAAATAATAAATTTATAAAAGTCATTACAAAATACATATATCAATTACGATTTCTGTACGCAAATATAAGCTGTCCTCTAATGAATCCAAATCACTTCTGTGATTTTCCTTTGTGGTTATTATATTCAAATCGAGCCCTGAAAGAATTCATAGATATATATAATATATAATTATTAACAAGAAAAAAAATTGGATCACAATGAGGATTTTCGTAATTTTTTTTACAATGTTTATGAGACGTTCCACGTCAAATCCGAATTTCAAAATTTAAAATGGCGGATCCAATATGGCGGATGAATTTGAAATAATTTATCAAATTCGCTTAAAAGTTTTATTTTGGATTTTAGGGGACTCTGATTACGAATTTGATGTCAGTTTTTCAAAATACAAAATGGCGGACGGTATTAAAATATTTTTTAAATGCTTTAAAATTCTTACTTGGAGGTTTCTGGGGTCGCTGATTAAGAATCTAAAGTCTTATTTTCAAAATACAAAATTTTTCAAGGCTCCAAAATGATTACACTTTAAAAATTATATCAATCGGCCCTTTTAAAGGACACAAAATAATTATAATGAATCCGACATTTTGGATTTTGAAAATCGGGCTTTTAATTCGTAATCAGCGACCTCAAAAACTTTAGTATAACAAGTTTCAAGAAAATTCAATGAATTTTAAAAAATTTGTCCGCCATACTGGATCTGCCATCTTTAATTTTGAAAATCGAGCTTCAGATTCTAAATTAGCGACCCTAAAAGTCCCCGAGTAACAAGTTTCAAGCGAATCTGCTGAATTTTAAAAAAATCGTCCGCCATACTGGATCCGTCATTTTAAATTTTGAAAATCGAACTTCAGATTCTTATTCAGCAACTCGAAAAACCTCCGAGGCAGTGGCGTAACTAAAAGAATAAGAGTCCTGGGGCAAAAAGAAAAAAGGGGCCCCAATTATAAACAATAATTCACAATTTTAATTCCTTCATTCATTCTGTCTACACTTAAAATTTGTCAGTAGATGTTTTTATCTTTTAAAATTTCAAATCATATTTCACCCTTTTAAAATATTCTCAAATTTTAAATTTACAACAATTTTAATTTCTTCAAATTTTCGTTAATATGGACTTGCATTGATTAAAAGTTCAATGAATCCACGTTTCAAAAACACTAACTTTGAAGGGATTTAAAAATTTCTCAATTTTTAATAATTCTTTTCTATTATGATTTCAAACGCTTAAAATACAATTTTGTACTATTTTTATCATTTTTCAACTATTTTCGACAATTCTAAATTATTTTAATTGTTTTTAAATTGTTTTCCTAATTCTTTAATTTACCTTTCTCAAATTTCAATTATTTTGTTTCGTTTTCTCAATCACTTTTTCAATTTTAATTATTTTTCCCTTGGCATTAAATCAATTTAATTATTTATTCCTAAATTTTATATTATTAATCGCAAATTTAAATTAATTTTTTTAATTTACTATTATTTTTGTTATTTTGCAATTATTATTTTAAAATTTTAATTATTTTAATAATTTCTGGATTAATTTCCCAAACCAAATAAATATCTTAAATATTTTTTTTTTTTTTTTTCAATTTTCATTTCTTTTTATCAGTTTGCAATTATTTTCTCCATATTTTAATATTTTCATTATTTTTCAATAAATTTCCTAATTTTTCAGTTATGATCTCAAATTTAGATTATTGTCATCAACTTTTAATTTTTAAACGGGTTTTCACTTATTTCCATTATTTTAGCATAATTTTCAAATTTTTCGATTATTTATATAAAATTTCAATTAATCTCATTAATTTTCGATTACTTTTGCGATTTTTCAATTAATCTCATTAATTAAAAATTTTAAGTAATATTGTAATTATTTTCTTTTCTTAAAACTATATATTCCATGATTTTTTTAATTATTTCTCTCAAATTATATTGGCTCTTCTCAATTTATTGTATTTAAATTATTTTCATCATTTATTTAAACTTTTTTCTCAATCTTAAATTATTTTCCGCATATTTCGATTATTTATTTCAATTTTAAATTAATTTTATAATTTTTTTAATATTTTCCTCAACTGTTAATTATTATTCTCATTTTCTAAAATTATTTTCTAAGATTTTTAAGTATTTTTCTAAAATTTCAATTATTTTTTTCAATTTTCAATTATTTTCATTTGTTTTCATAATTTTATAATTAATTTCCTGAACTTTCAAATTATATCTCAATTTTCAATTATTTTGTTCAATTTTCATTTCTTTTTATTAGTTTGCAATTATATTTTCCATCTTTTAATATTTTCATTATTTTTCAAATTATTTCCTAAATTTTCAGTTATTATCTCAAATTTAGATTATTGTCATCAATATTCCACGTTTTAAACTATTTTTCAATTATTTTCATTATTTTGCCATAATTTTCAAAAATTTCAATTATTTATCTGAAATTTTAATTATTTTCATCAATTTTTGATTACTTCTGTAATTTTTTTATTCTTTTTATTAAAAAATTTTAAATAATATTGTAAATATTTTCTTTTCTTAAACATATATTCTATGATTTTTTCAATTCTCTCAAATCTTATTTACTCTTTTCAATTTATCATATTTAAATTATTTTCAGCATATTTGGATTATTTATTTCAATTTTGAAATAATTTTATCATTTTTAATTTATTTTCCTCGATTGTTAATTATTATTCTCATTTTCTAAAATTATTTTCTAAGGTTTTTCAGTATTTTTCTAAAATTTCAATTATTTTCTTCAATTTTAAATTATCTTCATTTGTTTTCATAATTTCCAAAAACGTTTAATAATTATCGTAAATTGTATTTATTTCTAGATTTCCTCAATTCTTTTTTCCAATTTTTAGTTATTCTCATTTATTTCAATTGACTTTTAAGATCTTTATGTATTTTTCTTAAATTTCGATTATTTGTTTTTTATTTAAAACAAAATTTTGTAATTTTTTCAATTTTTTCACTCAATTGTGATTTACTTTTTACAACTTATCATTGTTTGTATCATATTTTAATTATTTTTTTCAAATTTCAAATTGTAAAAATCATTTTTCAATTATTTTCCAAAATATATGTCCTTCAATTTTCAATTTTCTTCATTTCATTTATAATTTACAAAATTTTGAACTATTTATCTGAGATTTCAATTATTTCATTAAATTTTCAATTACTTTTATGATTTTTTATATTATTTTCTTCAATTTTCAATTACTTTAGTTTTTTTTTTGTTAATTTCCAAAAAGTTTTTAATGTTTTCTGTTTCATTAAAAATTATTTTCTTTAATTTTAAATTATGTTTATCTTGCTTTATTTATTTTTTCTAATTTTTAATTCTTTTTTTTTTTCTATGAAATTTTGAAAGTTTTAAGTATTTTAAATTTTCTTTAAGTTTTCTTTATTTAAGGAGGAATGAAACAGACAGTTTGAAAAAAAGTTAGTCCAAATGCACTATTTTGATTTTTGAACTAGAAAACTCATATTTTCATGTAATATTTTACAGTGGAAGTGGGAACAATTATATTTTTTACATAATGAGTAATTAAAAATTGCAATTTGATGAAAATTGTACTTAATAAATAAATAAATAAATAAAATTTAAAAAAATCTATGTACTAGAAATTTAAGATGAAATAACTTTAGATTATCCTAAATTTCTAGTACATAGAATTTTTTCAATTTTCATCAATTTGCAGTTTTTAATTACTGATTATTTAAAAAATATAATTGTTCACACTTCCACTGTAAAATATTACATGAGACTTACTTACTAACTTTTTTCAGACTATCTGTTTCATTCTTCGTTAAAATATATTATGTAATTTTTTCAATTATTTTCTCAAATTTTTATTATTTTTTCAATTTTATATTATTTATCTCAATTTTAATCATTGTTTTTTTAATTTTCAATTATCTTCCCTAATTTTGCGTTATTTAATTTTTTTGCAATTTATTTTTAAGATTTTCAAGTAATTTCCTCAAATTTAAATTATTTTCTTTATTTTTAAGACATTTCTACAATTTTTTAAATTACTTTTCCGAGTTTTTAATTTATTTGATTTTTTTTAATTAATTTGACAAATTTGCAATTATTTTGTTTAATTTCAATTATTTTTTGCAATTTTTTTTAATTCTAAAATTTGATAAATTTTGTCCTAAAAAAAAAGGTTTGTTAGGCTTGACTGAGGGCCCCCGAGCTCAAGGGACCCGGGGCACTGACCCACTTTGCCCCTTAATAGTTACGCCACTGCTCCGAGGAATAAGTTTAAAGCACTTTTAATGCTTTCTTGAAATATAGTCCGCCACAGTGGATCCAATATTTTTAAATTTGAAAAACTAAAATCAGATTTGTAATCAGCGACCCCAAAAACCATCGAGTAACAAGTTTCAAGCATTTTTAATAATTTTTTTATATATCGTCCTTCATATTGGATCCGCCATTTTTTGGACAGAGCTCTGGTCCGTTTAACGTGTAACATATCCCTTAAATATATAATGATAATTTTTATTATTTTTATTATTATTATTTTTATTTATAAAATTATACCATGTTTTTATCATAGAACAAAATCTTCCCAGAAGTTCTTTTTTAGCTTGTTGTTTTTTCTCTTCATCTAGTCCTCCATTATTGTCCAAACATAAAACAATTTTATCAATAGCTTGTTGTGAAATTTTCACTAATTCTGGATTAACGATACATTTCGTTTCGATGAGTTGATTCCATTTTTCTTCTGTTACTGTACCAGAACATTTTTTTGCTTCGTCTAGAATTGAAGTCTTTACTCCTGGAGACACAAAATCATACTGATCTCGTAATTTGGAAACTGCGGAAAATAAATCTGCTCCTTTAGAATCACATTTTCCTTTTAACTGATCCCAGGACAATTTAAATCTTTCTTGGACTTCATATACAACAGGATTCACGAATTTCAATCCTTTCGTGTAACACAAACCTAGAAACACCAAAACACTGAATTTTGTCCAAATTATAAATAATTTAATTATATTTGAAATTTCAATGTGTAAATAACGTAATGATAGAAATTATAAAAAATGTAGATCAAATTTGATGAGAAAATGTTTTCTGTACGTAGATTTTTACTGTTTTTCATACTCACAAACAAATACAATGAAGAGAATAATTTTTGAAAATTTCATGATTGCAATTTTATTCTTTTAAAAGACGAAGTTAATTCGCCGACGAGAATTTAAATAAAGAATGGTTTTTGAGTTTATATATAAAAGCGCTAGTTGACAATTTTTGTAGTTTTAAAATAACACTTATTTTTAACACAAATGTGCTGGTAAAGTCCCGAACAAATGTTTTCAGGAAACTGACGCTTTAATATTCCAAGTGATAAAGATTGTTGATTTTGATAAGACTGAGCATGACTAATAAATAATATAGAAGAGAGAATAATAATATAATTGCAAATTTTATTTGATACAAAAGAAGCGTTATCGTTTTTAGCCACTGTAATTTAGTCTAACCGGAAAAAATTGATAAAACAACAATTATGATAGACACAAACTCGTATAAATGAATGTAGGTAAATTGTACGTACATATATAAACATATTTTCTGTATTTAATTTTTTCAAGTAAAGACTTTGAATAATTAAAGTTCTGTATCTACGATCATTATTTTATTTTCATATCAGGAGCGTACGCTAAAAAATATTTCAGAGAGGTGGGGGAGTTTTAAATTTTCGTCAGATTTTCAAAATTTTTAAGGGGGGGCTTTGAAAAAAATTGTACATCAAATGACCATAAAAAAATATGTAAAATATGTCAATAGCATTTCTTTGCGTTTTTGGCGTCGCTCTATAAGATTCCCTGTTCAGATTTTATTTTTATTTATATGCAAAACCAATATATGGTTAAATGGTAAAATTAATGAAACTTTTGGCACAAAAAGGGATTTTTAAGGTCGCAGATTACGAATCTGTTATTAATTTTCAAAATTCAAAATGGCGGATTCCATACGGTGGGAGATTTAAAAAAATCCGAGTAATAATTTTATTTTTTATTTCGCCTGCCATTTTGGATTTTGAACAATTATGAACTAATTTGAAATCAGCGACCCGAAAAATCCTGCTTAATAAGTTTCAGAAATTTTTGCAAGAATTTTGCATTATTGCCGCCATATTGGATCCACCATTTTGAATTTTAAAAAGTTATTAACAAAAACCTCTGTGTAACTTTTCATTAATTTTTATATAAAACTTAACGATTGGTCTAACAGATAGATATTTGTTAGTTTTTTTTAACAACTTCCTGCTTAAGGTCGTCTTTTTAAAAAAATATATTTGAAACTGCTATAACAGTTTTCCAATTTAAAACCAAGTAAAACATGAATTGCAAAAATAAGGTTTATTGTGGAGTAAAAAGAAATACAAATTTCTATAAATTTTACAATTTATCACTTTTAATAATTTAATAAAAATATATCGTTTACATTTAAGGTTTAATTATTATAATTAATATAAATTAATGAATATTTACAGAAAAATGTAGGTTTTACTTTAACAATGCAATATACGAAGTATTACAAAAAAATTATCGAATCGTTCTCATTAGCTTCTTGAAATGTTTTCGCCTACTGTTGATTATTTTTCTATGATTTCAGTTTTTTCATAGATTATTCATGTATACCCAAGCAGCCCTGTTAAAAAAATTAATGATAGATATTAGCGTCACAAAAATTGGCAAAATTTGTGCATAAACACTCTCATAAATAATTTATTTTTTGTCACCAAACTTTGTAGAATATTACGTCCTAAAATATTATTAGAAAAATACGTCTCGATTTGACTTTCTCTCTAAATCTGAATTATAGTTAGAAATAACTAATAATTAGTAAAATCGTGGCTGAATTTTTATTTCAGTAATTTGTTAAAAATAACTAATTATTAGTAAAAAAAAATAGCTAATTGTTAGTGAAACCTAACTAAAACATAGTTAAAATTTGACTAATTAAATTAGTAAACAGAATTTTACTAAAATGTTAGTTATTTTGACATAACCTAAAAATGAATTTGACTAATAATTAATTATTTTTACTAAATGATTAGTAGAAATATAACTATTTTAATTAGTGACTGAGTTTTTGCTTTCAAATTAGTTATTTGTAACTAATTCAGATTTAGAGACTTGTTTGGATTCTGCCTTAAAGTTTTTTAAAAACTGAACCATGCTCAAGACTTCTCTCACTGAGATTAGATATTTGACAAAAATTTTCCCGGCAAAACACAACAGTTTTTCCGAGAATAAACTTCCGAATAATGTGTACCTCCGATTTTTTTAAAACTTGGTATACCCACGTATTTTAATAATCTGATTACAAAAATTGTAGTGAAAATTGGCGATCACATCATTTTAATGGTGAAAACCGAAAAATACCCATAAAAAGAGTTTTTTGCAATTATCTCAATAAATATTAAAAATTTCGAAAATCGTTTTTCACAAAAGTTGTAGGTCTTCTTAAAATACATATTTTATGTAGTATGCATTCTTTTGATATCTCTAATAGTTCTTAAGAAAATCGATGGTGATATAAATTCCATTATGAAATTTTTTATTTCAATTTCATTTTTTTTGTCATTATAAAATTAACTCCTTTTTTAAATTATTTTCTTTTATTTTCAGTTATTTTAGTCATAGTTAAATTGTTTTCTTCAAATTTCAATTCTTTTCTTCAAATTTCAATTACAATTGTTGGAAAATTAATTTTTCCAAATATCGTCTATTTCTCATCTTTCAACTAATTTCCGAGTAATTTTCTTATATTTTAACTAGTCTTTAATTTTCAATTATTTTTTAATTTTAATTCTTTATATTCAATTATTCTTGTTATTTTTTATGAACTTTTTCAAATTTCAATTTTTGTCTTATATTTTAATTTTTTAAAAATATGTTTAAATGCAATTTCTTCGTTTTCCAATTATTTTCTTCGTTTCTTATTTCTTTCTTTAATTAAAAACTATTTTGTCTGTAATTTAAATTACTTTTAATATTTTTTTAAGTAAGTTTCTTCTTTTTTAATTATATTCTACAAATTTAACTTGTAGATTATAATTTTTAAATATTTTGATCATTTAATATTGAATTTCTTCATTTAAAAATTCACTTTTTCAATTTTAAATTATTGTCTTCAATTTCAGTTATTTTTTTCATTTTTAAATGTTGCTTCTCAATTTTTGATTATTCTTTTTGTTTCAATTATTTTAGGTTTTTTTATTGAATGTCTTCAATTTTCAACTATTTTTCGCAATTTATAAATTTTTGTCTTCAATTAAATGTTTTTCGTAATTCTAATTTTAAAATTAAATGTAAAATTTTTCATTTACTTTGTTCAATTTAAGAGAATTGCCTTCACTTTCAATTACACTTGTAGTTTTTAAAATAATTGCCTTCAATTTTTGATGTTTTTCTTCTATTTTTAATTATTTTTTTGAGTCTTTACATGAAATATAAATTTTGCAATTATATTTGTCAATAATTAATTAAAGTCTCTTATTCGAATTATTTTTCCATTTAGAAAATAATAATTTCCTTATATTTTAAAATGAATTTTTTTCTTTTTCAAAATTATTTTCTTAAATTTCCACTTTTTCTTTCTTCATTTTAAAACTTTTGTCTTAAATTTCAATTACTTTTGTCATTTTTTCCATGTATTTCTTCTTCATTCAATTATTATTTTCTTCACTTTTATTTTGAAGCCTACAATTTTCTATTATTTTTGCGATTTTTTACTTAATTTCTTAAATTTCTGTCTTCAATTTTTAATTATTGTCTGAAATATTCAATTATTTAATTAAAATTCAGATTATTTTTCAATTTTTTCAATTTTTAATTTTTAAAGATGTATTTTTATCGATTTTAACGTTTTTCCTAATTTAAATTATTATTTTCCAGATGATACAAAAATTTCAATTACCTACATTTTAAATATTTTAAAATAATTTTTTTTAATCTACAATTATTTTTTTCTAAAGATTTTTTACATTTTTCAATATCGATCTTAATTGAAATTTTAGTTCTTTTTGTTCTTAATCACATATTTGCATTATTTTATATTTTATAACAATTAAAATTCTCTTATTAATTTTTTACCAATTTCATCAATATAATTCTTAATTTTTAAAAATATCTTCAATTTTCACAGGTAGCCTAAAATCTTAATTTATTTTTTCCACATTTTAGTTAATGACTTCAATTTAAATAATCTTTCTTTAATTTTAAATTATGATTTACATATTTTAATTTTTTTTCTCATTTTTAAATTCAAAAAATTTTCTCTTAAAGATTTTCTTTCATTTTTTATTATTTTCTTAAATTTAACTTGTATTCATCAATAAATAATCGTTAATTATATTTGTGTTTTTCTAATAAATTTCTTCAATTCTCTATTTTCTTTCTTCCATTTTGAAATTTATTTTTTCAATATCATTTTTTTGTCATTAGGTTTTTTAAATTATTTTCTTCAATTTTCAGTTATTTTAGTCATAGTTAGTTTTTTTCAAATTTCAATTACAATCTTAATTTTTTATTTTGTCTTTAATTTCTTCAGTAATTTTCGTTTCCTCTTTCAATTGAAATTATTGTTTTCAATTTCAATTATTTTTCTCATTTTTAAATAAACTTTTCCAAATTTCGTCTACTTCTCATTTTTTAATAATTATTTTCGTATATATTTTAACTTATATTTTGTTATTTTTAATTATATTTGATTACCAAATTTCTAGCCTCAGTTGAAAAAATGTCGGGCACATGAATTTCGTTGAGAAACTGACGATTAAAGCCGATTTGATTTACAAAAATAAATGTTTTGTAACTTTAATAGAAAATTAAAAACATTGTTCTTTTTTTGGGAAAAATGTTGGATTCTTCGGGGAAATTTTTTTAAGTGTTCCAAACACAGAGAGAAATTATTCAGTATTTTCAAAGAAAGTTTATTAATTAAAAAAAAAAAAAGTTTAAAATTTTTGGTAATACTTACGACATGGATACTGCACCGCATAATCCATTCAGAAAATCTTTTTTAGCATTGTCTACTTCTGCCCCTTGTAATTGTTTAACTGGGTCCACACAAAGTTGGATCTTATCAATTGCAACATTAGAAATATATAACAAACCACTGTTAGTAATACAGTTTTCTTGAATCCACTGCTCAGCTTCACTAGCAGGAAATAAGTTACCCTGACCCTGTGATCTAGCTTTTGCAATTAAAGCCGCAGTTAAATGAGCTCGAATTTCTCCTTCCTTTGATTGCAACTCGGTAAGATCTTTGTACAAATTTGGATCCTTACTGTCACATTTCGTTTTTAAGTCTCCAAAATTCGTCGAATATTTTGATCTTACAATTGCATCTAGTGGTTCTATGAATCTTAATGCATCAATAATTACCCCGGTGCCTATAAAAGTTTATAATTTTAGCAATTTTATTACTTTTTTTGACATACTACCCAAATAGCACGTAATATTGCAGCAACATTGCAGTAACATTGCCGTGCAATGTTGGCAATATTGCCACGCAATGTTGCTGCAACGTTGCCTCAATGTTGTCCATGTCCACATTGCTGCAACGTTGCCCTGTAATGTTGCAGCAACGTTACCCTGCAATGTTGCCACAACGTTTCCGTGCAATGTTGCCGCAACGTTGCACTGCAATGTTGCAGGGCAATGTGGACATGGACAACATTAAGGCAACGTTGCAGCAATATTACGTGCTATTTGGGTAATATTTATTGTACACTGAGAGAAAACTTTTCTTGTGCTAAAGCCAATTATGCTTATAGTTGGACCTAGTATAAAATATTATAAACTCAAGAATTTGAGGTTATGTTAAACTGTTTTGCGCATGACAGAAGCAGACGAAAGTTTACGCCAAATATCTTATTCTTGGAACAAGAATAAAAACGATTTCTTTCAATGCAATCAAGGTAAACATATTTTTAAGCTTGTAAAAAGAAATCTTTTTTCTCGTGTGACAACAGTTATTAAGAAAGTTTCAAAATTGCATTGCTTCTTGCTAACAAAAAACTCGACAAGAATTTTTTTTAATAGAAATCAAACAATGAACAAAAGAATTTAGATAAACTTTTCTAAATACAGATTTTAATTTTATTTTTAATACTTACAAACAAGCACGGTGAAAAGAAGAGCTTTTAAAAACTTCATGATTATAATGTTTTTCCTTTTAATATGGAAGTAAAGGCAAAGTTAAATAAAAAATTGTTTTTGATTCAAAATAAAACGTTATTTGACGACTTTTGTATTTTTTAAAGAAATTTATTTTTGCTTAAATTTTCTAGGAAAGTCCAGAACAAACGTTTACAAGAAACTGAAGCTTTGGTATTGCAAGTGATGATTGTTGATTCTGATAAGGTTGAGCATGACTAATGAATAATGTAGAAAAAATTTACAAGTTTATTGGATACTTGGATATACAAATGAAGCTTTATCTTTTTTAGACATTAAAATTTGACTAACAGGAAAATTGTAATAAAACAACAATTATTACACACACCAACTCTTGTAAATGCATGTGCCCACGCATAAACATCCCTGTACAAAATTTCCGATATCACCAACCGAGAAAACCGAAAGCACATCGGTATAATCTGCTAATGAAACGAAAAAATCACTTTTCAACTGGAATATAAAAAAAATTGTATGTTAATCAGAAGGCGTAAAATAGTAGGGGAGAGGGCCCCAAGTTGGACACTATTTCGTCTTATTGCTGTAGAATCCAAACCAAATAAAATATATTAAAATATTTTATACCGGATGAAAGTACAATTTATAAGGTAACTTATGACCACAGGGATAAAATTTTATTTTTAATATAAACATTTTTTAAAGCATTTTTTCCAATTGTTAAAATATTCTGTCTAAAAAAAAGAGGCCCCAAGATGGACACCTTCTTAAAAGTCTCTGAAAATTGTAGTAAATAAAAAATTAACATCCTGTAACAATTCTTTAACTAATTTTTAATCATTTTACGGAATTTATCAAGAAATAAAATTTCTAAAAACACAAATTTAATAGCTTAACAGTAAAAAGTAATAAAATATCGAAAAATATCGATATATTAAACTCTATAACGAAAACATCACATTTTATTGTGGAAAATAAAAAAAATTTTTATTAATAGGCTCAAAAAATTATTGAAAAAAGTGTAAAATCGAAAATATGCAAATAAATACATTGAGATTTGAGGCCTGTCCATCTTAGGGTACATAACACCATTTTTTAATCACCAGTAAAAATATAAAAATTGAATATTGAGATAGGTACATATTTAAAAGTTGAGGGGATGAATTCAGAAATTATGAAAGTTATTTAAAATGAAAAATAATATTTGCAAAATGACAAAAATAATGGTAAATTATAAAAATTATTTTAATTTTGCGATGAATAGTATAGAAATTAAAAATAAATAATTAAATTGATTTAATGCCAAGGAAAAAGTAAGTAAAATTTAAAAAGTGATTTTAAAAACTAAATAAAGTAATTGAAATTTAAGAAGGTAAGTTGAAGATTTAGAGAAACAAATTAAAATTAATTAAAAATTGCAGAAAAAAATAGAAAAATGATAAAATTAGTACAAAATTGTAGTTTTAGTAATTGAAATCATAATCAGGGGCGTACCCAGAAAAGTTTATTAATGGGGGTTTTATGTGGGAGTGAGAGAGACAACAATATATTGCTATCTCTTTCTCTCTCATATAAACTGGCTTTCTAGGGGGGGGGGGGGTAGCGTCCCCCCTGCCCCAACGTGGGTACGCCCATGATCATAATAGAAGAAAATTATTAAAAATCGAAAAAATTTGTAAATCACTTCAAATTTAGTATGTTCGAAACGTGGATTAATTTAACTTTTAACTATTATAAGTTCACATCAACTGAAATTTTGAGAAATTAAAATTGCTATAAATTTAAAATTCGAGAACATTTTATAAAGGTGAACTATGATTTAAAATTTTAAAGGAAAAAAAATTTAGTGACAAATGTCAGGTGTGAACAGAACGATTAAATGAATAATTTAAACTTGTAAATTATTATTATATTAGCAAAATAAAACGCGCGCAAGCGCGCGATTAGTTTTTCATACATTTTAAAAATTATAAAATACAATAATAAATATAAAAAATCGGTACATACTATTTATCTAATAAGAAGAATAAATAAGAATAATAAGAAGAAATAAATATTTTAAATATAATATTTAAAAATAAATTAATATGAATAAAATAAATATTTGTTCAGGGTAAAATTTATAATATTTTAGAATTAAAAAAAATTGCAAAAAATAATTGAAATTAAACAAAATAATTGCAAAATTTGCAAATTAATTGAAAAAAAATAATGTAATCAATTAAAAATTGGGGAAAGTAATTTAAACAATCATAAAAATTTTTTAAACACAAAGAAAATAATTTAAATTTGAGAAAAATACTTGAGAATCTTAAAAGTAAATTTAAACAATATTGAAAAATGAAAAATTAGAGAAAATAATTGAAAATTGAAAAAACATGGTTAAAAATTTAGATAAATAAATTAAAATTAAAAAAAAAAATTAAAATTTGAGAAAATAATTACACAAATTACATAAAATATTTTAAATAAAGGAAAGTTAAACAAAATTTGAGAAAAATATTTAAAACTTTCAGAAGTTCATTGAAATAAAAAAAAATAATTCAAAAATTAGAGAAAATAAATGAAAGAAGATAAAAAAAATTTAAAATTGAACGGAACAAGTTTTAATTAAAGAGTAATAAGTAAAAACTTTTTGGCAATTATGAGAAAGAACGAGAAAAAGAACGAAAGTTATTGAAAATTGTAGAAAAAAATATAAAAAATAATATAAATAATGAAAGAATTGAAACGTCAGATAAATAGTTAAGAATTTTTGAAATTATGAAACAAATGTAAAGAATTAAAAATTGAAGAAAATAAATTTTGGAAAATAATTGAAAAATGTTTTTAAATTTTAAAACTTGAAGAAAATAATTAAAATATGATACAAACAATGATAAGTTGTAAAAAATAAATGACATTTAAGTGTAATAATTGAAAAAATTACAGAATTTTTTTAAATAAAGAAAAAATAATTGAAATTTGAAAAAAATACATGAAGATCTTAGAAATCAATTAAAAAAAAGAAAATAACTAAAAATTGGAGAAAAGAATTGAAGAAATAAGCTAAAAGTAATTGAAATTTACAATAATTAATAAATAAATTTTGAAATTATGAACACAAATAAAAATAATTAAAAAATGAAGAAAACAATTGAAATTTTAGAAAAATTCTTAAAAATCTTAGAAAATAATTTTAGAAAATGAGAATAATTAAAAATTGGAGAAAAGACTGAAAGAATGCTAAAAATAATTAAAATTTACTATAATTAATAAAATTTTTTGGAAATTATGAAAACAAATAAAAATAATTAAAAATTGAAGAAAATAATAGAAATTTGAGAAAATTTCTTGAAAAAATTTTAGAAATTAATTTTATAAAATGAGAAAACCTAAAAATTGAAGAAAAGTTTGGAAGAAAGCTAAAAATAATTGTTTACGATAATTAATAAAAAAAAAAAATTGAAATTCTGATAACAAATGAAAATAATTAGAAATTGAAGAAAATATTTGAATTTCCAGAAAAATACTTAAAAATCTTAGAAAATAATTTTAGAAAATGAGAATAATAATTAAAAATCGAGAAAAATCATTGAAAAATGATAAAATTAATTTAAAATTGAAAAAAATTATTAAAATATGCTGAAAATAATTTAAGATTGAGAAAGAAAATTAAATTATGATTATTATGATGAAAATAATTTAAACATGAAAAATTGAAAATTCTTAATAAAAGTTGTGAAAAATAACTGAAAAAATCATAGAGTATCTGTTTTAAAAAAAATAGTAATTACGAAATTACTGAAAAAATTTTAATTAAAGTGAATAATTAAAAATTCGCAGAGATAACGAAAATGGATGAAAATAATTGCAATATCGGATAAATAATTGATAAAAATAAAAAAAATTTCAGAATTTATTTTTAAGCCAAAGAAAATAATTAAAAAATCGTGATATAATAGAAAATTAATAACAATAATCTAGATTTGAGATAATAACTGAAAATTTAGGAAATTAATTGCATGTGTATATATTTTAAACTTCTTCAAAAACCATAATAAATTTTTGAAGCATTTTTCGAAATTTTTTTTTTACACAAATGACAATTAAAAACCAGCACAACAAAAGAAAATAACAGGGACTAACTTCACTTCAGTTTTTAAAACGTGGACAGAAAATGATGAATAAATATAAATACATACAAACTAACTTCAGGAGTTAACGGAGATTATTATTATTTAATAATTGGGTCCCCATTTTCCTTTTTTGTCCCAGAGCCTTTGTCCTCCCAGTTACGCCACTGTTAGAATTAGGACAGTTCTTAAAAGTATGAAAAAAAAACTGCAAAAATATTGAGAAATCTTATTATAAATTTTATTTTTTCACTGTAATGTACAAAATCTCACTCGAAAGTTGGCTGTTCTCCTATGTCTATTTTTCTCATAATTGTAGATTTTTATGGATAATACTTATAATTCCACTTGGCCCTGTTAAAAAAATTATTGGTACAGTTAAAACATTAACTGTTGATGTAATAATCAGTTATTAAAACAAACTATTGCCATCTAAGAAAAAATTTACTTTGTTTGAAAAAAAAAAAAATTTCACTTCTAAAGTAGGGGAGTGGGCCCCAAGATGGACATTTCGTATAAAATTTATGTTTAAGGTGTCAGCGCCTTATGCTTTTTGTCATTTTTGTTGTTTGTCTAGACGAAGATTTTGATGCACATTTGAAGAAAAAAAAACCAGTTGGTTTTTCTTCTATACATGCCACGTAATTTTGGGTCTAAAAAAGTTTTGTAACAGTTTTTTCTTAAGTTGGTAAAGTTACTTTAATTTATGATTTAGAATGAGTACTTAACGTTATAATATTCTTTATTTATTGTATAATAATATCCTAAAATAATTTTACTAATTCAGTGTTTGTATATATATTTTTACTTGGGATTAAAAAATGGTGTCATGTACCCTAAGATGGACAGGCCTCAAATCTCAATGTATTTATTTGTATATTTTCGATTTTACACTTTTTTTTAATAATTTTTTCAGCCAATTAATTAAAATTTTTTATTTTCTACCATAAAATGTGATGTTATCGTTAGAGAATTTGATATATCTATATTTTTCGACATTTTATTACTTTTTACTGTTAAGCTATTAGATTGAAGTTTTAAGAAATGTTATTTCCTGATAAATTCCGTAAAATGATTAAAAATTAGTTTAAGAATTGTTACAGGATGTTAATTTTTTATTTACTACAATTTTCAGAGACTTTTAAGAAGGTGTCCATCTTGGGGCCACTTTTTTTTAGACCGAAAATTTTAACAATTAGAAAAAACGCTTTAAAAAATGTTTATGTTCAAAATAAAATTTTATCTCTGTGGCCATAAGTTACCTTATAAATTGTACTTTCATCCGGTATAAAATATTTTAATATATTTTATTTGGTTTGGATTCTACAGCAATAAGACAAAATAGTGTCCAACTTGGGGCCCTCTCCCCTACCAAAAAGTATAAAATATCTATTGTAGAGTAACTTACGATATTGACACAACCGAGCATAATTTTTGAAGTAAATCTTGTTTAGCATTGTCTACTTCTGCACCTTGTAATTGTTGACCTGGGTCCATACAAATTTGTACCTTATCAATCGCAACTTTGGAAATATTTATTAAATCGCTATTAGCAATACAGTTGTCTTGAATCCATTGATTAGCTTCACTATCAGGAAATAATTTACCCTGACCCTGTGCTCTAGCTTTCGCTATTAACGCCCCAGTTAATTGACCTAGAATTTCTCCTTCCTTTGATTGCAACTCGGTGAGATCTTTGTACAAATTTGGACCCTTACTGTCACATTTTGGTTTCAAATCTCCAAAAGTCGTGGAGTATTTTGATCTTACAATTGAATCTAGTGGTTCTATGAATCTCAATGCATCAATAATTACCCCGGTGCCTATAAAAGTTTATAATTTTAGTAATTTTATGTTATTTTTACACCTAAAAATTTCTGAGTCTTTTTAATTTACACTTTTTTAAAAATAAAAAATAAGTTTTTTGAAGTCTGAACTTGAAAATTTGTTGGCTTACATATTATGAAGATTAAAGCAGCAATTGGACGCTTCATGATGGTATTTGTATTCATATATTTTTAAAAATCCCCAAATTATATAAATTATTTATTTAAATAATAAATGAAGCTTCATCAATTTTTTGAATAACAAATAATATGAAAATAAGAATTAAACAACTTGTTAAACACTTTTAGTTTTAATGCGGAAAGTCTTGTTTAATACACGGAACGAAGGGTTATAGTAGAACTGACTGTCACGTGTTGAGTAAAATAAAAGCGTGTAAAAATGACGTCAGCCTACTTCATGTTGCTTATTAACTACCTCAATGTTTAGTACGTTGCGCAAATTTGACAGCACATTGCTTTAACCTTACAGTCTATTTAGTCAGTCCAAACCTAACAATTCTGTTGTGTAGATTTCACTCTCTCCCGCGTAGGATCTACTATTCCCTTCGTTCCGTGTAAACTGAATTAAAAAGGCAAAAAAACAGTTTAAATATATGAGACCGTTTACACAGAAATGTACCAAAGCTACATTGCGTTACTATTTCGTCATGCTAAAAGTTTCCTCTTTTTAAAAATACCATTTAGACGCGTTTGTTGTGTTTAGAATAGTGAAAAAATTTTAGCGTTAAATAATAACAACACTGAAAGAACACAAATCAATTTGCAATTTAGGTATTTGTTATCTTCGAATTATTAAATTTGCATTTACTTACCATAGATGATGAATACTATGAGAAAAATAAAAGATTTCATTTTTAATGTCTTATAATTCAATTCTTATTATCTTTGAAGAAAACTATAAATCAATGTAGTCTAATAAAAATGTTTTGAAACGTTTTAAAGGCAAATGAAACTTTTCAAATGAAATAGAATACATTTATACTATCAATAATTAAATGACCCTGAGAAAATATCAACGTCAAGTGTGACGCATAAAACTCTCCGTTCAAATAATTTTCCTTATTAGATCCCGCCCTCAGGGGTGGCCTTATACCCTTAAAAATAAAAAACGTTATTTTAAACCGTCATTAAGGCCGTTGGAGACACAGAGTTCGCAGAGAATCTGTAGGGGGGAGCAGTGGTTCTCAAAGACAGCCCCATGCGTTTTGAAGACTTAGGAATTTTTCGCGACAAAGTCCAACACTTTTCCCACAAAAGAACATCGTACTGCAAATTCTATTGAAATAAAGATTCAGAAAAATACTTACTTTTGATAAATCAAGTGTTTCCTGAGCTTTAGTGTCTCGAGGAAATTCGTGTCATGAAAACAACCTCCAATGATGTTCCAAGTTTGGCAATTTTTTCCAATAAAACCCGACACTTTTTCCGAAAATGAAAATCGTACTGCACATTTAAATTTAATTAGCACTTTTTCACTTATTTTGTTTTTGGCATATGAGTTTTTAAATCGCGTCAGTCTCTCGAGGAAATACAAAATCACACTTAACACTTCACTCACTGATTCCCACTTTGACAATTTTTTTCTGCAAAATCCGACACTTTTTCCGCAAATGGTCATCGTAGTGTAAATTTAAATTTAATTAGCACGTTTTCACTTCTTTTGTTTTTAGTATTTGAGTTTTTAAATCACGTCAATCTCTCGAGAAAAGTAAATTTTTTTCAATTTCATCAATGAAAATGTCAAACAATGTAGCAGAATATAGTTTGTCGTGCGCTGTTCTGATACGGCATTTTCAGGTACTAATTCACACGGCGCCGCCTTTGAAATTATACACATTATGATTCGGACTTTGACAATTTTTTCCAATAAAACCAGACACTTTTTCCGAAAATGAAAATCGTACTGAACATTTAAATTTAATTAGCACTTTTTCACTTATTTTGTTTTTGGCATATGAGTTTTTAAATCGCGTCAGTCTCTCGAGGAAATACAAAATCACTTGACATTTCACTCACTGATTCGGACTTTGACAATTTTTTTCTGCAAAATCCGACACTTTTTCCGCAAATGGTCATCTTAGTGTAAATTTAAATTTAATTAGCACTTTTTCACTTCTTTTGTTTTTGGTATTTGAGTTTTTAAATCGCGTCAATCTCTCGAGAAAAGTAAATTTTTTTCAATTTCATCAATGAAAATGTCAAACAATGTAGCAGAATATAGTTTGTCGTGCGCTGTTCTGATACGGCATTTTCGGGTACTAATTCACACGGCGCCGCCTTTGAAATTATAGACAGTACATATTATATTCATTATATTAATCAACCTATTTATAAAATTCAATGTTTAGATATTAATTGTAAAAATTTAATATAAAGAATTAATGTCAAGTTCCAAACATAATTTTGCTAACTTTTTACAAAAAATAAAAGATGTTTGTTATTTCAAGTGAAATTAGCTCTATTGAAAAGACGCATTTAAAATACTTTAAACCATTCAAATGCAACAGGTACATAATTTATTGTAAATCATGCATTAATAATTTCTAAACAATTAAAATATTTTTTAAAATCTAAGAGTTGAAGGAAAAACAGTAGGGCTTATTTAGTTTATCAGAAGAATGCAACCCGACTTACAGAGGAGATCGGAAATAGATATTGTATAGGAACTGAAATAAGTGTTTCTTTTAATTTTTTAAAATTAAATAAAAACAGAGCATTCGATAAATATTTTATACATAACGTAAAAATTAAAGAAATAATTAAAACGCAAGAAAGGACTAAAAAAATAGTGTAATATCAAAAAAATTAAATGAACAAGAAGAAAATGGAGAAATGTTTTTTTCTTAATCTAACAAACTGTAAAAAATGTAAAAAGTAAAAAAGAATAAGTAAGTAAGTTTGTAAAAAAACTCTCAAGAAATAGACAAGATGTGAAAAGAAATTGAATAAATTTACAAAAAAATAAGTGTATTTACTTTTAAAAGTATAGAAATAATTATTAAAATTAACGTAATAAAAAGTTTAATGAATGTATAAATAAGAAAACTGTGTAATATAATATTAAATAATTTTTATAAAAAGAAGAAAATTAAAGAAAATCCTAAAAAGAAAAGAGACAAATACCAAAAAAAAATATCAAAAATACCTAAACGGAGAAAAAATCTTAAAATGTTGTAAAAATAATAAATTATAATATAAAAATTAAAGTAAAATCTCTTCAAAACCTTGTAAGAATATTACCAAAGGAAGGATTATTGTGAATATGGAAAATAATTAATATTATTAAATTAAGATGCATTGAAATTTAAATTAATTTAAATTTAAAAGTTGGAACAAATCGGAATATGAGTTCATTGACGTTTGGAATTTATATAACTTTTAATGACTTGAAGATATACAAATCTAATATTATTTTTTGCTAACTTCATATCAAAAATTTGTAAATTGTAGGTATTTTGATCATCTGTATTAGTAAAATTTTTTAAATTTTATAACGAATAAAATATTGAAATTTTCAAGATTTATCCACAAATTTCTGTTTTTTTTTTATGATTTGCGATATTTTACATGCTATATTGGACATCCGGAGAATTGAAAAGTTTTTTTTTCATTTAAATCAATAACAGCCCTGTTTTTAGATTACATTTATTTTATTTATTTCAAGCAATCTATACATATGTCTTTGATGAATAATTTGATCTCTGTTTCCGAACTTCTATGTAAGTCGGGTTGCCTTCTTTCTCTGCACTAAATAAACCATAAGAATTTATGATGTAACTCTTAGATTTTAAGAAATAATTTAGCAAAATAAAAATAAAATATTTTCCTACATAAATTTTAATTTGTTAATTTTAAATTATCCAATTCTTTATTACAATATTAAATATAATAAACAAATTAATAATGTTCTAAAACAAGTATTAAAGTAAATTTCTTATTTCTTAAAAATAAAAGAGAGAATTTTTGTTACATAATATAAATATTATATAATTTTTTTTTAATATATTAAATGTTTTAAAAATAAAATAAATTAGTTCAAAAATGATATTAGATTGAACTACATATTTTTTAAAAATAAAATGTAAGAAACTACTTGGTAAATAAATTATATTTACTTATTTAATTTTGAATCATACATTTTTTAAACCACGTTTTTTTTCTTATAAAAAAACAGATATACATTTGTCTGTGTAGCATGAAATACATACAATATATTGACGACATTTTCAGAAAAAGCTATCTCAAATTCGACCAATTCGGATGAAAATTCTAAACATGAAATTTAAATTTCTAAAATATTTGTTAACATGCCCAAGTTATTAAATATTTAACAAAATAGATATATAAGAACGATTTATTTTTCTAGAAAGTGCAAAATTTGCATTTTACAAAACTTTTTAAACGAAATTTGTAGAAAAATTTAATTTTTATTCGGTTAATACGCACAAAATTTCATATTTGGGATCTAAATTTGTTAAATATTTGATAACATGCCCAAGTTATTGAATATTTAACAAAATAGATCTATAAAAACGATTTAGCTTTCGAGAAAGTGCAAAATTCGCAGTTAACAAAACTTTCTCCACGAAATTTGTAGAAAAATTTAATTCTTCTTCGGTCAATGCAAAAAGTTTCTTATTTCTGATCTAAATTTGTTTAATATTTGATAACATGCACAAGTTATTGAATATTTAACAAAATAGACCAATAAGAGCGATTTACCTATCGTGAAAGTGAAAAATTCACATTTTACAAAACTTTTTACACGAACTTTGTAGAAAAATGTACTTTATATTCGGTCAATATGCAAAAAATTTATTATTTCTGATCTAAATTTGTTAAATAATCGATAACATGCCCAAGTTATTTAATATTTAACAAATTAGATGTATAAAATATTTATCGAATGCTCTGTTTTTATTTAATTTTAAAAAATTAAAAGAAACACTTATTTCAGTTCCTATATAATATCTATTTCCGATCTCCTCTGTAAGTCGGGTTGCATTCTTCTGATAAACTAAATAAGCCCTACTGTTTTTCCTTCAACTCTTAGATTTTAAAAAATATTTTAATTGTTTAGAAATTATTAATGCATGATTTACAATAAATTATGTACCTGTTGCATTTGAATGGTTTAAAGTATTTTAAATGCGTCTTTTCAATAGAGCTAATTTCACTTGAAATAACAAACAACTTTTATTTTTTGTAAAAAGTTAGCAAAATTATGTTTGGAACTTGACATTAATTCTTTATATTAAATTTTTACAATTAATATCTAAACATTGAATTTTATAAATAGGTTGATTAATATAATGAATATAATGTACTGTCTATAATTTCAAAGGCGGCGCCGTGTGAATTAGTACCCGAAAATGCCGTATCAGAACAGCGCACGACAAACTATATTCTGCTACATTGTTTGACATTTTCATTGATGAAATTGAAAAAAATTTACTTTTCTCGAGAGATTGACGCGATTTAAAAACTCAAGTACCAAAAACAAAAGAAGTGAAAAAGTGCTAATTAAATTTAAATTTACACTACGATGACTATTTGCGGAAAAAGTGTCGGATTTTGCAGAAAAAAATTGTCAAAGTCCGAATCAGTGAGTGAAGTGTCAAGTGATTTTGTATTTCCTCGAGAGACTGACGCGATTTAAAAACTCATATGCCAAAAACAAAATAAGTGAAAAAGTGCTAATTAAATTTAAATGTTCAGTACGATTTTCATTTTCGGAAAAAGTGTCTGGTTTTATTGGAAAAAATTGTCAAAGTCCGAATCATAATATGTATAATTTCAAAGGCGGCGCCGTGTGAATTAGTACCTGAAAATGCCGTATCAGAACAGCGCACGACAAACTATATTCTGCTACATTGTTTGACATTTTCATTGATGAAATTGAAAAAAATTTACTTTTCTCGAGAGATTGACGTGATTTAAAAACTCAAATACTAAAAACAAAAGAAGTGAAAAAGTGCTAATTAAATTTAAATTTACACTACGATGACCATTTGCGGAAAAAGTGTCGGATTTTGCAGAAAAAAATTGTCAAAGTGGGAATCAGTGAGTGAAGTGTCAAGTGATTTTGTATTTCCTCGAGAAACTGACGCGATTTAAAAACTCATATGCCAAAAACAAAATAAGTGAAAAAGTGCTAATTAAATTTAAATGTGCAGTACGATTTTCATTTTCGGAAAAAGTGTCGGGTTTTATTGGAAAAAATTGCCAAACTTGGAACATCATTGGAGGTTGTTTTCATGACACGAATTTCCTCGAGACACTAAAGCTCAGGAAACACTTGATATATCAAAAGTAAGTATTTTTCTGAATCTTTATTTCAATAGAATTTGCAGTACGATGTTCTTTTGTGGGAAAAGTGTTGGACTTTGTCGCGAAAAATTCCTAAGTCTTCAAAACGCATGGGGACAGTCTTTGAGAACCACTGCTCCCCCCTACAGATTCTCTGCGAACTCTGTGTCTCCAACGGCCTTAAAACACTTATGAAAAGTTTAAAAGTACTTTCTTTTCAATTATATAATTGATAAAAAATGTTCGTCATTATATTATTATATTTATATATTATTTTCAAATTAATTTACAATCTCTACTTTTGGGAATTCCAAATATTTTCGGAATAACCTTTTTCTATGTATTTTTTATCGCTCTTTCAGAATTTGTAATCAAAAATCTTAAAATAGCAAGTTTAAAAAAGTTATGGGAATTTTTTTGAAAAAAATGGAAGTTTTTAACAATTCTGATTCGAAGATGTTTTTTTTTTTCATACAGTTGGTAATCAGAAAAAAATATCGCGTCCACAATATCCAAGCTTTAAAATGGTGCAACGTACTTTTAAAGATTTTAAGATGTCGGATCCAAAATGTCGACAAAAAGATTTCTTTTTTAAATTTTAATAGGTCGTGGACACTTTTCTTAAATTTTTTTTTATTGTTGTGACAGTGGGTATCTGAATGTTTTTAAGGTCGCTGAACACTAATTTAAAGTCAGATTTCAAAAATTTCAAATCGTGGACGAAGGATAAAATGAAATTTAAGTTAAATGGAATTTAGGTTAAATGGGTTTTAGGTTAATTGGAATTTAGATTAAATGGGATTTTGGTTAAATGAAATTTAAGCTGAATGCATTTTAGGTTAAATGAGATTTAGGTTAAATACATTTTAGGTTAAATGGGATTTAGGTTAAGTGAATTTTAGGCTATATGCATTGACGGACCATATTTTCGAAATAAATCAAATTTATTTGAAACTTGTTATTTGGTGGATTTTGGGGTCGCTGAAAACGAATCTAAAGTCATATTTTAAAAATTTCAAATCGTGGACGAAGGATAAAATGGAATTTAAGTTAAATGGAATTTAGGTTAAATGGGTTTTAGATTAAATAAGATTTAGGTTAAATGAAATTTAGGCTGAATGCATCTTAGGTTAAATGAGATTTAGGTTAAATACATTTTAGGTTAAATGAGATTTAGGTTAAATACATTTTAGGTTAAATGGGATTTAGGTTAAGTGAATTTTAGGCTATATGCATTGTAGGATAGATGGGATTTAGATTAAATGAAATTTAGGTTATGTGGGTTTTAGGCTAAATGCATTTTAGATTTATTGAGATTAGGTTGAATGCAGTTTAGGCTAAATGCTTTTTAGGCTAAATGCATTTTAGGTTAAATGGTTTTAGGTTAAATAAGATTTAGGCTGAATGGGTTTTAGGGAATATTCATGCGCCTTGTTTTCTACATTATAGGAAAAAAAATCACGATATTTTTAATGAATTTCATGCTTGACTTTTTTTTGATATTTTTTACTTACACGAGTAAATCATATTCATTGCTAAAGTTGCATGAAATGTTTTAATTTATTGATAATTTAATCGTAATTTGTTGCTGCTCTTTATCCCCCATTTTTCTTATTTTCAATGTGTTATTCGTGGTAATATTATTTAATTATTTCTTTCTCTTGGTTTAGTTAATTATCCATAAAATACTTTGGCAGGATCTAGTCTCTTTAATATAAAGTCAGGTAGATGTTTCTTTTGCGGCATTTAACGTTGAAATGACATAAATCAATAGAAAGCTTGCTTGGTCTATATGGTTGCACATGTAAATTGGGGTAATAAAATTACCCTTGAAATTCTATTTTATCCATTTCCAGTGAAACGTGTCTTTGATGCACGTACAAAGTATTCTTATGTCACTTTGTAGAATTATTGATGATTCAGCTTATGCAGACCCTTATATCCTCAGTAAGTTATAATTAAAGCTTTTCACAATTTTGCTGGACAGTTTAAATCAAGTATTTCTTAGAAAAGATTCGTCGAGTGTTTTCTCTTTTTATTAATAATAAATGCTTTTGAAAACGAGACCCCTCTTCATATTCCTGTCGACGCTATATGTTATACTTTGTGGATATTGTATATCCCTCCTACAAGAAAATTGATTGGATTTAATTAAAAACAATAGAAAAAAACTTCAATTGGCTTTAATCGTGTTTCTTAATCGTGTATTCCCGATTGAACACGATTAAATAAAATCAGCCCCGCAATCGTTCCGAATTGTTTTCTATCGAAAATGGTTTAATGCAGTGGCAGCACTATTTAGGCGGTAAATTTTAAATTGTGAAGCCTGATCTCTGTAAATGCAGAATCAATTTTGTTGTTTTTAAATTGTAATAAATAAAATAAATTGTAAAATTTTAATTTATTAAAACTAGAAGAGCAAAAGAGATAGGTTACTCATAATGGTTTTTGTAAAAGACAACCGACAAAATAATTTAAAAAATCAAATAATAGGTAATTATAAAATCTCATAATAATAATTGAAAATTGGAAAATTTGTAGAAAATAATTGAAAACTGCTGAAAAAAATTAAAAGTTAAAGGAAATAGTTGAAAAATTGTGAAAATTATTAAAAAGATAAAGAAAATATATGAAAAATGACGAAAATATTTGACAATTGAAAAAAATAATAAAAAATTGAGGCAAGAAATTGAAAATTTAAGAAGTAAATTGAAAATTGAAAAATTAAATTTAATTTGGAGAAAATAATGGATAATTGAAAAAAAATTGCAAAAGGACGAAAGTAATTGACAATTGAAAACAAAATTCAATAACTGGGTAATTACTCAATTAAAGAAATTTAAGAAATACTCAATTAAAAAATTAAAGAAAATTTTGAAAATTGAAAAATTTGTAGGAAATAATTGAAAATTGCTGAAAAAATTAATAGTTGAAGGAAATGGTTCAAAAATGATGAGAATAATTGTGAAATTGAAGAAAATATCTGAAAAATGACGAAAATAATTGAGAATTAAAACCAAAATTTAAAAATGGCTACTTAATTACACAATTAAATAGAATAGTTTAAAAAATTAAACTATAACTATTACATTTACACAAAATTGTTTAAAATTGTAGGAATAAATGTTGGAAATAATTGCAAATTGAACAACTGGATTGAAAATAGAAAAAATAATTGACATTGAAGAGAAAAATAAAAAAATGATGAAATAAATTTAATATTTAAGAATTTAATTAATATTTGAAAAAATAATTGATAATTGAAAAGAAGTTACAAAATGACGAAAATAATTGATAATTGAAAACAAAATTCGAGAAATGACTAGATTATTAGACAACTGAAAAAAATAATTGAAATTGAAGAAAATAATAAAAAAAAGTCAAAGAATAATTATAAAACTTTATGATAATTAAAAATTGAAAAAATTGTAGGAAATAATTAAAACTTGCTAAAAATAATAAATAGTTGAAGGAAATAGTTGAAAAATGACGAGAAAAATTGAAAAATTAAAGAAAATAAGTGAAAAATTACGAAAATAATTGTCATTTTAAAACAAAATTTGAAAAATGACTCAATTAATAATTAATTAATTATTTTTAGTCAACTGAGAAATATAATTGAAAAAATTTAACAAGAAATATTAAACTTAAAGAAAATAATTGCAAAATGAAGAATGGAATTGGAATTTAAATATATTCAAAAATTGAAAGAGTAATTGAAAAAAGTCGAGAATTAATTAATATATTAAAAAACAATTGAAGACTAAAAAATGAAATTAAAAAAATATCGATAAAATATCGACTCTAGGTATTAAAGTAATAAATTATATATTGATTAGACATTAATTTTATGTAATAAAGAAAATAAAACATTAATGTTACATTTATACATCTTAATAAAAAGTAGATTTTTATTTGAAAAGACAATGAGAAAAAATGTGTTTGTATCAAACATTACTTGTATATAAATTCTTCACAGTTTGAGGTTATTCCAAGTGTCAATTTAAAAACTGTGAAACACTGAAGAAAATTACACATTTTATTAATTGTACACAATTGTGGAAGTGTAGGACTCAGAATAAGTTAAATTAAGAAGAAAAATATACAAAAAAGACAATATATTCTTAGTAAATTCACTTGTGCACAAAAATTTCTCTCACTTCAGATATACCTCAATTTTCTTATAAAATTATAATACTACCACTTTTTAATAATCACTTTAATGAGAATAGGATCACTGTCGCAAATACTTTCTCCCAAAAAATTAATAAACATGCATGATTACTGAAAACCACGAGCACATTTTCTACCGGAAAATAAGTAAACAACTAACGTTAGGCTAGAAAAGTGACGCCATTTTGAGTCTCCCGATAGGAAACGATTGGAAACGATTAACAGAGTTTAACACCAATTAGCGACAATTAAAAACAATTAATAAATTTCTAACTTTGAATTGTTGCAAATTGTGGTCAATCGATTTCTTCTAGGAGGGATGACTCGACACTCAGTTAGTCTTCATCCGTCAAACCATGAACTTTTTTGATAACAGTGATTATAAAATTAATAAATTCTTCTTGACTGTGATTGGCCAATGGCCTGAACAGTCTAAAATTCAAAAAATTCTTATTCGTTCTTTTTACTTACTTATGAACTTCATTATGATTTCGACTATGGTAAATGGAAGAAATTTTACTGTTATTTTTAGTAATAAACTCATAAGAAGGTTTTTAGAACGTCCCTAATATGAGACGTTCCTTATCGTTCCAATCGAAGTCCGTTTATTTATTCGGAGATCCTTTCTCCGGGCGCCAGGTGGATTGAATATCTACCCGGACTTAGTTTTCACAACATGCGGCACCGTATTCAGACTGGCTAGCTCGAAGTCGAGTTGACGTCCCGTGTCAAGATCGTGATTCACGTTGATATGGAAGAGGGGGGCTGACAGATACGTTCACCAACCTTTTAGCTGTTGAAGCACTTTCCGGTAATCCATTTCAATGGTTTCTCGAAGCGAACAAATCGGTAACATCGTGAGACACTCGACAGGTTGATCTCATATTCTCATATTCCATGGTGCCTAAACCAAGCCGGTGGTGACATCTGCGAAAAAATTAGCTTTAGTCCGCTATTGCATCTCTGTGATGAGTACCTATACATGCGATTCGTGCAACGGCGCCTACCATCAGTGTTGTGGTTAATATGGGTACTAGGCATGATCACCTCAATACGTTGCTGGAGCAGTCTTGAACAATGAATCGACGTCCCAAAATATCGACTGACGTCAAAGTGAAGAATCAATAAGTAAATGGTTAAAGGATGGATGGTGCATGCCTTGCCATGTAAAACCTGACGGGCAGATTCTGTTTGATTTTCGTACGGATGTTTCTTCAAATGGAGGTGTCAAGTGTGCGACCGGGTGGCCCCGAAGACTTGTTCTTAGCCCGATCATTTGAGGTTGGACTCGTGGTGGCAGTGGTTGACAGCTCTATGCTTGAGCTAACTGTTGAAAAATACTTAAGCCCTGTAATTCAGACGCATGATAGTAACCAACTCTGTTAGTTATGCAGAAACTTTGAGGACTAGAAAAGGGTCCGTACCTCACAAAGGTACTACATAAATAGCATTCCACTTTTGTGTAGAGATTGGTAGTTACATGGAGCTCTAGCGAAAACTCAGTTAGCTTTTTCTTCTCCTGCCTTGGTTTTTGGGTTTGCATTCTTGGTGGCAGTGGTTAATATCCCATATCGCTTAGGGCTTGTGGTTTTGAATGTTATTGTGACATGATCGGGACACATGCCTACAAAGCCGTTAGAGATTGAAAAGCTCCCGACCCCTCACTCAATGATGATTGCTCCACCGTTAAAATGCTGGAATCAACCTAGCTGTTGGGAATCAGGGTCTGCGAGGTTCTTACTACCCTGAGGATACCAGTGGATTCTGAATTGTTTCGAATCTCGTTAGCCAAGCTTCCTAGGCTACGAAAGTGTCCAAACGCAGGAATACCTTTATAGGGAGAACATTACACTTAAAACAAAAAAGAAATGCGCGTGGCATTAGTCGACGGACGGAACAACGGCATCTACTTAATATTTAGAAGATTACATTGAAATTTGAAAACTAATATTTTTATTTTCTTAGTTTGTTGGTATACTAACTTGCGAAGAATTCGAAGATGCCCTTAAGTTGGTAGCACATATGCTTACAGGATTCGCTTCTGGCATAAGATATATAAACTGTATAATTAATTCAAAACTGGTAAGTCATCAACTACAATACTGCCGTGTTAGGGAAAAAAGACGTAAAAACTGTCGTATAGCTCTCAATAATTTTGTGTATTACAATATTTTAAATACAATTATCTAAGAATCTCTTTTAAGAAGAAACGAACTTTCAACGAACTTCGTTCGTTGCCCTCAAGTCTCGTGATACCCTTATCTACTCCCTCAAATATCCCATGATCCATTCGCCTTTTCCTTCTTTTTTCTAGCTTCCTCCTTATCATAGAATAAACTATAAAGCGTTGCATTGCAGACCATAAAGACTAGACTCCGTTTTTGACTTTTGTATGAGGAACATCTCTACTGTAAATATAAAATAAATGTGTGTCTCGTTTAATAAATCGAGTATTTTTATTTAACTATTGTTCCAGTCTCCAGCCTTGTGGTGCGGTACAAATAACCCTTATAAAACTTTGAAAATAGTGCGATTTAACGCGCGGCTACGACAAACAATGAAAACATTGTTGTTTATTTATTCTTTTCCCTAACACGGCAGAATAAGCTTATATAGTACAAAGCTTCTTTGTTAAAAAATTTAAATTGTGAAATACTTAACTATACAAATTTTGTTTGTAGATCATGCATCTTTTAAATAAAATAAAATTAGACTGGATACTAATGTCTGGTGAAGAACTTGGTATCTTGAAAACATTTTCCACAAATGGAAATTTTTTAACACTACTGTATATAGGTAATTATTCGTAGGCTAGGCCTGCTTTTTAAACTGTTATGTCATGAGAATCGATATGCACTTTTCATTTAAAATTCTGATACAATTAATTAGAATCATAATAATCCTGTATTATCGATTCTTGTGAATCGATCATCAAGACATTGCTACAGTACAGAGTAAAATACAATATTATTTTACAGGCCTCCTGTATTCCATGCTGCCTGGATATTTTTTTAACGGTATTTCTTTACCAATACTTAACACGCTTAAGCCTTTAAATGTTTCAAGGCCTTTAAGAACGTACAAGTCTAACTATTTTTTTAGATGAAGAACAATATTATTTTTATATGTTGTCTCAAGAGTATTTAGCATCATTTTTAAACATTACAACAATGATTGCTGTCGACTCATTATATGTAATGTTTGCTGAACATGCTTGTGGTATATTTGATGTTCTCAGGTAAAATATTTGATTTACAAATAAACTTGAAAATAATCTTGCACTTTTTTTAATTTTAATTTTCTAAAACAACTTTTAGATATAGACTCGAGAATATAATGAAAAATAATCCAAATAACTCTGTCATCAAAAAAAGGTGTCCTTCAAGTGAAAATGATAGAATTACAAAAGGAATTTTAAAATGTATTCTTCTACATCAAAGTAATATTGAGTGAGTATTTTGTTGATGGCTGGAGAAATTTTTCTTAAACTGCGACTTTATTATTATATTTCAAATTCATATCGTCAGAAATAAAAACTTGAATCTTTTAGAGTAATTTTTATATGTAGAAGTAGTAGTTAATTTTTATTAACAAGCACATAATGGATTTTGTTCAAGAAAGATTTTCAAAAATACTTGATAACGTCTTCATGTATCCAGTACTTGTGCTAATAGGAGTCACCATAGTATCATTAAGCATAACCTCATATATGGTAACTATTAAAATTGTTTCAAATGTTTTTTAAATGCTATTATTTAACTAAGGTTCTAAAAAGGTGGAAAGCATAACACTACCTCGAGCTGCTCCAAACTTAGAGGCTGTTCTGCTTTCCAGGTCCTGAATCAATGTTTATATTAAAAAAAAAAACACGTGACAATAAACTTGAATCTAAATAACGTTTTACAGATTGTGTTGAAAATTGACAAACATGCTGAATTACTTCAATTTTTTATCTTCACAATCTTTCAATTAGGTCTTCTTTTGTACAGCTGCTTACCTGGTGAAAAGTTACAAGCTTACAGTGATGAAGTAGTCAACTCTGTGTAAGCAATTTTCATTGCTATTTTCATTGCATTCTGTCGAGTTAAGATGTTTGAACTTTGTCGATACTTGGCGCCACAGCCATATGTTGAATCGAAAGTGCGAGAATCGACCGTTGTCGATATCTCGCTTTATGTGACGCGCAGCGCAGTTCAGATTAGATCTGATTCTTCCGAGCTTCCCGCGCGATTGTCTCGTGGCGTGATTCTGTGATTATCATTATTGATCTCGAGTTGACTATATTTGAGTTAATATATTTATTTGATTGTAATAGATGTGTCGATAAATAAAACATAAGTTAAGAGTGTTTATAAATAAACTGTGTGGTCTTTGGAAACCTTCCTTATAGGTTATGGGCCCAGGGCACGCTTCCACTGTGTAGTGAATTAAAAACGTCCCTGGTAGAAAAGTGCTACAAATATTACACAGCCCCACAAAAAAAAAAGTATCATGTACTTTTGACCGGAATACCTTAGCCCTATGTATTTTGACGCGCTGAACACGAATCCGAAGTCCATTTTGCTCCATCACGTCAGGATTTTTTTCTAACCTCAAAAAACAAGTCGGATTTTAAGAGGTAGGCGATTTTTTAAAAAAATTTATGGATTTACTTCAAACTTGGTATCTGGGGGTTTTTTGGGTCGCTGATTATGAATCTGAAGTTAGATTTTTAAAATTCAAAATGGCGGATCCAATATGGCGGACGTATTTTGAAAAAATTTGAAGATTTACTTCAAACTTGGTATCTGGGGGTTTTTTTGGGTCGCTGATTACGAATCTGAAGTTAGATTTTCAAAATTCAAAATGGCGGATCCAATATGGCGGACGAATTTTTAAAAAATTTGAAGATTTATCAGGAATAAGATGCAGAATGGAACAATGTACTTTCTTATTTGGCTTCTGCACCAAACATATCCAATCTGTTACCAAGGAATATTTTATGATAAAATTGTAATAGAAGTCATATTTGAAAATGTGAGAAACTCGCTTCGAAATCACACTCAGCAACTTAAAAACCTGAAGATACCAAATTTCATAAAAATTTCGAAAATATGACGTCAGATTCGCAATCAGCGACCCAAAAAACCCCCAGATACCAAGTTTGAAGTAAATCTTCAAATTTTTTCAAAATCCGTCCGCCATATTGGATCCGCCATTTTGAATTTTGAAAATCTAACTTCAGATTCGTAATCAGCGACCCAAAAAACCCCCAGATACCAAGTTTGAAGTAAATCCATAAATTTTTTTAAAAAATCGCCTACCTCTCAAAATTTGACATGTTTTTTGAGGTTAGAAAAAAATCCTGACGTGATAAAGCAAAATGGACTTCGGATTCGTGTTCAGCGCGTCAAAATACATAGGGCTAGGGTATTCCGGTCAAAAGTACATGACACTTTTTTTTTTGTGGGGCTGTGTTATTAAAAATCAAAGGATTACAAAGTCTTAGAAGGTCAGTACAAGTTAGATGCTATTAACCGACATAAAGAGTGATAGATGTGATTAGATTACTTTAGACGCTTTTTCCTTGCCCACGTGGTGAGCGAGTTCATGCATGTTCTTCCTTGTACAAGTGCACACAAGTTTTTTTTTTATCAAAGTTTCACAAAACTAAATAGTCAATTTTTTAGAGAGTAAAAGAGCTTAAATCTGTTTAAGAGAAATTAATAATAATTAGAGGATTGCTTTCAAAAAGCTTAAGAGAATAAAAGAGGTTAGATTCGGTTAATAATAAATAGAGTATTAGAATTGTGTTCAGTGGAAATAAAAACTTTTGATAGTGCAACCAATACTAGTCGTGTTGCAATAATTTTAAAATCTATTTAAAAACGGGTGTCGATTGTCGGGTGGAACTTGCTGTGCGGTAAATCTGACAGTTGACCGGGGAGTCTGTACAAAGCTACAAAGTTCCCGAATGCATGCGTGGCCAACCAAAAATCTGATAGATTTTAATGCCGTGCTTAAAATCATATATTAGAGAAAAGGTGTGTGAGTTCGTGTGGCTTTGTGGTGGAGTGTGGATTCTCTTCTCGATTTATTGTGGATTGCTGTGCGTTTATAATGAATCCGAGACACGAAACAATTTTTTATCTTTTATTTATCAAAATTAGAATGTATCGAGAAATTAAATTCTTTATTAATTTGATGAATTTATTAAACAAAAGGTATTTGTTTCTAAATTCCGTAATAGATGGCACAACAAAATTCAATCAGTGATTCCGATGCAAAAATGAGTCTGAGTCCACTAGTGGACTACGATTCGGATGGAAATAGTTTAGATGATCGTAAAACAATAATAGACGCAGAAAAAATGAAAAGAGACGAAGAGGAAATTACAAGTGACAAAGAGGAAACCAAAACTGACACAGAAAAATTTAAAAGAGACCAAGAGCAAATTGAAAGAGACAAAGAGGAAACTGCAAGAGTCATGGATGAAATTAAAACAGGAAGTATGAAAATTTTTCAAATAATTTAGAAAGTTTAATTAAAAAAAAAAAATAATAATAATAATAATAATAATATTTAGAAATAATAAGATTACAGAGAAAATTTAGATGTTAAATAAAGTTTTTTAAAATATAGAGTTCAAGAGTTTCAACGCTAAGATAAATAAATTTAGAGAAGGAGATAAAGAATAAATAATTTTTTGGTATTAAGTCAATGTAATTTTTTTTAGCGAAACCTAAAGATATTGCTGAGAGAAAGTTGCCGAAAATAGTATCAAATCAATTGGTACAAACTTCAAATTTAACGGCAATCCAATTTGAGTATACTCAACTGCGTGACCTTCAGTGGAAAACCTTGGAGAGAATAGATAGTTCAATGAAAATTCTGGAGAAGGTCATGGAAGATTCTAAACACCTAATTACGGGCATGGTAAAAGTTGCTGAAGCTAATGCGGAAACAGAAAGATTACGACTGAAAATATTAGAGGTAAAAGGAACAGATAAAAATGTATAAAGAAAATTAGAGACTGACGTAGAAGAAAACAAAGATATTAAAAAACAAAAAGAAAATTCTGATTCGAATAAATCTAGAGTTTTAGAGGAACAAAATAAAGTTAGAGAAAATATTGCAACCTTAAATGAAAAATTCTTTGAAAATGAAATAAATAGTTTAAAAATAAATATTAGAAGGGAGTATAAACTGACACAGAAATCAAACTTTGATCTTTGGTTGGATTATTTAAAATCTGATTTAATAAGTAACGATTTATTAGATGTAATTGATACAAATATTGAGAGTCCTGAAAATCTTTCTTTATCAAATATTTCAAAAAGAAAAAGAATTGTTAGAGATATAATAATAAATCATTTAGACGAATATTATCATAAAAGAATTTTAAATGAAAAAGATCCTAAAGAGATTTTGAAAAAGTTAAGAGGGTATAAAAAGAGCGAAATAAACGTGACTCACACTTCTGTGAGATCCCGTCTTTATCAAATTAAAATGAGAAAAGATGAAAAAGTTGATGATTTCTGTGAACGTTTTGACTCAATTATTAGAGAATATGAAGCATGTGGAGATGCTGTACCTCTAACAGATCAAGAAAAGAGATCCTCATTTTATCAGGCAGTATCCGCAATCGTGCCAGAATTAAGAAATGCAGATTTTATTCAAAGACAAACACTGTCAAAGGAGATGATTTTAGAAGAAATTAAATCATTTATTTTACAGTTAGAGGCAGAAAAGAAGTCGGAGAAAAGAGAAGAGGTAAAAATTCAGAGGACAAGAGTAAGCCAACGCCAGGGTCAAGAGGATAGATGTCATAGATGCAACGGATCCGGTCATTGGGCGAAAGACTGCAATCTGAAAAAGAGTGATCAATGGTTCTGTTATTACTGCCAGGCGGTAAAGTACCATAAAGGAGATGATTGCCCAACAATAAAGAGGCAGCCAAATGACAGAAATAGAGGTAACAATTTTAAAAATACAAATTATAACAACAATAAGAGTTTCGAATCAGAAGGTAAAAATCAAAATAACTTTAAGAATGAGAAAAAGAAGTTTAATAGAGGAAAACCGTTTATAAAAAATTTTGATAAAGAAAAACCGAAATTTGAACGAAAACCACAAGGGAACTTAAATACAAAAACATTCTACAACCAAAACAAGGATAAAAATAAAGAAGCAGGTAAGATTCAATTTATAAAAAATGTATCGGAAGTTAAGGAGTCTATAGAATTTATTGCTGATTCTGGTGCGACAGATCATATTGTCAATAAAAGTTTAATTTTAACTGATTTTAAAAGATGCGAAAATGGTATTATTAAGAGCGCGAATAAAAATGAATTCGCAGATATAATAATAGATGGAAAAGGAGATCTTTTGTTGCAATCTGAAACATCTAATGAAAATTTGATTAAATTAACGGATGTGATTGCAGCAAGGGATGTTTCTGAAAACCTGCTATCTTTGAGAAGGTTGGTTGATAAGGGTTTTTGTATACACTTGGATGATAAATCCCTTAAAGTTTACGATAAATTAACAAATAAAACAATTTTAGAGGGTATATACGAGAAACCAAACTGGGTAGTAAAATTTAATATTAAGAATAAACAAAATTTAGAGTACGAGCAATTTTCATGTAAAGCAAGGATGGTTTCTTATCATGAGCTTTCTGAACAATCGCAAGCATTCAATGAAAATAAAGAATCCTCAAATTCGGAGGGAGAAAATAATACAGGTGATGGTTCTGCGATTGGGAGGGAGAATTTAGAGAAGCCCATGGATTCGATAGAAAATAAAGAGTCAAAACTAAATTTTAAACTTATTACAGAAATAGAGGGTAGTTTAATTCCTAGAGAAACAATTAAAATAGATAATTTAGAGTCATTTGAAAATATAGGGGAAATGTTTATTTCCAATCCATTAGAGAAAAAACCAGATAATTTTGAAAGATATAATGAGGCAATGCTTTGGCATGTTAGGTTAGGTCATGCTTCATTAACTTATCTTAAAAAACTTCAAAAGAATCAAAAGAGTTTAGAGAACGTAAAATTCGATGATTCTATTTTAGAATGCGAAGTGTGTATTTTGGCGAAAATGGAAAGACTACCTTTTAAAGAGAATAGAAAAAGAGCAGATAGGCCTTTACAGCTTATTCACACAGATACGATGGGTCCTATAAAACCTACATCTTACCCTAGTTCAAAGAGATTCATAGTAGTGTTTATTGATGATCTTTCCAGATTCGCTGAAACATATTCTTTAAAATCAAAAGACGAAAACGGTGTTGCGCTAAAAAGATTTTTAGTATCAGCTAGAAACTTGTTAGGTAAAAATGAAAAGGTATGTTTTGTCCGATCAGATCAAGGTACAGAGTTTGTTGGAGGAAAGTTTTTAGAGGTTTTAGAGGAAGAGAAAATAGAGATTGAAACTTCACCACCTTACACTCCTGAACATAATGGAGTTGCCGAAAGGTTCAACAAAACAATCCAATGGAAAGTCAGAGCGTATATGCTTGATTCAGGACTGCCAAAAACTATGTGGGAACTGGCTGTTGATGCTGCTGTGCATGCATACAACAGAACGCCACACAAATCAATAGAGTTTGAAGTGCCATTAAAGAAATTTGCACCTAGCGCATGTTGTCACTTTGATCAAATTAAACGATTTGGATGCATTGGATATGTCAAGGTACCAAAGCCAGAGACTAAGTTCAGCGAAAGAGCAATAAAAGCTGTTTTAGTTGGCTACAAACCTACTGGTTATTTGCTATGGCATCCAAGCACCAGAAAATTCATAGAGTCTCGACATGTTAGATTTAACGAGAAATTGGTATACAAAGATGTATACAAGAAAGAGAAAATCGAGGATAATGACGATGATTAACTGGAGGAAGTTAACTGGAATTGTTTAGAGGAAATAAAAGAAAATGAATTAGAGCAAAAAGATGAAACGATTGTAAAGCCGAAAAAGAGAGGAAGACCGAAAAAACTATTTGACGATAAAAACAAAAGGGAAGAAAAGAAAGAAAACAAACAAGGTTGCGTAACTAGAAGTAAGAGTAAAAGAAAACTAGAGTCTCAAGATGAATCTAAAGGAGCTTACACTGGAAAACCGGTAGAAGACACGAGTTATGCCAGGTTTGCCCATTGTTCATCTGCTTCTGAAAACAAAGATAAAAACGATGTTCATCTTAGACATTGTCTACTAGCATCCTTGAATAAAGATCCTATAAATTATGAAGAGGCTATGGGAACTAAAGAGAAAGAGAGTTGGAAAAACGCAATCAAAGAAGAGATTGATTCTTTGAACGTCAACAAAGTGTGGGTGTTAGTTGATCGACCAAAAACCATGCTTGATGGTAAAAGAGCAAATATAATCGACTCAAAATGGGTCTTTAAGAAAAAATTAGAAGCTGATGGATCAACTAGACACAAAGCTCGATTGGTAATTAGAGGCTTCAAGGACAAAAACGTTTATGATCTGAAAGACACATATGCTCCGGTGTCTAGATTACCAGTCGTAAGATCGCTACTGTCAATAATTAATAAGTACGATCTATGTGCATGTCAACTAGATGTAAAGACAGCATTCTTAAACGGCTTGTTAGAGGAAGAAATCTATATGGAGATTCCAGACGGATTAGAGGTTGATTTAAAAACTAGAGAAACAAAAGTTTGTAAATTAGAGAAAGCACTATATGGCTTAAAAATAAGTCCGAAAAAATGGAATAAGAGATTCTCCGAAGAAATGTCAAAACTTGGACTAGAAAATGATCTACATGAGCCTTGCTTATTTACATGGAGAAAAGAAGGCAAAATGGTAGTAGTATTATTATATGTAGATGACATGATTATAGCAGGCAACGATTTAGAGAAATTAGAAGAAATTAAACGATGTCTTTGTAATGCCTTCGAATTAAAAGACCTTGGCGAACCAAGAAACTTTCTGGGAATCACAATAGAGAGAAACAAAGAAGATAAGAGTATGCTTATTCATCAATCAAGTTATATAGAGAGTATTTTAGAGAAGTTTAACATGAAAGAATGCAAACCCCAAAGTACACCAATGGTCACCAGACAAGTAAACAATAGAAACAAAAGAATAAAAATAGAGGACTCTGAAAAGGAAACTGTAATTAAGAGTGTACAATATAGAGAGGCAATTGGAAGTCTGATGTACCTGTCAAATGCGACACGGCCAGACATTACTTTTGCAGTAAATTATCTGGCTAGAAAACAGTTGGAACCAACTGAGGAAGGTTGGTTAAAAGTCAAAAGAGTCTTCAGATACTTAAGAGGTACGACAAACATCGGCTTAAAATTTAAAGCTGAAACTGATGAATTAGAAGGTTTGACAGACGCAAGCTTTAGAGATTGCCATGGTTCGACCACAACTGCTGGTTATGTGATAAAATTATTTGGAGACGTAGTTGCTTGGCGAAGTCATAAGCAAACGTACGTTACACTTTCTACTTGCCAAGCCGAGTATCTTGCCATGAGTGACGCTTGTCAAGAGCTGATCTCGCTAGACAAATCTATCAGATTTGTTATTGGAAAAACTCTATTTCCAGTAACGATCTGGTGTGATAACAAGTCAGCAGGAGACTGTACTAAGAAAGATGGGAATCACAAATTAAAAATGTTCGATGACAGTTTAGAGGATATTAATAAAAGTCTAAAATTAAGAGAAGAAACTGGGAATAGAAAGCATATGGCAGATACCCATGGAGATTTTATTAAACAATGTGTTGATGAAAGAAAAGTTAATGTTAGATGGATTAACACGAAAGAGAATATAGCTGATATTATGACAAAACCCTTACCTCTAGAAGCACACCGATATTTAAGAGACAAAATGTTAAATTAGAGAAGAAAAATTTAAGAAGAAAATTTAAAGAATTTTGAATACCCAAAATACAAAATAAAATCATATATTTCCAAAATTTTATAACTAACCTGATTTTCAATATGTTTACAGATAGACGAGGGAATTAGATGAACCAGAAATTGATTTAGAGGACTTAACAAGAAGATTAAGATAGAGGATAAAACAATAGAAGTTTATTTTATTTACGATAAATACCAAATGTATTTTTCTTTTATAATATGAATGTTCTTTGTAAATCGACAAAGGGAGGGAGTGTCGAGTTAAGATGTTTGAACTTTGTCGATACTTGGCGCCACAGCCATATGTTGAATCGAAAGTGCGAGAATCGACCGTTGTCGATATCTCGCTTTATGTGACGCGCAGCGCAGTTCAGATTAGATCTGATTCTTCCGAGCTTCCCGCGCGATTGTCTCGTGGCGTGATTCTGTGATTATCATTATTGATCTCGAGTTGACTATATTTGAGTTAATATATTTATTTGATTGTAATAGATGTGTCGATAAATAAAACATAAGTTAAGAGTGTTTATAAATAAACTGTGTGGTCTTTGGAAACCTTCCTTATACATTCTTCTGCAACTGCTTTACATTACTAGGCCTATAAAAAATATAAATACTGCATTAAAATTGCAATTTGCACTAAAAATGTAATCTGAATAATGAATGTTAAAATATTCTTATAAAACTTTTGAAAATTATTCTTTATAGTTTATTTTTTGGTTTAAAATACGAACACAAATATATGCAATTAATGTTTAATAGCTGCGTTGAGGACATGATTGTGCAGATATAGCACTTAAAAAAAACACTTTATTGATTGTAACCAACAAATTATTGCAAAAGATACTTTTAATTTTTGAGTCCGATTGTAAGAGCAGTTTATTTTGATACGAGACCCTTTAATACCAACGAAGGTAAGTCCCATTTAATAGAGAGGAAGTCGCCAGGTTTTCACATCTTACACAAAGTATTTCTGTATCGTCTCCACATTTAGAAAATTAAATTAGTTCTATCAGTTGTCATGCTAATGTTAAACGACTCTTTTAGGGTTGATATTGAATAAAGGTCTTCTGATATTGGTGTGTTTTAAATGGGCCGGCAGAGTATGTTATCCTTACGAAACATTGAAGAATATATTTTTTCTTTGGAATGGATCAATACAAATGTCTCTTGGCATTTGACACCGAAAGAAAATTTGTATGAAATATCCTGGTGATATTCTTCCTAATCTAAATTAAATGTCTACGCTACTATACGATGAACAGAACAACAATATGAAATTAATACAAATAAGAAGATTAAATTGATAAATATTATTTCATTTTCATTAGTTTCTTAGTATACTAACCTGCAATTACTTTGATGACATCATTAAGTTGGTCGCATCTTCTTTTACAAGAGTATCTAGTATAAGGTATGTTAACTGTATGAATAATTCGAAACTGGTAAGTCACCAACTACAACAGAAATTACTTTTATATATAAATAGAATTTCGGCCCAGACGGGCTCGAGGAGCACCTCGATCAACTTATCTTGCGGAAAGTAACACGTCTGCTGCTCAGACGCTCCTGAGTTAGACGTGAAGGACGAAGTGGACCTTGATAGGCGCTCTTGTTAAGATCCTTGATCTTTATCGGTAGAGGACGTTGAAAAACCTGCTCTGAACTATAGTCCTCGATTATTCTCTTTCAAGGCGCTCCTTGCAAAAGTGTCCTTGAGGTCGGAGCTTTTAATGATCAACAGAGGCGCCCCTTTGCTGATCGGAAGACGCTGAACCTGCCGCAAACACCCGGATTCCTGATAGGACGGCTAACCTAGGCGCTCTTGGGTTAACGACGACCTTGAGAGAAAATGCTCTCGAAAGTCTGATGAAGGAACTCCTGCATGAGACTGAAAGGAATGGGTGTCCGGACCACCCCTGCGGTTGTTACCGTCCTTTTTGGCGAACAGATAACGAGGCGAGTAATAAGGAACTTAAACTTTCGATCCCGCAGAGAGTATCGTGAAGCAGAAATATTTCCGTTCCTGCGGGGAAGAACGAGAAATATTGGAACAAAGCGCGTTCCGATCCTACACACTGAGAAAATGAGAAATGACTGAGTACTGTCCGGACAGGAATGGTTCCTGTCCAAATAAAAAATATTAATTAGACAGCACTCATTGCTTTCTAGACATGAACCATTCCTGTCTGGAAAGGACTCAGTAATATCTTGGACATTAATGAAATGGACAGTAGTGAACCCTGTCCAGACAGGAGTGGTTCATGTCCAGACCTGAATGATAACTCTCCGATGATGAAATTAAAAGAAGGTTAATTTGTAAAATGTAATAGACGTCATTCAAAATAATTGTTTATAAGTAGCATAATAGAAGGTTTTAATAGTGTTAATAGAAAGAGATATTTAAGAATAGATACAACAAAGTAAAGAACAGTCGTGTAAATCTTATTTTATATCCGGAAAAACTGTTTTTACATGTTCTTTTATTTATATTACGAAGTAAGGTTTTTTTAAAAAAAACATTCATTTTTAAAATAAAAGTTTACAACATTTCTTTGGACACACTAAGGGACTGAAGATTTTAATGTTTATAAAAATCTTTGAAATTTTAATGCGTAATGTTACAGGTTAGGGGAAAACGCAGTTTTTCCTAATATTTCATATGCTTCATATGAATTTTCTAAATATCACACTGAACGCTAGAAAGGTTATATTGATGTCTGAAATGTTGTTTACGATTTTTAGTATGTTTCATAGAAAAGTTAATAAAAGAGATTGCTCACAAAAAATAGTCTTTGAAGGTTTATTATTTTTGTAAATTTTGAATAAAACATTTGAAATATTTAGAAAAGTACGTTTTTTTCTAACCTGTAATTAATAAAATTTCAACTTTGTTTTTATAAAGATTCAAATCTTCAATCCCTCAGTGCAGTTTTGTCCAAATATAAAAAAAAAGTTATACGTGTGTTCTTTATCTTTTTGTGTGTATTCTCAAATATCTGTAAAGGTTAAAAAGGATGAAAGAGATCCCATTTGAATTTCTATGTGAATTGTTTCATTACTTCATTCGGATTTCATCTTAAATCATTTTGATGGTAAGATTACTAACATTCTATTAATTTCACTGTACTTTCTATTGACTTCTATTGACAACCTTTTATTATGCTACTTATATACAATTATTTTGAATAACGTTTATCACATTTTACAAATTAACCTTCTTTTAATTTCACCATCGGAGAGTTATCATTCAGGTCTGGACATGAACCACTCCTGTCTGGACAGGGTTCACTACTGTCCATTTCATTAATGTCCAAGACATTACTGAGTCCTTTCCAGACAGGAATGGTTCATGTCTAGAAAGCAATGAGTGCTGTCTAATTAAAATTTTTTATTTGGACAGGAACCATTCCTGTCTGGACAGTACTCAGTCATTTCTCATTTTCTCAGTGCAGAAAGGATCGTGAAATAAAATGACCAATACGATTTCCGATCCCACTTGGAGGATCGTGAAACTGCTCCCTTCCCGGTTAACCCAACCGATCTCGATTTTACGGAACAAACGCGTCCGCGAACTTCTACAAAAGAAAAATTAAGAACCGGTTTCTGATCCTACGGGAAGGATCACGAAACACCGAATACCGCCGATAATTCCGATCCTACTCGGAGGATCGTGACAATTCACTTTAAAATGGTATAGCTTTCGATTTAGGTTTTACGGAAAACAAACAAGAACTAGATAAGCTAGGGACCACCGATTTCCGATTCTGTAGAAAGGACCGTGAAATAAGAAGAATCGATGCGAATTCCGATCCTACGTGGAGGATCGTGAAGTTGCTAATTTAACGGTTAACATATCTGATCTCGGTTTTACGAAGAAAAACACACGCGCACCATTAAACTGCAGGAAAAATCACTAACTCACACAATCCCGATCCTACCAGGAAGATCGCGAATATATATTACTAAAAACGATGGCAGGGACCATCGGTCTTTCGAAGTGAGGAAAAGAACAAGTAAAATAGAAATTAAAAGATGGAGACGAAGAAAGGTTGGTTTCCGATCCTGCAGTGAGGATCGTGAAAATAAAAGGGTTATAAACGATTTTCCACTTCCTTGAAAATTTAAATTAATTTATTGGAATCAAATTATTAGCAAGTAACACAATATCTCTCGATTCTCTTGACTCTCCCGCTTCACGACGTTGTGGCGGCCGGGGAGAATGGAACGAAAGAGGGGATCTTGCACGTGATTGGCCGAACGGAAATTTGGCATAGAGAGCCGAGCTCGCACGAAGCCATGAGGGGCAATTAGTAAACTTCTGGGCTTCCTCGCATGATAGAGTTAAAATATTTATATTTATTATCAGCGTAAAAACTTATGGTTTTTTTGTGACACGGTGTACTCTTCATCGAGTTAACCGTCATCTTGATATGGCAAGCTTTATGAAAAGGTTCCCGTCTCCGAACGTTGATCAAGGCACTTCTTGTTCAAGACGACGAGACTTGCACCACCTAGACGACTAGCCAGAAATGAGGATCTTGGCCTTGGGCACTATCTAGATCAAGGTTCTAGACAAAGGTCGACAGATTCCTGACGATAGGGAACTTGATAGGTCAGAATAAAGTCACTCGTTTAGTAGTGTGTTTACCAGGACCATGAAATACTTAGACAATACCAGGCGTTTGGTCCATCCCGACGACCAAAAGCAATCGATTCGGCTAGCGTGAAGGTTGTTGTACCAAGGATCACCTAAACAGAATCCTTCTAATAGAACAGGGTTAAAGAAGTTATCAAGTCGAGCAGCGATTTTTGTCATACCGGTCACAGTTTTACGTCCGGACTATTAAATAACCTCATAATTCATAAATAGAGGCCGCGTCATCCTGAAGCGGATTTGGATCAGCCCGAGAAAATATGCTTGATAATATCTTCACGTATCGACTATTTTTGCAAATAGGAATCACCATATTAACAATAAGCATAACCGCATGTATGGTAACTATTGAAACTGCTTCAAATGTTTTTTAGAAGCAATTATGTAACTTAATGAATAATTTTAATTCTTTTCTTATTTTTTCGCTTAATCAGCTATTCTTTTGAATAGACACATCACCGTTGGTACTGTTAGTAATATCTTTAATGCTTTCTCTACCATTCTGTGGCTGAAAGGCAGAACATCATAACTGCATTTTCATTGTTTTGAGAAAAATCTGTTTTTGTTTTTTTTCTTGGTTTTGTAAAATCAAAAAATTAACCAATATTTTTGGTGTTTGGCATTGTATCCTATTTTCTAGTGTAGTTTTTACATCTGTTTATCAATTTTAATAAAATATAAACGCTTCAAAGAAGAATATCAATCCTTTTTTTCGATTTGAATGCAGTTATGTTGTTATGTTATTAATTATTTTCTACTTAAATAAACATTTAAATCACTTTACCGTTATGAAACTTTAAAGAGCATTACTAAATAAACTCAAATCTGGTATTATCTCAAATTCGATAAAATGTTAGTTATGATGTTATGCCTTTCAGCCACAGCATTAATATATCATTTTCAATGTTTTGGTTTTTTCCAAAAAAACATTTAGAGAAAACAAGTGGTAGATTTAGACAAATAAAGGTATCAACCACCGTTTCACTAGGTTTCGTAAGGACACTATGTTAAAAAGATCCGAAAAAAGAACAGAGTTTTGTACTAGGCCTCATCATTATTTAATAATTCATAATTTCATGGTTTCCAAACAAAAACAATATTTTGATAAAAATTTCAAAGGTTCAACATCCTAAGTCTATCGTCTACACTAAAGAACTGTTGAATGGTTTAGTATTAAAAATTCTCCTAATTAATGTAGTTCGAAGTTTAAGGCGCTCTCCTTTTTATTTTGGGAGAAAACTGACCCAAATGAGGTTCGCTAATGTCTCACATCTTTGCGTGAACAGATGATAAGGCAGCAGCAAGCCCTACTTGAGCCAGATATTTGAAATAGTCCTTCCTGTTTGTTTGTGACGTCATCTGAATATTAGCAATAAGATATTGTCGATCCCATAGTAGTCCTCTTAATTTCTAAATTTCTCGATGCAAATCCATTAGACAAAATTTGATCATCATCAATGTAAGCTTCAAGAAAAACAAATTATCAAATTCTAAAACGGCATCTAATGCGGCAAACCTGAAATGTAAGTTTCGGATATAGTAGTGATTTTTTGAATAACTATTTATTTATAATTATGCTATTAATGTCTCTGTTTAGAAAATTTTATAAAATCAGTTCTGGCAGAACAGATTCTACAAAATATTCTCCAGCTAGAACTGGTTTTTTGGAATTTTCTAAACATTGGGATAGTAATTCAAAAAACCACTACTCTAGCCGAGAGACAAATTATTGTCGTAAATTACCTTTTAACTTTCGAGAAAAAAATTGTTTTCTGAAACCTCTCACAGAAGCTAATATATACAGCACGGACCCCCGGGATAACTGTTTTAGATTTTTGATGGTACTTCACAAAGATTCACAGCACTTTTCAATTTCACAAACGATAGTTTATTCTTATTACAAAATTGAGAATACGTCACATTTATTCACCCGTTAAAAAAACAAATTAGAGAACTAGTTAAGAAACCATCTGGAACTGTACCTGAAAATCCGCTAGATGTGGACTGTATGAGGGCAAAAACGGAACTGAGCTGCATGATCTCCTCAGGCCCTAGCTGATTGACGAAAGGGATAAAGAACTCCCACTAACTTGATAGGAACTTTAAACTTTTGAAACAAAGATATTGACCCATGTAGATGTAAAAGCGTTGGTGAAAAGCGTAAACCATGCAATAGAAAGAGAAAAGCAGATATGACGTTCTCTCTCACTTCCATGGTTATCATTTTCCGCCGATACTTTTACAATTGCATGGGGCGGTCCCTTCACCCTGGCCAAATAGAGTTTGTGAAAACGGCGCACTTTGCAGCCATCTGCTGACGTCTGCCGGAAGCTCGTTATAACCTAATAGTAAACAGGACTTGCGATGCAAATAAATTTCCCGCGTGGTAAGTCTCTTGATATATTTGTTTGACATGTGGCGGCCATTTTCTACCACAAATCTGCCAATTTTGACCTCAACTTTGTTTTCTCGCTCGTGAAAACATCTTTACGTTTTTTAAATTCTTATGCCCTACAGTTTTGCCAAACAATGCAATTTGTTTCGAAAAAGTATTTGGGTTTTTTAAAATAAATTATCATAGTGCAAATTTTCAGCAAAGGAGGGGAAAGTGTTTGACAACCACTACCGGTTTGTCCATTGACAAAATCACTGTACAAAATAAGCATAATACAAATTAAAAAAAACGAGTTTTACGAACCCGTTTAGCGCAACCAAACATAAACTAAATAAGAACAAAAATTAATTGCATCTACTAGCATGCTCTTCAAACATTTCCGAAATAAATTTAACAAATTGCTTCGGCGCTATGTCGGACAAGCCCGAAAGGACACTCTTCCAAAAGGACCTATGGTTGGATCATGTCAAGAGCTGAGGAAAATAGGCTAACCTAAGGGAATTGAAATATGGACATACCACCAAAAAATGGTGGAAGTCCTCCTTAGGTTCATCGCAAAACATACATCTTTCTCCTTTCGGTAAACGGAATATTTTATCTAAAACCAAGATATTGCTATGCAAATTCAAAAATCTAAGTTGGGCAAAAATTCTCTTGATATATAGTTGTGAACAAATGCAGAGATAATGCTGAGCACCATTCTGAAACTGTAGATGAGGCCAAATTTCCAAACCCTTTGATTTTTCCCGTGCCAAGAGATCTTTCTTAATCAAAAACATATTTGTAACGAAGTGAAATTTTGCTATGCTCCGAATTTGCTCGCCGGAGCCAAGGTTCTCAAATTATATTCACTTATACTGGAAAACTAGATTATTGACCATAAATTTACATTACTTAATTTCTACTGTCGCTTTGGGTCAGGTAAAGTCAGTAAAATTCACAGGATTTCTATTAGTAAGAAATAACAAATAAAATATTGTAACCAAAATTATAATAAAAGTACAAAAAATAATATAATATAAAATGAATTTAATTGATAAATTATATAAAAAAATAAAAGAATTTAACAATAAAAATATAATAAATAAAATACAATAAAAGTGCTTGAAGAGCCAACGAAGAGAAAGAAATCGTTTTCCATCTTTTTTCTTAGTCCAGGACTACGTCCTGCCAGAACTCTGGTAAATTCGGTAAATTCGGAATCTACAAACAAATCATAAAAAAATAATGTAGATTACAAAATATATCAAATTCATCTAGAGTTATCCGGAATAATCGGTCGCGGATCAAATCGGTAAACTCCGTCTCCAAAACAATATAAATTACAGACGAACCGCTAAAAAATATTGCCGCCGTCATTCACCGTGATGTTAAAATAAAATTGACCATCTAGACACGTATGGTCAATTCGCGGATACGTAAAATGAAATTAATTATCAGGTAACAAAGAAATTGATTACTACGTTAATTACGCGCTTCAGTCCGGTAAGAACCAAACTTAAAGGACTTAAAGTGTTTAAACGAAGAATTATTCCCCTTATGAAAAATAAATATTTTAGTCTTATTGACGTTAACAGAAAGCATGTTAATTTTGCAATACAAGTAAAGTGCATCTAACTTCTTCGCTAGCTCATATGGAGACAAGGGCGGATCCAGGGGGGGGGGGTCAATGGGAACGATCGCCTCCCCCCAAAGCCATAGATTATCCTATGAGAGAGAAAGAGATATCCCTCCAAAACCCTCGTCTGGATCCGCCTTTGTATGGAGTGTCCGACAAAAGGACTAAGTCGTCCGCGTACGCTTATAATAATATTTCTATGATGCTAGTAACACTCACACCCCTACACCCTTTATCGATAAGAAATTGCTTGATATCTGCAATAAAATAAGTTATCTAAACAACCTGTTCCTCTTCTAAAACCTGACTGAAATTCCGGAATTAAATTGTTTTCCTCTACCCTCTTACATCTTTTTAATCTTAAAATAATTTCATCTAGAGAAATGTGTTCGTCTATCGCAGGGATGAAATAAGGAGCAATAAGAACATTCGGGCTGTTCCTTTTAGAAAAGCTTCAGCGAGATACAAAGACCATGAATCTATATCTAACATGCGTGACTGAATAGGTTTAAATCTTGCTTCATTAATATTAGACCAAAAATCCCTTGAATTTCGCGCGCCAGCCAACCTTTCGATTTTGTCCCATGAATAACATTCTTTTTTTTCCCTAAGTAGTTTTTTATAATTTTTAATATCAGTTTATAATAACCATTACTGATTCTGGTTATAAGATTTTTATTTAATTTATCAACATCAACCTGAAAATACGCTACCTCATCTCTCCATCTCATGCGATCAGCGTACATGACCAATTTAGAGAAATCAAAAATAAGACCAATGGGCCACAGACAATCAACTCTTTTGTTTATTTCCATTCCACAATCAAAATATGCCACAATGGGGAGATGATCGGATCCTGTTCTCACACGTAAAACCTTAAAGTCAGATACAAATTGTAAACCGTTTAAAGAACACCAAAACAGATCAATCATACTGCATTCCTAAGGACCATAAAAAGTAAATTGTGCCGGCTTATAATTTTTTACTCTATTATTACAAACAAGGAGTACGTTGTTCTCCATAAAATCTCCTAGTGATTTACCTTTCTTACAAATAAAAGTATCCACTAAAGAGCGGTCAGGGAACATGATGTTGGAATTAATAAAAATATTAGTCTCGAGAGGAGGACAAAAGATTTGCAGAAAATTACGACTTACTTAATGCGATTATAATACCACCCTTCGCTCTTCCTCTCTCTGCGTCCCTTATAGCCGCCGAGTAAAACACCATGTAGTTATCGTTGAATCTGGCACGCTTGATCCCCGCAGAATCCAGCCAAGTTTTAAAAAACAAAGAATGTCCTTCTCAACAATAACATACTTAATGTCGGATATATTGGAGAAACCATGAACATTCCAAGACACTATCCTGAAAGAAACGTTGGTTTCTGTCTTGAGCCTTAAGACTTAAGAACTGGTCCAAGTTGCCTTCAGAAGTACTGCTTTTTGAAATAACTTTTGAAGCGCGACTTCTCTTCCTGTTTTTAATTTTAGGAGACGAATCTCGCTCTGCATCATCCGACTCTGAATCCGAAGCCACCGGATCCGAGGATATGTGTTGATTCATAAGTGTAGAAATTTCCTCGTCTCGTACTACTTTACCATTCATTAACAGCTGATTGACTTAAATTTTAACCGACAGTCCGACTTTAGAGAGAGCGTGAGATTGATGAATAAGAATTCTTCGTCTCTCTCGCTCTTCAGGCGACCGATCATTAGTAATGACTATACCCAATTCACGAAAATAAGCTATCTTCGTAAATACTAATTGTACCCATTGATTAGAAATAATAATAATAATAATAATAATAATAATAATTAATAATAATAATACCAATAGTAGATTAGAATATGTAAAGAAAGAATGGGAGAGGTTGTTTTAGTGAGGTATTACCACAGCACGTGGTCGAGTCCCACACGAACAAGTGCGTAAATGCATTTTTTCCTCTCCTAAACTTGTTTTGTAAAAAAAAAAAAAAAAATAATAATAATAATAAGTCCTACCGACTGCGCCACTCGACATCTCTGTGGTAAATGGTATCGTCCGTTACCACATGTCACAGAACTGCCTGGCCGGTTAGGTTAGCATAGATGCCCTCTTCCGAACACCAAGGAAATACTTGGTCCACTTGGCCAAGTGTTTAAGTGGCATCTAAGGTGGGGTTTCTGACATCCCAATCGACATCCTCTATCGAATAGGGGAAATCCTCCCAGATATGGGGGGAACCGGGCAATTCAAATACCCGGGGCGGACCAATGTCAGATAGGGGTGGGCACCCGAAACAATTGTCCACTCTGTGCTGGGTTAACCACCTACACAGAGAAGATGCGGTTACGACGACTGTAACACGCAGTGCCACCCACAATAGATCTCTCTCGGATGGAGATCTGGGTTCAGTTGGGAGTGGGAGTTTGAGATGGACGGACCAACTTCGGAAGGACATCTTGTTGTGTTGGCAAAACAGTTCTCCAGACAGAAGAGGATATATGCTAAGGCTGCATATGCGATGGGTCGAAATGTACCCCCCATACGCAGAAATGACGCCTCAGTATCTAAGAGACCAGGTATCTTCTCTGAGGAAAAGGGTACATGAGGCTTTTCTACGAGAAGAAGAACATCCTTCAGAGAACATACAAGTTCTCGACCCACCAACACCAACGACCGAAGATGGGAACATCAGATCAAGGGAAACAAAAATTCATCATAAGGTTTCCATAAAAATGGACAAAATGACTGAAGGAAATCAAGAACTCTCATTACTCCCTGAAAATGTAGATCTCTGGACATTGAACTGTGCGGTGTATGATAAAGCAGTGTCCTTGCTTCGTGAAAGTAACAGGAAGTCTGTTTCAGAGCGAGTGGCTAAGACCTGCAAACGAATCAAACAAGTACAGTTCAAGATAGGGGTGGCTCGACGACATGCTTCTCAATTACAGAGTGTGATAGCGTATCTAGAATTGAATAAAAGTTTTACACCAAGAGTTTTGGAAATTGACAAAACTCTAAAAAGATTGCATCACACTTTGAAAAAATCAAAATTGCAGACCATCAAGCAACATTGGATTGAGAAGATACGTTCTCTTGTAGTCATAAGAAAACGTTTAGAACGGCGGATTGACTGGATTAAGCAAAATAATATCTTTACTACTAATCCCTCCCGCCTGTTCAGTCCACCAACATCAGTCGTTGTTAATCCCCCATGTCGTGAAGAGGTTGAAACTTTCTGGAGAAACATCTATGGGACGTCCTATACAGTCAATGATGAGGATGCGTCTTTACCACTCTTCAGAAGCTTCTGTCTTGAACAGGGGCTTGACCATCCTAGTGAGGCATGTCCGCCAATTAATGAGCAAGAGGTTAGAAATATAATTGCTAAAACTAAGAACTTTTCAGCACCCGGGCCAGACAAGATTAATAATAATCTAAGGTGGAAGAAGTTTACATCAACTCACCGACATTTGGCCCGCATCTTTTCAACCTTGCTTTGCGGAGAACATCCCGTACCACAGTGGTTGGTGGAAGGTCGAACGGTACTCTTACCAAAATCAGGAGATTTGTCTAATCCAAAAAATTATAGACCGATAGCTTGTCTTAACACCTGTTACAAGCTATTTACTGGCATCCTAAAAGAAAGGATATTAACATCTATAAAGCCAGTTTGGAGTGCAATAAGTGAACAACGTGTGTGCAAAAGAGGCCTGTCAGGTTGTAGGGAAAACCTATTAATAGATAGGTGCGTTACCCAAGACTCGATAGTTTATCGACGCAACTTATCAATGGCTTGGATTGATTACCGTAAAGCATTCGACTCTACGAGTCATGAGCTGATCATCAAGCTCCTTGATTGCTTACAGGTACATCCAAACATCGTGAGATGCTTGAAAGAGCTGATGCTCATATGGAGGACAAGGTTTGTTATATCATCCAACAAACAGCAGATGATAACTAACATCATCTCTTTTAAGAGAGGGGTTTTTCAAGGTGACTCACTCAGTCCTCTACTGTTCTGTATCTCTCTTTTGCCTCTTTCTATTGTGCTTCGAAAAAATCGCTCTGGATACATGTGTGGCAAACCAAGAAATAGAGTTTATAAGATCAACCATCTTTTCTACATGGACGATCTTAAGCTCTATGGATCTAATAAAGAAGAACTTAAAAATCTAGTGTTTGCAGTAGCCAAGTATTCAAGAGCAATTGGAATGGAATTTGGATTGGATAAATGTGCCGTTTTCCACTTAAGTAAGGGAAGACGTGGAACATCTGAAACACCAGGCGACTCTGAGGATCTTCAGCTCATTGGTGGCAGCGCCATTCATCATCTTGGTCAAGGAGAAACATACGCATATCTTGGAATTCCACAAGCGGAGACTCAATATGTGCGTCAGCTTAAAGATCGTCTCCAAACAAAATATCGTGGTCTTCTCAGAAAAATTTGGTCTTCCGAATTATCTGGGAAGAATAAGATACAAACCACAAATACATTAGCCATTCCTTTGCTTCTCTATACCTTTGGAGCAGTTAAGTGGAATGTGAATGAGCTGAAGATGCTAGACAGAGAAACTCGCAAGATGATGACAATCCATCGAAGTCATCATCCAAAGTCTTCCGTGCCTCGAATTTACCTTCCGCGAGATCGGGGAGGAAGAGGTCTACTGAACTTAGAGTGTCTTCATCGTAGAATCGTTTTGGCTGCTACATGCTCAATTATGAACAGTCGAGATCCTCTTTTACAATTTGTACACCATCATGAAATAACGAATTGTGGGGTATTCTTATATCATGTGTCAGAAAGAGCTGCGAATGAACTTCGTCTTCCATTTGATACTAGTAATGTGCAACATGGATTAGCATCGTTACCACCATTGATGCTTAAGGCCCGTGTCAAGGAAGCAGAACATGCGCTTCTATTGCAGGAACATAAGAACAAATCTGTTCACGGACAATTCTACAACCTCATTAATGACGTAGGATTGTCAGTTGGTTTGACATTTTCGTTCCTTAAATCTGCTGGTTTAAGATCACAGACTGAAGGATTTCTATTCGCCTGTCAGGATGGTGTAATTAATACTTTGGTGTACCACAGTCGTGTGATGCATATACCTGTCGACAGTGACATCTGTCGTGCATGTAAACAATATACGGAGACTCTAAGTCACATTCTAAGTGCGTGTCCGAAGTACGCGTGTTGCAGGTATATTGAAAGACACAATGCTGCGCTTAAGGTGTTGTATTATCACCTTCGACACCAGTATGGTATAGATAAAGAACCCATCTTGCCGTACACCCAAGGGGATCAGGAGTCTGTAGTGGAAAATGACCAGTGTAAGATCTACTGGAACTTCTCTTTTTCCACCACTCATCGTATCAGTGCCAATAAGCCTGATATAGTACTCCAGGATCATAAAAATAAGATTATTTGTGTAATTGAGTTCTCAGCCCAAGCTGAGAACAACATTAATCGTAAGGAGGATGAGAAGCGGACCAAGTATCAAGAGCTCATGTTCGACTTGAGTCGAATGCACCCAGGTTATAAAGTCCGATTGAATGTTCTTCTAATAGGTTGTTTGGGAGGGATTAAGGCTTCATTTGTGAGCCAATTAAAAAAGATTCCTGGCTGCGAGCGCCAGGCTGATGCATTAGCGGTTCGCATGCAGAAGGAAGTCCTTCTGAACTCTCTCAATCTGGTTCGGCAGCACTGTTCACTTTAACATCTTATTTGGTAGCTCTAAAAAAGCATCCAACAACGTTCTCGACCACCGCTTAAGAACATCAGCGGCTATGGGCGAGGACAACAGTGCAAGAAACATGAAAAACGTCTCGAGTAAGTGGATCACGCTCTTGCTAATCTTCCAGGATGGAGGGAGCAGGAACGGATGGAGTAAGTAAAGCAAGAATGGGAGAGGTTGTTTTAGTGAGGTATTGCCACAGCAGGTGGTCGAGTCCCACACGAACAAGTGCGTAAAAGCATTTTTACCTCTCCTAAACTTGTTTTGTAAAAAAAAAAAAAATAATAATAATAATTAATAATAATAATAATAATTTTTCTTTACTCTGTACAGTTTCAGCATTCTGTTCTTTGCGTCTTCATGTCCATTGCCGCCGATGTTCCTATGCGGCCGACATGAAATTGTGGGATGCTTTTTTAGAGCTACCTTTAAAGATGTTTTTTTTTTACAAGGAACAGTGCTGTCGGACCAGAAGAAGAGAGTTCAAAAGAACTGCTTTCTGCATTCTACCTGCTAACAAATTGGCTTGACATTCGCAGGTTGGAATCTTCTTCAGTTGGCTCACAAATGATGCCTTTATCCCTCCTAAGCAGCCGAGAATTAAAACAATCAAGTGGACTCTATATCCTGGATGCATTACACTCAATTCGAATAAGAGCTCTTGATATTTGATCCGTTTCTCATCCTCCTTTTTATTGATGTTTCTCTCGGCAGGAGCTGAAAACTCAACCACATGAAAAATGATGCTTTTGCTCACCTTCCAGGACGGAAGGAGCAAAAGTTGATAAGAGTATGTAAAGCAAGAATTGGGAGAGGTTGTTTTAGTGCGGTATTGCCACAGGATGTGGTTGAGTCCCACACGAACAAGTGCGTAAATGCATTTTTTCCTCTCCTAAACTGGTTTTGTAAAAAAAAAAATAATAATAATAATAATAATGATAATAATAATAATAATGAATAATGGGTATAATGAATAATGATAATAATATTGATAATAATTGGGGCTGATACCCCAATCGGGCGCCTCCCCAGGTGGCGAATAGGGGAAGGCCTCTCAGATATGGGAGGTACCGAGGAAATTAGAATACCCGGGGCAGACCAAAAGTCAGATAGTGGTGGGCACCCGATATAATTGTCCACTCTGTGTTGGGATAACCTGCCACACAGAGTATTTGCGGTTACGACGACTGTAACGCGCAGTGACACCTACAATAGGTCTCTCTCGGATGGAGATCAGGGTTTAGTTGGGAGTGGCAATAGGAAAGAACCCAGGCAACGACCAGGCATTGACCCGGAACAAGCTAGAGTACGTTTTAAATAGACGGACCAACTTCGGAAGGACATCATGCTATGTTGGCAAAACAGTAGTCCTTGCAGAAGAGGATATATGCTAAGGTTGCATGAGCGATGGGTCAATATGTACCCCCAATACGCTCAAATGACACCTCAGTATTTAAGAGATCAAATATCCTCTTTGCGAAAAAAGGGACATGAAGCTTTTCTTCAGGAGGAAGAAGAAAAACCCTCAGAGATCATTCAGGTTTCAAGAGTAACACCCACGCCAACGACCGAAGAAGGCAACCTGAGGTCAAGGGAAACCAAAGTCTATCTAAAGGTTTTCATTGAAGGGTCCGACTAATTGTTCGTGTACTCGGTTGTTTGGGAGGGATGCGAGCTTCATTTGTGAGCCAACTAAAGAAGATACCTAGCTGCGAGCATCGAGCCGATGCATTGGCGGTTCGCATGCAAAAGGCTGTTCTTCTGAACTCTCTCAATCTGGTTCGGCAGCACTGTTTATTATAAGATCTTATTCGGTAGCTCTAAAAAAGCATCTAACAACGTTCTCGGCCACCGCTTAAGAACATCGGCGGCTATGGGTGAGAACAACAGTGCAAAAAGTAGATATAACGTCTCTAGTAAATGAGTCACGCTTTTGCTTACCCTCCAGGACGGAGGAGCAATAGCGGATTAGAGTAAGTAATGCGAGAATGGGAGAGGTTTTTTTAGTGAGGTATTACCACAGCACGTGGTCGAGTCCTACACGAACAAGTGCGTACATGCATTTTTTCCTCTCCTAAACTTGTTTTGTAAAAAGAAAAAGTTAATAATGATTGGGCTTTTTACTTTGTTTTTTTCAAACCTGAGTACATCTACCAAGGCCACTTCCGGTATAGACAAACCTGCGCCAACAAAAATAGACAGAACCCGTTCAAAAATATCCTTCTTTTAGTTTTCGGAAAAATCCAAATTAAACATTATAGTATTTATTGATCTCTCAAGCTTGTCCAACCTGTTCACTAAACCTTGAATTTTCATAATTTTCTCTGACAGACTGGAAACTGACGCCACGGGCAGAGAAGACACCTTAGACGTCGCTTGCACTTCTTTTTTGAGCTCATCATGCGAAGTAATTAAAGCTGTTATATCACTTGAAAGTTTCACAATAAGCACTTTCACATCAGTCTCCGTTTTAAAGCACAAAAAGAAAAAGCACTCCGGGATAAAAGAAGTGATATCAAAGCGAAATGCCCAGAATATAATACTTCACTTTCGTCTATCCAAAATAAATATAGGCAAGGAACGGAACTTGAAAACATGTCTGTACACTATGACAGACGAAACGAGACTCCTCTTACCAATATTATTTTTAAAAACTAAAAAATCAAAAATATTCTGATCAGTTATTTGTATAACAGGTGCGGAATCATACTCGATGTAATACATGTAAAACAAAATATTTTTATGAATAAAAATGGTTTTAAAAGCAAAAAGAATTCCGAGAGTTCGGCCCAGATGGGCTCGAAGAGCATCTCGACTAATTCCTTGTGGGGAAAGTAACACGTCTACTGCTCAGGCTCTCCTGAGGTAGACATGGTGGAAGAAGACCCGGTTGACCCTGGTAGGCGCTTCTGTCAGGATCCTTGATCTTCATCTGCAGACGACGCGTTGACAAACCTACCCTGGAACCCAGTTCTCAAAGATTCTCTTTCAAGGCGCCCCTTGGAAGAGTATCTTGGAGGTCGGAGATCCTGATGATTAACAGAAACGCTCCTGTGTTGATCTGAAGGTGCTGAAACTGCCGGAAACACCCGGATTCCTGATAGGACGGTTAACCTAAGCGCTCTTGGGTTAACGACGATCTAGAAGGAAAATTCTTTCAAGGATGGTGGCGCTCCTGCATGAAACTGAAGAAAAATGGGTGTCCAGACCAGACCCGTGGTATGCTCTTCAAGGAGTTATCCACAATCCAGATATGTCTAGCTTCATGAAGAGGTTCCGTCTTCGAACCTTGATCAAGGCGTTGCGACTTGCACCACCTAGACGACTAGCTTGAAACGAGAATCTTGCTCCAGGGCGTTTCCTGAATCAAGGTTCTAAATAAGAGTTGACAGATTCCTGACGATGGAGCGCTTCCCAGGTTAAGATGACGTCGCTCGCTATTAGTACCGCGTTCACCAGGTTTATGATATACCACATCTACCACATATACATATACATAGATATACATAGACCAAACATAGATCCGTCCTGGAGACCAAACTCAATCAATTCTGCTTGCGTGAAGGTTGCTTTTCTATGGGTTATCTGAACAGCATCCTTCTAAATAGGACAGGGTTAAAACGTGCATTAAGTCGCGTAGCGATTTTTACCGTACCGATGTTATACAATCTCGCGTCCGGGCATTCATTAACCTCAAATTTTACAGATAGAGGCTGCGTCATCCTGAAACGGAATCAGATCAGCCAGCGACGATCTCTGCACGCCCAGGTTTCAGTTCTGTCTTACCTTTGATTTCTCTTTTATGTATAAAAAAGGCGTTTATTTAGTTATTGAGAAGCGAGGAGTACACCCTTCCATTGTCAATTTAAGCAGGAGAAGTAAACAATCTCAGGAAGGAAAAAAAAACTTTAAATTTTATTTTTGTCCAAAACAGCAACGTTTCGTCGGCCAAGATTTGCCGACCTCATCAGGCTTAAATTGACAATGGAAGGGTGGACTCCTCGCTTCTCAATTACGAGTCATGGATCTCAAATTGACTCTCCAATGCATTTTAAAACAAACTCATGTTTTTTCTAAGAAAGTTGTTTTACTCAACGTACTCTTAAAATTCGTCTAAATGAACATAGAACGAAACAGGATTCCTTGGTTTTTAAACACTGTGAAAGTCTAGATCATGAATTTGATTGGAACTTAGACTGTGAATCTAATGAAAAAAAGAGAATTACCTCTAAAATGATTCATATAAAAATGAATCATCCTACAATTAATAAAAAAGAGGATATTTTTTCACTAAATAAAATTTTCTTTCCAATAATTAATATTATAAATTCATGATTGAGATAATTCCTGAAACTTTTAATGTAGGTTAATAACTTCTGATTTGTTTGCTTTTGTTTTCAATTTCAAAGTTCATTGACTTTTCTATTTTTGTAATATTTAAATTTGTAAATTCTATTTAGTTTCGATTATGATGTCGAGTTTGTTGGTGTTCTATGTGTCTTGTATATATATTTATGCAAAAAATTGTGTTAAAGTGTTTGGACCTAATTTTTCGTTTTTTAAAATAAATTCAGCCTGATGAGGTCGGCAAATCTTGGCTGCCAAAACGTTGCTGTTTTGGAAAAAAATAAAATTTGAAGTTTTTATTTTCCTTCCTGAGATTGTTTACTTCTCCTGCTTAAATTTATTTAGTTATAATCAAGACTTGTTCTTTTAGTTCTTCCGTTATTTACTATTTTATAAAACCCCGCTTTTATTTATTATATTATTACTATTATGTCCATTTATTTACGTTTTGTTTATGATTGTTTAAATTCAAAGTTTAGTTTAGTTTCTTATTTTACCTTCCCCTCTTAGTAGAATTATGAATCTTGGCACCGACCAGCTCATTCGGAGCATCAAAAATTTTTAGCAGCGAAACCGCTTCGTTAGAAACTTATATTTTGTACATGATTTTCATAATCTTTTTTATCTCGTAGTTTAAATTGTTTATTTGAGCCCACGAGACATCTTTCTCAGAGATTTATGGAAATTACAAAATCTAGAGACAAAATTTGCTGAAAAACTTTCCACGAATTCTAAGACACCATTCAGACCAAGATTGTCACCTTGAATAAAAATCACCTGAAAATGTAATGATAATAACTCGAGAACCTTTAACAGATTTGGATACCATGATCTCACAGTGCACAGTGGTCGGAATAGCGAAAAAGCTGGACAAAACACAAAAAAGCATTACAAATTCTTAATAGTAAATGCATAAATATTTTTTGGGACCCTAATAACGAATCTGGCGTTAGATTTCCAAAATTAAAAATGGCAGGTTAAATATGGCGAACTGTTTTTTTTAAATGATGGATTTTCTTGAAACTTGGTATTTAAAATTTTTTAGGGTTGCAGATTGCAAATTTTTTATAAATTTACGATTTTCAAAATGGCTGACACAATATGCCGGATGCTTTTTTAAAAAATGATGGATTTGTTATAAACTTGGTATTAAGGAGTTTTGAGGGTTGCTATTATTGAGGTACACGTGAAATAATAAAAAAACGGGTTCCAATAAACTATTTGCAAAAACTAAACAAAGCATGTTAGAAAGTGCAGCTTATTTATCGGGAAGTCTGCTGCCCAAAGTAAGAACCTAGTAAGTCTCAGTTGACATACGGGTGAAAGTCGATAGATCCCTTGGATCCTCATATATAGTCAATACAAACACTCAGTTTTTTTTATATAGGGAGATGCGCCCCTCAACACTTTCCTTAGAATCCCCTCCGCGTGGAGACGATTTCCCACTCTTGTCATTTTTCGCTCATTCTCCGGACAATATTTTCTTCTCTTTCGTGAATTTGTCACTCACGAGTATTTCAGAAATTAAATCTAGATTTAAGCCGAGTGTGAGTATGCCAGAAACAGTTTTATGCGAAACTTCCCTATGTCATATTCTCATATACACATTATTATAAGTATTATTATTGTTACTATTATTATTATTATTTTTATTATTATTATTATACTATAAATTTCAGTTTTATGAAAATTATAATTACGCGTGTTATGAGCATTACTTTTTATCAATTTATTTTTATTAATAAAAGCTGAATATTGACATTTTTTAATTACCGTCAACTAGGGTAACTTCGGACAAGCAGGCTAACTCCGGACACTTAAATTTCATTGCAAAAATATTGTATCGAATAGTTTAAATCGCATTTTTAATTTTATAAACTTTTTAACTACGTGATCTAAAGAAATGAAAAGAATGTGAAGTTGGTAACAGCCAAATTTTAAGTGTCCGGAATTAGCCTGCTTGTCCGAAGTTACCCCAGTTGACGGTATTACATAAAAAATTATATAGAAAATTTAATCTAAGTAAGGAAATTTAAAAAAAAAACAATATATATTATTACAGCATTTCGATAACTTTATTTGCCACCCTTCAGAATATTTATTAAAAAACACACTTTTATAAAACATTAGTGACTGACAATAAAATTATAACGTATGAATTCATTTTTAAAACAATTAATTTTATTGTGTACAAATTATTTAAATTATAACCAAAATACATTAATATTGAAAGTTCTTTGTTAATGGTGACCCACATAATTGTTTATAATAATAATATTATATAATTATTATATATTTAACGAAAACATAATTATATAACACACATAATACAGTGTAACTCACGTATATCGGACCTGCATATATCGGATTCCCGCCTACATCAGATATTTTTTTATTTATATATCATGTATTTTTACCTGGACTTAGAATTAGCGTAATTTAACTTTTTTAAATGATAGTATTAATTACTTAATGAAGAATTAAAATTTTTTAAATTAATAATCTTCCCTGTTAAACAATAACATTTTTTACACATTGTTTATATGAACTAAATTTTAAATTAAAACATTTATCTGTGCAATAGTTGAAGCAAATAAAAATCCTAAAATAAAATTTAAATATTCAATAAGACTTATCGCTATTGTCCCGACAAGACAAACTTTTTAAAAGTTTTATCATTAATGCCCTTACGAGAAAAACAAAGCAATTTTAAAAATCAAAAGCTTTAATTATCTTTAAAAATTGTTGTTACTCATTAATAGTTGTAAAAATGGATTAAAAAATGGTGAAAGTCTTTTTATACAAAACAACATTTACCACGGTTCTAAAAGAAATTAAAATTTTGGTAAATTACTGATTCATTTATTGAAAACTACTGCATAAATCTACTGAATCTGCGGATGTTGGTAATTTTTCCCAGAAAGATCTTTTTTCTAAAGGCATTTCAGGCAACAATTCTTTGATTATTTTTAATTTCTTTGTTTCATTAATTCCTCGTGGTTTTAATAATATGGGACCTAATGGAGTTGTTATATCAAAATTTTTTTTTAAAATGTTAATTTCTTTATAGTCCGAAGTAAATGATGTTTTGTACTGCAATAATTTACTTCCCTTTTTAAAACAAACTTCTTTGATGTCAGACATTAACGGCAAATCAGAATTTTTCTGACGTTTGCGATATACATTTTCATCCAGACATCTAAAATCTTGTAATTCCATTTCAACTATTTCAATTAGAGGGCTAACTCTTTTTAAAAATAATTTAAAATCATAAAAATCAAGAATTTCCTCTGTTTTTTTCCAGAGTGCTCCAATTTGTCCATGGACACTATCAGCTTTCATATACGTATGTCCGGCTTCAAGATATTTAATGGTTACTGATTCGGGACCACTTGAACTGTTCACAATTTGTAAAAGCATAGTAAAAAAAACCCAATTTTTATTCTGGGCAGAACAATTGTCTGTCCAGAAAATAAAGTTATTTATATTTTCAGAGGATAATATAATTTTTAAATACGAGCAAGCAACATCTTTAGCAGTTCGTCCGGTGATTGCCTCATGCCAAAGGACACAAATATTTTTATCTTTGTCACGAAGAGATGCAAATGTTTCATTAATTACAACCAATCGACTAATGAAAAAACTATTTTTTGTTTTCATTTTTGGCAAAATGATAATTTTTTGCATGTCTACTGCATAAATATTTGTGTCAATTGGCCATGCAGCATTCCTGTCGGCTTGATAAGCTTTTCGTGCTTCTATATAGTTTACTTTGTGTAATTCATGCTCTTGGCATAACTTACACAAATTATCCTCTGAAGAGCATTTATGTTCTTTGTGTTTTTCGCATAAATCACATATATCCTGTTTGGGTCTATCAAATCCGATGTTTTCACTCTTGAAAACCAATCGATATGTTTCGATCGACACTTTGAAATCAGGGTACTTCTCTAAATAGTCGTCGTACATCATTTTTAAATTTAATTTGCTTTCTAAATACCTTCTATTTGGAGAATTTAATAGTCTGTAGTGAGAAACTTGAGGGTTAAAGGAGTTAATATGTTGCAAAACTTTTCCTCCATCCTTTGATGGGAATGACATTCGCCCCCGCTTATCAAAAGTGTCGGGAAGACCTCCATTTTTTTGTATGCTTACAACAAATTCATGAATCCTACTATCTGTTTTAAATCCTAGTGTCGATAAAAACATTGTTTTACATACTTGAATTAAAACCTTATTGCTTAACGTTAAATTATATACTAAACTTTGGTTTCGCTTATAATCTAAATTCTCCACACTTTGCAATTTTCTTCTCTTTACTTCTTGGAAAATGATGTGTGCTTCAAAGAAACATCTACGTTCTCCAAATTGTAAGGAATGAAAATAATCAAATATAAACTTCCTTTGCTCTTCGGAAATTTTTTCTCCACATTTTTGCCTGCATTTTGCTGTACACGCAGGCAACAGTTCATATTTGTTAGTCTTTTCATTTTCTTCAAAGTTATGAGGGAGACAATTCACTAAAAAGAAAAAACCCACAATTTTTTAATTTATAATAGACTTTGAAAGTAATGTTAATATAAGCCATTGTTAACAATCAGTGAGATGTTTTCTTCTTTTAAGAATTATTCTAGGCGCCTATAAAAGAATAGTATATTCTAAATTTTTAAAAGAAAATATTCTTAATTCAACAATACCTTCTTAAAGTTATTAAAAAAACGTTCTTTATCTAAGAATATATTTTTAATCTCAGAAAAAATCTTAAAATAAACCAAAAATTTTGAATTTACCGATTTTTTAATCAAAGTTTGGCGTCTTTGTTTATGTTTAATTTTTTAATTTCTTTTTTTTTCAGTGTAGCGATTTTACAAAGTGTTTGCTTGGGCAATGAAAGTCTCGCTGATTGTAATCAGTGGCTTTTTTAGCATTTACTTTCCAGTTAAATTTCACTGACTTAACTTCTGAGAGTAAGCAGTCGAAAGTTTTCAGTATTTCAAAACTTTCATATTTTCAAAATATTTGAGATTCATACAGATTTTAAATAATTGATTCTCCGGATAATGGTCACTTTTAAAAAGGAAAATTTGTTTTTAGTAACGTTTAACCCTTTGCGGCATAGTGCAATTTCAGAGTGTCACCTTTTCCGTTGCAGTTTTTTGCATTTTTCAAACATTATTTCATTTGTTTTAATGACATAAAGTGAATAGAATATAATACGGAAGATACCTTTCCACAAAAAAGCAATAAATAAATGTTTATTGTTAACAAAATAAATGTTATAAACAAATGAACTTGAAAAAAGCGATTTTTTCAGAATAAATGTAATTCTCAGTAAACAACAATACATATTAAACTGGTGATTAAACCTAAAATGTTTTTGGGGTCGCTGATTACGATTTTCGTACTGGTTTTTAAAAATTCAAAATGGCGGATCCAATATGGTGGAAGAATTTATAAAAATTTATTGAAATTGTTTGAAATTTGTTACTTGGGGGTTTTTATGGTCGCTGATTACGAATCTGAAGTCCGATTTTCAAAATTTAACATGGCGGATACAATATAGCGGACATAAATTTTGGAAATTATTAATTTTCTATAAAACTTGATAACACAAGGTTTTGTTGAGGCAGGTATTTGTAATCTTAAAATTTTCGTAATCAGCGAGCCCAAAACCCCTCGAGTAACAAGTTTCAAGCGAATTCAATACATTTTTTAAAATATGTCCGCCATATTGGATCCGCCATTTTGAATTTTGGAAATCGGACTTCAGATTCGTAATCAGCGACTCTAAAAATTGATAGAGTTGAAAAAATGTTTATTGACAAACACGTAAAAAAACATCATTTTAATAGTTAATTGGTTAATTTTAGATGTTGATTTTCATGAAAACGTAATCTTTTCATAAATTTTAGAGAATTTCCTGTCAATTTTTTTTAATTTCCATCAAATTGCAATTTTTAACGGCTCATTTTGTAAAAACTACAAGTGTCCACACTTCCCCTGAAAAAAATTACACTAACTTATGTGTTTTCTATATCATAAATCAAAATTATTCATTTGAACTAACTTTTGTTCCGATTGTTTGTCCGATTCCTCCTTAATTTTGCTGTCAAAAAACATGTTGAAAAGCTTGCAACATTATCATGTGAAACTAGGAAAAGTATATTTGTAACATGATTCAGATGTTTAAATACATTGTTTGTAGTTGCGAATCGTTTAATTGATAATAGATTAAATATATTTCAATAAGATAAAGAAATTTTTAAAGGTTTGAATAAAATTAAGATGAAGCAAAGAGTCGAAAGTGACTTCAATTTGGAGAATCAATCGTATATTAATACTTATATTTATTGTTTTGAAGGGTCAAACTCACTTTTATTGTTTTCGACAAATATCCAAAAATTTGAGTCCACATCCAACTATACGTATTATCACTCAGTTTCAATATTTATATTTTCAACATCACAGATAAGTGAAAAACATATATGAAACAATTATAATACTTTTCCAAAATTAAAAAAACTTTAGTTTTAAAATACTTAAAATTGTCAAGGATTATCACTCAAGGAAAAGCAAGTTCTCTGAACGAAAGTTGAAAAGAAACTAACGAAAATTTGAAGAAAATGTTGCTTTCAAAATCCATAGAATCACAGAGTTCGCATGTTTTTTCGAACCTGGTCCTTTTGTAAAACTATATTGCAGGGCCAATAATTCCGGTTCGGTTGCAATAAATATTTTACTGCAAGAAGTACATTCTAGTCTTGTATTTTGTCAATTTTACAGGCCTAACTTTCAACTGCCTCGAAGATATTTCTTAAAAACTTAGTTATTCTAAAATAAAAATGCTTTATCAAGTAAACACAAAATCTTGAACAAGTACTAGAAACTTGTAAATAAATGTTAAATAACAGGTTATTTGACGTAACTTACCTAAAATTGTTGTCATTTAAACTATTATAATGCTTCATGTTGAATAAAGATAATAATAATAACTAATATTTATTTGCTATCATATTGATGTAATTAACAAATGTTTTATAAATGTGTGTTTTTTAATAAATACTAATTCTGACAGGTGGCAAATTAAGTCAACAAAATGCTGTAATAATATATATTGTTGTTTGTTAATTTCCTTAGGTAGATTAAATTTTCTATATAATTTTTTATGTAATAATTGAAAAATGTCAATATTCGGCTATTCAGTATTCGACTATTCCGATATAAGTGGGAATCCGATTTATCCGGGTAAAAATACATGATATATAAATTCAAGGGACCGGCAAAAATATCTCATGTAAGCGGGAATCCGATTCATGCGGGTCCGATATACCTGGGTTCTACTGTATATTAATAATAATAATAATAATAACAATAATAATAATAATAATAATAATAATAATAATGCTTATAATAATGTGTATATGAGAATATGACATAGGGAAGTTTCGCATAAAACTGTTTCTGGGATACTCACACTCGGCTTAAATCTAGATTTAATTTCTGAAATACTCGTGAGTGACAAATTCACGAAAGAGAAGAAAATATTGTCCGGAGAATGAGCGAAAAATGACAAGAGTGGGAAATCGTCTCCACGCGGAGGGGATTCTAAGGAAAGTGTTGAGGGGCGCATCTCCCTATATAAAAAAAACTGAGTGTTTGTATTGACTATATATGAGGATCCAAGGGATCTATCGACTTTCACCCGTACGTCAACTGAGACTTACTAGGTTCTTACTTTGGGCAGCAGAAGTGTTATTTGAGATTTAGATTAATTATCGAAATACTTTCAAATGCTGTCATCCGCTGTGACCTTTTTTGCTGATTTATTCAGACAAAAGTATCTAGAATTTAAACTTAATAATAAAATTTGACCTAATTTGACCCTTTTGTTTATTAACGACAATTGTAGGCCGATGCAAAAAAAAAATTGTAGTAAATAAAAGAAAGTCAGAGTTTTTAAAAAAAATTGTAGTAAATAAAAAAAGTCATAGTTATTTAAAATTTTAAATAGTAAAAATACATAAAAATTAAAGAAAAGTAAAATTGCGAGGAAAAAAATAGAGAAAACCCGTTCTTCAAGTAAAAATTTATTGATATGACTACAAAATTAAAAAATAAATTACCTTTACAGTTTTAAGTGAATTTTATTCAATCTAGGGCCTTTCGAAGCTAAATTAAATAAGCTTTAGATGTGGATTAATAAAAAATACAATTTTAATAAGATAAGAGATTTAAATTAGCATTAAAGTTGAAAAATTCATAAAAAAATAAAATTGTTGGTGTAATTAATTCTTATACCTAAGACCTAGATAGGAAAGACATATTCAACGTTAAATAAAATGTTTCTAAATAAATATTTTTCAAAATTACATACTTATGGTTTACTTATGTTTAACTTTATTACATACATTACTTACAATTTTCTTATAAATATACAATATTCTTAACGCCAATCAGAAACTCTAGAAAAACAACGATGTACTCTATCCATATTGTAAATCATTTCGTATGTCAGCTTCAAATGTGTATTACCACAGTGTTTTACTGCATCATGTTGACACGTAACCCTCCTGAGTAAATCACTAGAAACAAAAACAGAACATAATTAAATTTATGTTAGATAATTTTTGCCATTTGTGATTTAAATTTGTTAAAAAATTTCTTAACGAGGTCTTATAAATACTACACGATAGCCCTGAATACCTTTTAAATAAAGGTGAAAAGGCACCTCCGTTTTTATTTTTTTTATTCGTTCCACAGACTCTTCTGAATAAGGTTTATGCAAAAATTTAAATAATCCCCTTAGCTGTTTTTGAGAAAAGTCGATTTTAGTGGGGAAAAAACCTCATTTTCAATAAAATAGTCTTCAAAGCAAAATTTTGCATAAAAAATGTTTCCAATTGACATAACTTTACTTTTAACCTCAAAATTACCATATGACTTTTTAACTCTTAACTGCTAGACTGGGTCTGACAGACCCGATTTTTTAGAGCCTCTTTTTTACTATTTTTAATCTACAGTCCGCTGTAGGAGAGAGCGGAAAAGGTCTACCGGGTCTGTCAGACCCAGTCTAGCAATTGAGGGTTAACCTCAAAATTTACATCTGATTTATTGATTCTTCTGAATTTTGCAATCTTTTAGATTTCTGTCATATTTCATTGTAGTTTTATTTGTATAATTATTGTTTTAAATATTTTTTTATTTGTGACCTAAAGAGGGCTCCCAAAATAAAAAAATTATTATTTAAATTTATTATTATATATGTAGTTTGTTTTTTTTTAAAAAAATTGAAAATTTACAAAGAAACACAAATAATTGAAAATATTTGTAATGCATTTTTAAGTTCATGTACGGATCCTGCGCCAGTCCAACTGGCACTTGTCCAGTTTTTTAATTTTTTTTTCTTCCTTTTTAATATTGATTCTTGTGTTGTAATAATCTGAATTTGAAAAAAATTTTAAACTAGAACTAATAGCTAATTTAAAAACTTTTAAACTTACTCGCATTCCATTTGGTTAAAGTTAATTGGAGCGTAAACCAGAATATTATTGTAAAAAGGGTCATAGCAGTCTTCATTGCATAGGCCACAATTTGCTCCAACGCATTCACAATCTTCTGCAATTCGCCACAAGCGTCGAGAACACTGTTCTTTAAAACATTCCGAAATATTTCTTGCCGCATCCCAAAAGCATCTTCTGTTAGAATTATGATAAAATCCCAAATTATAAAAGAACCCTGAAATCATAATAATAAATTAGTACTAAATTATTATTTTTTAATATATTTTTTTGATGTGAAACATCGATATTATTTTATAAATTATTTTTACAATTGGTAGTTTATTAATTTAGAAATAGAATTATGTTAATTTGCTTTATATGTTAAATTATTATTATTCTATCATTGCGCATAATAATGGTTGATTTAACTAGAGTATACAACGTGCGCTATTAATAATATTTTAAATATAAAACTTAAAGATAAATAAAATAACATTTATTCTTCTAGGACAAAATTTATAAAATTTTAGAATTAAAAAAAATTATTGCAATTAATTGAAATTTGAGAAAAATCCTGGGAATTAATTGAAAAAACGAGAATAATTAAAAACGGGTGAAAAATTAAAAAATAAACAAAATAATTGCAATTTTCGAAAAATTATTGAAAAAGTGCGCAGAAAGTAATTACAAAAAAGATATAAAAAATTTTAATAGAGCAGAATAATTGAAACATTATAAAAATAATTGTAAATGAAAAAAATAATTGAAATTTAAAATAAAATTGAAAAATTTTGAATTAATTAAAAAGTAATCAAAATAATATTAATTACTATTAATAGTATCGACTAAATTATAGATATAATTCGATTTATTACATATTTATATACGATTTGGTTACCCATGTATGGTCCAAATTGGACTGCGGGAGAGAATGTTAAATAAATAAATAAATAAATAAATAAATATAAAGTTTGTGAAAATCGTTGAAAAATGAGAAAAAAACTAATAATTGAAGAACGTATTCAGATTTGAGAAAAATAATTAAAAAATGATTTAAAATCTTCAAAATTGGAGACAATAATTTATATTTAAGATATTAATTGAAATTTTAGGAAATTAATTAAAAAATAATTAAAATGATTAAAAATTCGAAAAAATAATAAATACAAAATAATAAAAACAAATATAAAAATTTAAAAAAGTAATAGAAAATTTGAGACAATTAATTGGAAAAAGAAGAAAATGATTGAAATTTAAGAAAAGTAATTGAAAGTTTAAAAATTTAATTGAGGAATAATAAAAATACATAATTAAAATTTAAAGAAATTAATTGCAAAATGATAACTGCGAACTGAAAATTGAAGAAAATTAATAAAAATTAAGAGAATTAATTGAAAATTTAAGAAAATAATTGAAATAAAAGAAAAATAATTAAAAAGCTATGAAATTAATTGAAAAATTATGAAAATAATAAAAAGTTGATGAAAATATTTGTAATATTGTAAAAATAATTGAAATTTGAAAAAAATAATTAAAAACCGAAAGAATTAATTGAAAATTGAAGAAAATAATTGAAATTTGAAGAAATAATTAAAAAGGTAAGAAATTAGCTAAAGATAAATGAAAATAATAAAATATTAAAGAAAACATTTGTAACATATTATAAAAATATTTGTAAATTATAAAAATAATAGAATTTTAAGAAAAATAATTAAAAAGCTATAAAATTATATAAAACATAATAAAAAAAATAAATAAAAAATTGAAGAAAATATTTGCAAATTATAAAAATAATTTAAAATTGAAGAAAATAATTTTAAATAAAGATGTAAGGGTTGTTTGGATTATTTCAATTGTAGTGCAATAATTTTAAATTGAGAAAAAATTGAAAATTTTGAAAATTAATTGAAAAATAATTAATATATCTAATTAAAAAGTGGAGAAGATAATTGTAAAATGATACAAGGAAATGAAAATTGAAAAAAATAATTGAAAATTGACGTAAATAATTAAAAAATTAGAAAATTAATTGAAAAGTAATGAAAATAATTAAAAACTGGAGAAGGTAAGAATTGCAAAATAATAAAAATAAATTAAAATTAAAAATGAAATAATAGAAAATTTGAGACAATTCATTGAAAATTGAAGAACATAATTGAAATTTAAGAAAAGCACTTGAAAATTTTAGAATTTAATTGAGGAATAATAAAAATACATAGGTAATTAAAATTTGGAAAAACTAATTACAAAATGATAACAATAATTGGAAATTGAAGAAAATTAGTATAAATCGAGAGAATCAATTAAAAATTCAAGAAAATAATTGAAATTTGAGAAAAATAATTAAAAAGCTAAGCAATTAATTGAAGAATTATGAAAATAATAAAAAGTTGAAGAAAATATTTGTAATATTGTAAAAATAATGGAAATTGAAAAAAAAATAATTAAAAATTTGAATATTGAAAAAAACAATTGAAAATTAAAGAATGGAATTGAATGTCGAAAGTTATAATTGAGAATTAAAGAAAATAATGCAAGAATTGAACAATGGAATTGAAAGTAGAAGAAAATAAGTGATAATTAAAGAAAAAAGAAATTGAACAACCCAGGAATTATATAGAATTTGAAGAAAACAATAAAAAATGAAGAATGTAATTTTAATTTAAAGAAATTAATTAAAAATTTTAGAAAATAATTTGAAATTGAAGAAAATGTGATTTTATGAAAATTCTTGAATAATAATTGATGAATTGAATTGAAGTTTCAAAAACATAATTGATAATTGAAACAAAATATTGAAAAAACCGAGAATTATTGAATATTAAATTAAATAACTAAAAATTGAAGGAAATAATTGAGATTTGAAGAAAATAATAAAAAATTGGAGAAAATATTTGTAAAATTATAAAAATAATTAAAAATTGAAAAAAATATTCTTAATTTGTTAAAAATAATTTAAAAAATCACAACATATATAAATAAATATAATAAAGTAATAAATAAAGTAAAAGAAAATTAATGCTGAGATAAATATTTAAAAATTGAAGAAAATAACAGAAATTTGTGAAAAATATTTTAAAAAATTACAGAATAAATTGTGAGTAAACGAGACTACTTGAAAAATGATAAAAATTATTGAAAAAATTATACAGAATTTATTTGATATAAAAGAAAATTATTGAAAATCAACATTTGAAAGTGGGTAATTAATAAAAGTTTAATAAAATTTGAAGCATGAAACTGGTTTTTTTATACTGACAGATGTTTGAAAAATAATTGTAGAAAATAATGAAAATGGTGAAACAGATAACTAATTACATTATTTTTATAATTATTCTATATTGAAGAAATTAATTGTAATTTAAAGAAAATAATTACAATTTGAAAACTAATTATATTTTATGAAAATGATTAAAAAATGACAAAAGAAATTTAAAATAAATAAGTACGTACAAAAATTCATAAATAATGAAATTTATATTTAACGATGAAGAGAATAATTAAAACTGAAAAAGTTTTGTTTAAAAAAATAATTAAAATAATTGAAATTTGTGGAAAGTGAATTTCAAATATTGCGAAAAAATTGAAAAATAATTAAAATAAATAAAGACTAAAGAAAATTTTTGAAAAATGATAAAAATGTTGAAAATTGCAGTAAATAATTAGAATGATAGCAGAAAGAATTATTAAGCATTGAAGACACTTTTTAATTATTTCAAATTTAGTTAAATTAAAGAGTGAATTAATTGAATTTTTAATCAATTTAAGTATATAAATTAATTCAAGTTTGAAGTAATTAAAATTTTTATAAATTGAAAACTTGATAAAATTTTTAAAGGGTAAAAAAAGTTTTTAAAATTTGAAATAAAGAAACATCTACTGATAAATTTCAGATGTAAACAAAATGAATTAATGAATGAATGAAACTTGTAAATTACATACATATCTACCAGCCAAAATTATAGGACCATTTACAAAATGGATTAAAAACATGACTGTCTTAAAATGTTGATAACTCTGTCAGATATAAGCGAATTAAAATTTTTCGTAGACCGTTGGAAAGCGTATAAAATTTGCCGCTAAATGATCCTATTTTAAAGCTTTTTAGATTAACAGAAACGGAGATTCAATGTGATAAAGACAGGTAAGTTTTTCGTTTTTGGTGAATTTTCATTGTTCATTTTTGGTGGACTGCGTTTTGTAGAAAAATAATTTGAAAAATGTGAAATTAAGCCAAATTAAACATTGAACTATTAGCTTTAAAATAAGCCAAAGAAAATTAAAATATCTTAACTGGTTCAAAAGTTATAAGGAAATGTGTATAAAGAACAAAACGCAACATTTCCTTTGCTTCCTCCCCTCTCCGTCTATTTACTATATGTATAATAAGCAGCCAGAAGGAAGCGAGCGGAACGTTGCATTTTTTCGTATCATACATTTACTTATAACTTTTGAACCAATCAAGATATTTAAGTTTCCTTTGGCTTATTTTGAAGTTAAAGGTTCAAGGTTTAATTTAGCTTAATTTAAAAATTTTCCAATTACTTTTCTAGAAAATACAGCCCACCAAATCTTGAACAATGAAAATTCACAAAAAACGAAAAATTCACCTGTCTTTATCACATTGAATGTCCGTTTCTCTTAAATTGAAAAAGCTTTAAAATAGGACCATTTATCGGAAAATTTTATAAGCTTTTCAATGGTCTATAAAAAATTGAATTTCGCTAATATCTGACAGAGTTATCAACATTTTAAGACAGTCAAGTTTTTAATCTCATTTAATTTGTAATTGATCTTACAATTTTGTCCGGTAGTTTATAAAATAATTTTTTACACTCACTATGATGAACAATTTATTAAAAATTATTATCTAACTGACATTTGTACTCACACAATTTTTGTTCACTACAAATTTGAGCCAGCATTGTTTGCTTCAGGTTATTTGCATTAACATTTTTTGAATTGTCCAAGCAAGCAAGCATCTTCTCCGCAGTATTGTACAGTAAATTATTTAAATTATCGTTATTAATGCACAAATTTTCAAGAGCACTATTAACAATGGTACTATTGTTTGCTTGCTTATAGTAAATTTTTAAAATCAAATCCTGAGATATCTCTGTTAATAAAGTGGCATAATCTTCCTGAATGCCTGTAATTTCATGAAGCAGATCCTTTCTATCACAGTTCCTTCTAAATTGACTTAATGAAATTTGAAAATTTGGATACAGAATACGATCATCATGACACATGGATCCAATAATGATACCTGAAAAAAAAATTTAATAATGATACTAAGTAATAAAAAATAATAACAATAGGAGCAATATTTATATTAAATTAATTTTAATTTTAATTATTACACAATAATTGATGTTGAAAATAAACAACTCAATATAAATAATAAATAAATAAACCTACCGAATAAAATGGCAAACTTACTGAATAAAATAATGGGATAGACGATGAAAGAACTTTCCATCGCTGATTCGCTTGAAAAAGCGAAGTGAAACTGACTAATTTAGTTTTCGTGCATTTAGAATGTGGGAGGAACTTATTATCAGTTTCCTGATTTGATATCTGTGTTACGAATATTAGTGATGACACGCGACTTATTTTTCTCTTTCATTCTAGTTTTATTCCAGTTACGAATGTTTGTTTATTTCTCATCTTCATATTGTTTATTTAGCTCGTTTAATCCAAATTTTAAAAAATAAAAACTGTCATTTTTTTATAGAATAAAAACTCGAATCCATTATTCTCTATTGCTTTTAATTTAATAAAAAATCGTTTTCTAATCTTTGTCCGCCATATTGGATTCGCCTTTTTGAATTTTTAAAAATCATGAACTTCGTCATCAGCGATCAAAGGAGTTTTATTAATTTCGACAAAAATGTTGAATTTCGATTTTTAGGGTCTTTGATTACAGTAAATGTTTTTTTTACAGATATGTACATTCCAATATCAAAACTAAAAAAAAACGAAAAAAATTTTGTCGACGGAAATTTATACGTTGTTGTATATATACATAATTTTTTCTGCTGAAGCTGAATTCGAAGGTTGACATCAAAAAACTGCGCTAAAAAATACAAAAACATTTTTTACTAATTCCGAATCCAAGACTGGTTTTTCGAAATTTATAACATTATTTAAGACTTATTTGTATTTATTTTCCTTTTTCTCTGTAATCCTGCGACGAGTCGCCAAAATTTGGAAAAATCTATGAATTTGTAGAAAAGAAAACTGAAGATTTCAAATTATTGTTTTCCGCGAAAATTTGAATTCACCGCCAATTTAATATTATTTGAACAAATTTAGATTATATTTTATTCTATTCAAAGTCTCGATTGAGTTTTGTCCCAATTTAGTAATTTTAGTTTTTAAGTTTTAGGGTTTTTGTTTTAATGAGTTTCAGAAGTACTGGCATTTTTTTATCGTAGCGTTGGTAACCGTGAAAAATAACAAACGACGCCATATTATCTTTTGCTCCCTACAACAAAGATCAGACGCGTTTGGAAAATTTTCAGTAAAAATTTTGTTAATCAGCTCAAAGGAGAAATATTAATATTTATTATTTTGGATTATTGAAAAGATTCATCGCCTTGTTAAAAATATATCTATATTTAAGAGGATACAAATTTCATTTTATTTAATTGACTGATTTCATGATTTGATTGATTTATTATGTTAGTTTTATTAATTTAATTTAAAGATTATTCAAAATTACAAAATTGTTCCTGATTCCTAATCTGTCATCCGAAACTCGTCCCTTTTATTTTTATAGTTACTTCTTATTAGATAAATTCTTAATTTTGATGTTAGTCTTAAATTATTTTCAAAATTTATAACCAATTCAACTGACCTTTGTTATAACTCTCAATGTATTTATTAATTTAAGCTCACCGTTTGATATTTATATTCCAATAATTTAATTTTCTTAATTTCATGAACTTGAATAATTACGTAATCTATAGTCTTCGATTTAGGAAAGATCCTCAATTCAATTTATATTGAATTGAGTATTAATTGATTGATTTAATGCTGTTAAATTTAGATTTTTTTTTGTTCCAATCTATAATCTTAATCATTTTATTTAGCTACTAGAAATTATCTTGATTTTGGTCAATTCTTTTAGAAACTAACCTAAAAACTGAACTTTTGTAGAGGCGCATGAATATTCCCTAAATCTCATTTAGCCTAAATCTCATTAAGCCTAAAATCAAAAAGACTAAAATGCATTCAGCCAAAATTCCATTTAACCTAAATTGCATTTAACCTAAATTTCATTTAACCTAAATCGCGTTTAACCTAAATTCCATTAAACCTAAATTTCATTTTACCTAAATCCCATTCAATCTAAATTCCATTTAACCTAAATCTCATTTTACCGAAATTCCATTTAACCTAAATTCCATTTAACCTAAATCCCATTTAACCCAAATCCCATTTAACCTAAATTCCGTTTAACCTAAATCTCATTTAACTAAATTCCATTTAACCTAAAACACATTTAGTATAAATTCCATTTAACACAAAATGCATTCAGCCTAAATCTCACTTCACCTAAATCCCATTTAACCTAAATCTCATTTAACCTAAATTCCACTTAACCGAAATCCCATTTAACCTAAAACGCATTTAGTCTAAATTCCATTAAACCTAAAATGCATTCAGCCTAAATCCCATTTAACCTAAATCTCATTTAACCTAAATTCCACTTAACCTAAATCCCATTCAACCTAAAACGCATTTAGTCTAAATTCCATTTAACGTAAAATGCATTCAGCCTAAATCTCACTTCACCTAAATCCCATTTAACCTAAATGTCATTTAACATAAATTCCACGTAACCTAAATCCTATTTAACCTAAATTCCATTAAACCTAAATCCCATTTAACCTAAATTCCATTTAACCTAAAACGCATTCAGCCTAAATCTCACTTTACCTAAATTCCATTTAACCTAAATCTCATTTAACTTAAATTCCATTTAACCTAAATCCCATTTAACCTAAAACGCATTTAGTCTAAATTCCATTTAACCTAAAATGCATTCAGCCTTAATCTCACTTCACCTAAATCCCATTTAACCTACATTCCGTTTAACCTAAATCTCATTTAACCTAAATTCCATTTAACCTAAATCCCATGTAACCTAAAACGCATTTAGTATAAATTCCATTTAACCTAAAATGCATTCAGCCTAAATCTCACTTCACCTAAATCCCATTGAACCTAAAAATTTTTTTAATTTAAGGACAAATATAGTTGAATCAAATACAGTTTTAGGTTAAATGGGATTTAGATGAAGTGAGATTTAGGCCCAATGCGTTTTAGGTTAAATGGAATTTAGGTTAAATGGAATTTAGACTAAATGCGTTTTAGGTTAAATGGTATTTTGATTAAGTGGAATTTAGGTTAAATGAGATTTAGGTTAAATGGGATTTAGGTGAAGTGAGATTTAGGCTGAATGCATTTTAGACTAAATGCGTTTTAGATTAAATGGGATTTAGGTTAAGTGGAATTTAGGTTAAATGAGATTTAGGTTAAATGGGATTTAGGTGAAGTGAAATTTAGGCTGAATGCGTTTTAGGTTAAATTGAATTTAGGTTAAATGGAATTTAGGTTAAACGGAATTTAGGTTAAATGGGATTTAGGTTAAGTTGAATTTATGTTAAAAGAGATTTAGGTTAAATGGGATTTAGATGAAGTGAGATTTAGGCTGAATGCATTTTAGGTTAAATGGAATTTAGAATAAATGCGTTTTAGGTTAAATGGAATTTAGGTTAAGTGGAATTTAGGTTAAATGAGATTTAGGTTAAACGGAATTTATGTTAAATGGGATTTAGGCTGAATGCATTTTAGGTTAAATGGAATTTAGACTAAATGCGTTTTAGGTTAAATGGGATTTAGGTTAAGTGGAATTTAGGTTAAATGAGATTTAGGTTAAATGGGATTTAGGTGAAATGAGATTTAGGCTGAATGCAGTTTAGGTTAAATGGAATTTATACTAAATGCGTTTCAGGTTAAATGGGATTTAGGTTAAATTGAATTTAGATTAAACGGAATTTAGGTTAAATGGGATTTAGGTTAAATGGGATTTAGGTTAAATGGAATTTCGGTAAAATGAGATTTAGGTTAAATGAGATTTAGGTTAAATGGAATTTAGATTGAATGGGATTTAGGTAAAATGAAATTTAGGTTTAATGGAATTTAGGTTAAACGCGATTTAGGTTAAATGAAATTTAGGTTAAATGCAATTTAGGTTAAATGGAATTTTGGCTGAATGCATTTTAGGCTTTTTGATTTTAGGCTTAATGGGATTTAGGCTAAATGAGATTTAGGGAATATTCATGCGCCTCCTTTTGTAAGGTCGACAATTTAATTGATTCTTGAAAACTAACCTCAAAATTTGTACTTTTCTTTAATTTTAGATTGTTTTGTTGCCTGATATAGTGTCTTATTTGGTAATTTAGTTTAAAATTAATTAATCTTTCCAAATAATGGTTTATTTTGGTAATTTAATTAAACTTAATTTTTTTAATTTAAAATTTGGTTTTCTGGATAATTTTTTTTGGTCTTTGAGCTTCTCTTCTTATAATTTGTATTATTTTTGTGCCCTTAACCTATAAATTGAGTTTCTAATTATTTTTGATTGTCAATTTGTCTCTTAACTTTTTCCTTTGACTTTTATTTTGTTTGTAGATTGATCCAAAAAAAGATCTGGCGCCCAGCATATTGATTTAATTATATTTCGTCTTTTAGTTTGTGACCTTAAATTAATTTTTGCTTATAGTTTTGATTCCGAATTTAGTTTTCATAAACTAAATAAAGTTAAATTTATATTTCATTTTTAAGGTTATAATTTGGCGCTTCTATCTAATCTTCTGATTTAATTCAATTTAATTTGAATTAATTTATTAATTATTATTTGGCATAAAAATATATGTAAATATCTTATTATTATTTTTTTTATGTTACACAAGTTTTAAGCAAATTGGATCAACTATAAATATAATATAATATTATATAATTATATAATATAAATATAAAATGTTTAACATTTTTCTCATAAAATCGATTGGCATGAATAGTTTTTTAGAAATTTAATTTTTTAATAATTTTTTTACAGAATTATTGTTTAAACAATTGGAAATTGTAAAAAAATAGTTGTCCATATATTAAGAGCTGAAATTAAAAAATATTTTAATTAAAAACTCGTATCTTCTTATCAAGTATTTCTACATAAAAAAACAGAGCTTCCTGTTAACAAATAACAATTTATTTTTTGTGTTTGACAAACCTGAGAAAAATATTTATTATACAAATGATTGCAATATATTTTACACTGTACAAATATTTAAAATTTTTAATTTAAAAAATAAGTATCTATCTAAAAAAAAGTCAATGGGATATCAAAATTATTTCCGACATTAAAAATAGTTTTAAAATAATTTTTTTTGATCAATTCACTAATCGTTTTTAAATATCGGAAATTTATTGCTATCCCATTACTAATGTTTAACACTATTCAAATAATGATAAATAATTATGAAAAATGCGCAAAATTATGTTACACAAGCGTCCCATGCCTGAGCTTAAAAATCTTGTTTTTAAAAGTAAAAATAATTGGTGACCTAATAAATATTATTTTATATATATACAATGATATGTGTTGATATTGGTTTTGTAATTTAACTTTCTAAGTTGGAAATAATTACATTTTTTGGAATTTAAATAATCTGTACAAAACTGATTTCGTTACTGTTAAAATGTCAACGTTTTAAAAATTATATTTACAATTTTCAAGAAATTTGTGAAAAAAGGTAGATTTTTCACAAAAATCTGGAGAGCTTTTAACGAAATTTTTTTTTAAATATCTGATCAATAATTTTTTATAATCTACTTTTTATAATGAATTAATGTATTATTCAACATAATTTTTAACGTTTTTTAAAAAAATGTTGGCAATTTATCAGTAGTGTTGATGATCAATAAATGTCAAAAACAGAAACCTATTTTAATTAAAATTGAGATAAAACTTCGGATTTAATGACCAATTATCTCTTTCTATTCAGTGTCTTTGGATTTCTAGCCATTGCGTTAGACAAAATTTATCGTCTCGCTTTAAAATCCACGCGATACAAAAATATATTTATTTGTATTATATATTAATGAAAATTTTAATAAATTTCTAAAAATTCGATGAGATCTGCACTTCTACACGTTTATTTTAGAAATTTATTAAAAATTTTTTTTTATGACATATTTACAATATTTTATTATTTACATTTAATTATAACTTTCATTATCGTCACAGGCTTAAAAATTAGCGAAATTCTATTCAACATTGTTTCCGTTTTGGAATTTTTATTTTACATAATTTGTGTCAAAGAGAATTTTTTTTTAAAAAACTCTATTTAACTAAGTTTTTACTTGTCAAAAATGTCATTAGCCATCAAAAAGTACATAATTTTAGTTCCATATGACTCTAAATTCGCATAATCATGATTCTACATAAATTTTTTCTTTGGTAGTTTTATCTGTGAGTTTCCAATCTATGTTCGACAGGTAAAACAAATCCAGATGACGTGTCCAAGAACAGAACTAAATTGCGCGCTAAATTTAAATTTTAAAATATTATTGCCGCAATTTGACTTGGAGAATTGTAAATTAGTTTTAAAATACCTCAAAGTTTTGGTATTTATCATTTTTCTTTTCTATTCCACCTCTATTTTCAGTTTTAAATATCTTTTATGCAATATTTTGCAAAATATTTAATTTTTTGATTGAAAATCTAGTCAAGAATGTTTAAAACTTATTTACATATAAATTGTCATAAGATTCGGAAATTTTTGAAATTTAAATTTAGCGCTCAATTCCGATCCCAGATGCGCTACCCGAGTCTACATCAAACATAGATTGGAAACTCGCACATAAAATTACCGACTGAGTAAATTATACAAAACATGACTTATGTGAGTTAAAAATCATATGAAACGACCATTATACATCACACAAAAATTAGAAAACTCGGTAAAATAGAAATAATATAAAATAAAGTGATAAAAAAATAGAATTTTACAAATTATCCCGTCTGATTTCTGGTGTCAATTATCACTTTACGCTTCGGAGTCTAAATTGAGGTCTGCTTCGATCTCGTCCGGGCTCCTGAGGTCAATAACGAACCTCTTTTTTGAATTGAGTTGAATCTCGCTTTTCTTTTGATTGGTCTTGATGTGCTGGGAATAAATTTGAAAAGCAGCGGCTAATGCGTAAGTCAATTGTCTGGCGTGATGTTTTGACTCGCAGACGAAGCCGTGACACTCGAAGGGTGAAAGACGGCGGAAGTTGTCGGTCTCCCTGACGACAATCATGGAAAAAACTCTAGTATAGACGAGATCCTGAACGCCGTAGGAGATCGTCTCAATTGGATAGGCCTTGGAGATTCCAGCGTTGAGTTTTTTCTTCCCGCCGAGTGGCAGAAGGGCAACGCCCTCTTTAGAGACGACGAGCTTAATGAAAGGTAGAATTGTACCAGCCGGTAAGGATTTTGCGGCAGCCACCATATTATCGACTGGTTTCCGTGTGTGCTTTATACCCCAGAGTCCTCTGGCGTCGTGGGAGCCAAGATATTTCACTTGGAACACTTGCGGTAAGTCGCTTGAGCCAATGAACACATTATTGTTAACTGTCAGCTTCGAGAGTTGCGAGGTAAGATCCTTTTTGTCATCCTCCCTTAAGGCTGAACCGCTATCTTTCCTCATCTCGCTCGAATCACTTTTCTGAAAACGCCAATAAGAAGTTAGTTTTTAGAAGCAGGATATTTTTATTTTATTTATTTTTTTGACAAAAATTGGATTTTTGGTGCTTGCTTTCTTTGAATTTGTAATTTATTATTTTAATTTTCAATTGATTTAGACGTTAAGTAATAAGTTATAGTAATACATATACAAAAAAATAATTTAACAAAATTGAAAAAAAAGTATCCACCTTGAGATACGAACCCCCGCTACGCACGACTGATAGTCGAGAGCGCTACCCGATCGTCTAAACCATATGTTGATTGGAATAATTATAAGTGTACTTCCGAAAAGGGGTTACCTACGATTTCGATCAAACTTCGTATACTTACGTATTTTGATGCGCTGATTACGAATATCGTAATGAAAATACCCGAAAACTTGATTTTCATGGTGAAAACTATAAAAAAGTACAAAAATTTTTGCTATTGTCTCATACAATACTCCAAATTTCAAAAAATTGTGTTTAAGTATACGCTATTAGTAGTGTTTACTTGTTTCACAATCTTTTGCATTTTTCTTAAAAACTATTGACTTACGGTAAAAAATACATATATCATAAAATGTGTGTTTTTATCGGATCTACAACTTTTGTCTAAAAAAGTTTTTGAAATTTCGAATATTTTAAGAGATAAAAGAAAAAATGTATTTTTTTATTGTTTTTACTATGAAAGTGGTATTTTTACCACGATATTCGTAATCAGAGCATCAAAATACGTAAATACACCAAGTTTGCTCAAAATCAGAGGTAACCCCTTTTTGGAAGTATTTCCAGCCTGAAATTTTTAAAATAAAAAAATTCCATTACACAATTTCGAATATAAAATAAAAACTTACTTATATTTTTTTAATAAAAGTTTGACAATTAATTTTTTGACCCTTTTAGGCGCCGTTCAAAAAATACGTCACGCTTTTTTAAATCTTTTTTACCCCCCTCTCTCCCCTCTGTAATTTTTACGTATTTTTTTAATATCCCCTAACAGGTTATAAACAAAAAATGCTGTTAAAATATGTTTTAATTCGATTTTTCAGAAAATATAAAACTAAAGAACTTTGGGTCTTTTTTTGTTAAAAAAAACTTTAATTTCGTTAGTGATTTTGATACTTTAAAACATTTTTTGTTAAAGTAAAAAGTTTATTCAATATATTATAAATATATGAATAATAGTTAAAATTATTTAGTTCTTTTTATGTAATAAAAAAACATTTCAATTAATAATTTAAAAAAAAGTCCACGCGAAGATGCGAACCCTCACTGCATACTTTTACCAGTCCAGAGAGCTATGCACTGTTCTACTGAATCTGAAGTGGTGCAAGAATTGTTTATTTTTAAATTTAAGAAATTGTTTAAATAGAAATAAATAAATAAATGTCTGTTTTTTCTTTTACTTTTATACTTTTCCTTAATTTATAAAATTAATGAAATAATGAAAACTCATCATACAAATTTTCCATTAATATATATATATACTAATAAGATATATAATATATACCTATTTATAATATTAATTATTAATAATAATAAAAATAAAATCTAAGTAAAAGAAATAATAAAATAAAAAAATTATCCACGCGAAGATACGAACCCTTACAACACACTGCTACTAGTCAAGAGTGCTCTCCGGTTCTCTAATCCGTAGCTTCATATTTATTGTTTTTTTGAAGCATTTATATCAGTAAATATGATTATAATTATATTTAAATCTAAAAATATTAATTTCGAAAAATAATTTTTAATATTTCAGATATAAATAATTTTGAATAATAATAATACAATATCAATTCTAATAATTTATGAAATTTAAAAAAATGGTTAAGATTTTTAATGAATAGGATAGAAATACAAGGAAGATTGTAATAAGATTAATAATAATAAAATAAAAAGAATTATTCGCGCGAAGACTCGAACCCGCAACGCTTACTGCCATAAGTAAGATAAGTCCAACGCACTATCCACGGCGCTACGTGTAAATCTTCAATTATATTCTTTTTTAAACTTTTATAAGAATAAATAAGAGGATTTGATTAAAATTATACACATCTTACTATATTTAAACATGAAATTTTCGAGTTGAAAAATAATTTCAAACTTATAAAGTTGTAAAATTCGTGTCACAAAAATGTTCTAGATTACAATTTTTAAACCACTTAAAATTTAATATGAAAAAGAAAAAAGTTAATAACTTTTCTTAAATAATTCAGAATTATAATTTGTATATCACAAATTCAAAAAGCAGTGACAATTTTTAAATTCGGTTGTTCGAAAAAAAATTGCCTTTTAAATAAAAAATTAATTTCATGTACCTCATTTTTGAATAACGATCTTGAAAATGATCCCGAAATAATGTTTTAACTTCAAGAATTTTCAAACTGAACAATTTAAATTGAGTGGTTTAAATTAAATTAATTTAAATTGGTTAGAATCTCGAGTAACTTTTTGTTTAAATGAAAAAGTAATGTATTAATTAACTGAATTGCAAATAAGTTTTAGAGTAATTAAAGAAATGCACAAGGATTTTCAACCATTTAACACTTTCTCCCGACAGCGGAAATAGATACCAACTGATTTTAAATTTTAATTTAATAATCCTCTTCCCATCAATAAATTGTTTAGAAACAGTTCTCAACTACAATTAAATTTAATTTTTAACCAAAACTGAAAAAAAAAACGATAAGTGTGTGTTCAAGTTCTGTCAGGGTTTAAATTATCAAAAATTTTCAATCTAAATATTAAAAGAAACAAAAACAATTACTTTAAAAAAAAAACACTAATTCAATATTTTTACCGCAAAATCACTAAAGTCATTTTTAAAAAATCCAGAACTTCTTATCTAACAATATTTTTCTCAGAAACTAGTGCAGACTTTTTCGCTCAAGACCAGAGTTTCTAATCTAAAATTAACTGGATTAAAGGATAAAAATGGTTCAAGAACCAAAAAATTTTCGCGCAATAAAAGAAGGACAAGATTCGAAAAAATAAAACACTGACAGGTTAAAAATTAAATAAGAAAAAAAAAAGAGTAATAAGAATTGAATAAAAAAATTATTTTTTTGAAGAAAAATTGATAATATTAGTGTAGGAGTGACGTGAGGTGTTTAATAAATATTTACACTTACGCGGTGGCTGAGTGCCTCCTTCTGGAACTGCGGCTTCACTTTCAAATGATACTCAACTACGTTCGGAATGTTCGGCGTTTCACGGGCAACTGAGACCTTCGTGTGTTGCTGTTTCTCGAGTGAATCGCTTCCGGTTTCCGGTGAAGTTGCACCTCCCTTCACCACGCCTTTCGACGATGCCAGAATGAATCCGCTTCTTGAGTTGGGGGTGTTTTTCAAAGCTGCCTCCTCAGAAGACTGCGCTCGTCGACCCTCCGACTCCCCCACCTCCCTAGATCCCTTTTTAACAGTCGTGCGTGACGTCAGTAACTTGCGCAGGACCATTTCGTCACGTCTCGTAAATCCAAACCCATCGTCCACTTCCATGTTTTCTGCAATTAAAGCACAACTTTTAATTGAAATTTGTTATCATGAAAAATGGATTTTAAAAAATTTTCTTAATTGTTAAAGATTATGGAATAATTTCATAATTAAGCCACGCACTTATTTATTATCTCCATTTTGGATCAGATATTTTTCATTTTATACTTTTGATCACAAAAATCAGTTTATGAGCTTGAAAAACAATAAGTACCGAGTATCAGGTTAATGTAATAAATTTTCATGATTTATGTCCGCCATATTGGATTGGCCATTTTTTATTTTATGATTTGTAAATTGATCGCAACTTGTGATCTAAAAGAAAACATTCAGAAGTAAATTGATTACACAGGCCTACATATTTCAGACCCAGAAATCGGAATTAGTCATTTCCGAAATAATTTCTCACGCTGAATCCAAAACTGACAATGAAATTGCTCTAACACGTCAGCATTTTGAGACATTCTAACCTAAAAATGTGAAAAATGCCGCTTCTGCGTTTTTGGCAATATTCGATTCTCTATAAAATCAATAAATTTTTTTTTTTTTATAATTGGTCCAAATTTTAGAAGAAAGTACTATTATTCCCCTTTCAAAAATTTTTTGGCTTATTCCAATCCGATTTTTTTTCAATGATATATAGCCATTTGAATTTTGCATTACAGACTAAAAAACTCTGAAAACAAAAAATGAAATTACAAATTGCTTGAACTCATGGTTTTTTGAGGTCGCTGATTACAAATCCGATGTCATATTTTTGAAATTCAAAATGACGAATCCAAAATGGTTGACACTTTTTAAAAAAATTCAACGAAGACGCTTGTAATTCATTACTCGAATGTTTTTGGGATCGCTGATTACGAATTTAATGTCACATTTTTTAAACTAAAATTGTTGGATCCAATATTGAGGACGAATTTTAAAAAAATTGTTGTATTTGAATATAACTTAATATTTAGGGGTTTTACGGCTTACTGATTACGAATCTAAAGTCAGAATTACAAACTTAAAAATGGACAATATAACTTAGTATTCAGGGGTTTTTAGGGTCACCAACTACAAATCTAAAGTTAGAACTTCAAAAATCAAAATATCACTGATTAAAATTTAGAGTGTATCTATATTTTATAATTTTTTAAAAATTCAGACGAGATGAGATTGTTGAAAATAATGAAAAAATTGAGACAAAAATTGGCGATAGAAAATAGCAAAAATTATTGAAAAAGTTCAATTTTTTTTCGTCCACCAGATTGGATTTGCTATTTTGAATTTTTTTACTCCGACTTCAGGTTCGTAATCAGCGACCCCAAAAACTCCTAAATACCAAGTTATATTAAAATACAACAATTTTTTTAAAATTCATCCACCAAATTGGATCCGCCATTTAGAATTTTGTAATTTAAACTTCAAATTCGTAATCAGCGACCCCAAAAACCCCAGGGTAGCAAGTTACGTGAAAATCCATAAGTCTGAAAAATTTATGCATTTGGAAACGACTTTCTAGGTAGAAAATCGTGCACAGGAGGGTTAAGAAACTTAAATAAGTTGTTTACAATTTTAAGCAGTTATAATTAGTTTCAAACCAGTTCTAAACAATTTTAAGCTAGGGATGAAATTTTTTCAGCAAATTCTAAACATTTTTAGGTAGTTCTAAGTAGCTTAAAACAGTCCTAAAATAGGCCTACAGTGTTTTAAATAAGTTCAAAAAACATTTCTAACAAATTAGAGTCGGTTTTAAACCAGTTATAAAATTTTTAAAATAAGTTTTGAACAGTTTTAAATAAATTTAAAGGTTTTAGGAGGTTATAGACTGTTTAAAACCAGTTTCAAACAGTCTTGAACTTGTCCTAAGCTGTTTTAATCAAGTTCTAAACTTTTTAAAATGTTACAAACAGTTTCAAACCAGTTCAAAGCTGTTTTGAATTAGTTTTCATCTTTTAATTTGTTTTAAATTAGTTATAAACTTTTAAACTAGTTATAAATAGTTGTAAATGCCCAAAAATAATTTTAAACTAGTTGTAAATAGTTTTAAACCAGTTTTTAATACGTTCTTAACTGTTTTAAGTAGTTATAAACAGTTTTAAGTAGTTATAAACAGATTAAAACTATTATTAACATTTTTAATAAGTTCTGAACAGATTTGAACATTATTAAAACATTTTTGAAATGTTACCGATCGTTTAAAACGAGTTCCAAACAGTCTTGAACTTGTCATAAGCTGTTTTAAATAAGCTCTACACTTTTTAAAATGTTACAAACAGTTTGAAACCAGTTCAAAGCTGTTTTAAACCAATTTTAATTTGTTTTTAATTAGTTATAAACTTTCAAACCAGTTTTAAGTAGTTTTAAATGACCAAAAATAAGTTTAAACTAGTTGTGAATAGTTTTAAACCAGTTTTAATATGCTCTAAACAGTTTTAAGTAGTGATAAATAGTTTAAAACCAGTTATAAACATTTTAAATAAGTTCTAAACAGATTTGGAAACGTTTAAACGTTTTTAAAAGGGTTAAAAAGATAGTTTAAAACCAGTTTCAAACAGTCTTGAACTTGTCCTAAGCTGTTTTAAATAAGTCCTAAGTTTTTTAAGATGTTACAAACAGTTTCAAACCAGTTCAAAGCTGCTTTGAACCAGTTTTAATTTGTTTTCAATTAGTTATATACTTTCAAACTAGGTATAAATAGTTTTAAGTGATCAAAAATAATTGTAAACTAGTTATAAGTAGTTTTAAACTAGTTTTTAATACGTTCCAAACAGTTTTAAGTAATTGTAAACAGTTTAAAACCAGTTATAAACATTTTAAATAAGTTCTGAACAAATTAAAAAAAGTTTAAACATTTTTAAAAGGTTACAGCTAGTTTAAAACCAGTTCCAAACAATCTTGATCTTGTCCTCAGCTGTTTTAAATAAGTTCTAAACTTTTTAAGATGTTACAAACAGTTTTAAACCAGTTCAAAGCTGTTTTGAATCAGTTTCAATTTGTTTTAAATTAGTTATAAACTTTTAAACTGGTTAGAAATAGTTTTAAATGATCAAAAATAATTTTAAACTAGTTGTAAGTAGTTTTAAATCAGTTTTTAATACGTTCTTAACTGTTTTAAGTAGTTATAAACAGTTTAAAACCGGTTATAAACATTTTAAATAAGTTCTGAACAGATTAGGAAAAGTTTAAACATTTTTAAAAGGTTACAGCTAGTTTAAAACCAGTTCCAAACAATCTTGAACTTGTTCTAAGCTGTTTTAAATAAGTTCTAAACTTTTTAAGATGTTACAAACAGTTTCAAATCAGTTTGAAGCTGTTTTAAACCAGTTTTAATAAGTTATCAACTATTTTAAGTATTTTTAAACAGTTTAAAACCGGTTTGGAAAAGTTTTAAACCAGTCCAAAAGTGTTTTTTATAGGTTCTTATCTTTCTAAGTAGTTATAGACTATTTTAAACCAGTTATGAACAGTTTAAAATAAGTTCTGAATAGTTTCAGAAAGATTTAAACATTTTTAAGTGGTTATGTATCGTTTGAAGCCAATTATAAACTGGTTTTCACTAGTCTTGAGGTGTTTTAATTAAGTCCTAAACTTTTTGAAGAACACTTTTAATATTAAACATGTTCTAAACAGTTCAAAACAAGCTATGAGCAACATTAAAATATTCTGGAGATTTAAAAGAAATTTCAACTAGTTTTAAATTGTTTTTATTAAAAGTTTTAAACAGCTTTGAATCGGTCTTTTAATGTTTTAGTAAGTTCCAAATAGTTTTAACAGTTGTTAAATATTTCAAACTTGTTCTAAACAGTTAAGAACCAGTTTAAAACAGTAGAAAATAAGTCCTAAGTAGTCGTAAAAAATCTAATTAATTCAAAACAGTTTTAAACAAGTTCTAAAGTATTTTAAACAAGTTCTAAAGTGTTTTAAACAAGTTTCAAACTGTTTCAAACTGGTTCAAACTGGTTCAAAATAATTTTAGACCAGTTTTTATTGTTCGAAAAAGTTCTAAATAGTTTTAAATAGTTCTCAATATATTGTTTAAGATAGTTTCAAATATAGGCAGAATATTAAAAACATTTAAAGACTAGTTTTAATGATCTAAACAAGTTCTAAATAGTTTTAAACCGGTTCTAATTAGTTTTTTAAGTTCTAAATATTTTTTCTTCCTCAATGAGGAATTTTGTTAAATTGCTATATAAAATTTGTACTAGGTAAAACTTTTCTTATAAAAAAATCTTCTGAAAAATTGATTAAATACATTTTTATTAACTTCAATGTTCTTTTTTTATAAAATTTGGGTGAAATTTATTCATTAAAAAATTTTTGGAATTGTAACATTAAATAAATGCTTGTGCTAGTTTAGTTTAATTAGACGAAAAATTTGTTTACATTTTTAGATAGGAAATCTAAAATATATGGTGAATATTAAACGGCGATGAATAAATAAAAATGACCTGTTGATCACTGGACAATTTGGCGACTTTAGAGACGTGTTTTAAAGGCAAGGGTATTGCATGAATTTACAGGTAGGATGTAATAAACAGATAGAGATTTCCTGCTTTATTATCGTCTGTCGGATCAAGTCACGAAATTTCGTTAAGTCGTAACGACTCCTTTTAAATTTAATCCGGAAACCAGCTGTTGAGAAGCACGTGCTGCACCTTGCAACCGGCGCAGCGTAGCGAGCCGTTTTTATTTCTTTAAACCCCGCACAGCTACTATTTCTATTTATGATCAAGATGAGTTTATTTGTATTTGTTTTCAATTCATAATAATGACAACAATTTAAAATATCCATAGCACGGTTCAAAATTGACAGTGAAAAAAATAAACAAATCAATCTAAAAGTTTGTTGTCGAAAATTTTAAACCTATTAAAGAATTGTTAATAAAATTTAATAATTTTGAAAATTAAATTAAAGTAGATCAAATATATTAATGAAATAAATGAATAAAGAAAATAATACTTGATTTCGTATAATTTTTTTAGGTGATTCAATCCCTTGACATAACCTCAAACTGAAAAGTACCTTTTAACAGCAAATTAACGATTTTTTAAAATTTCAAAAGTTGCATAATTTAAAATGTGAGAAAAAATATTTTATATAGATTAATCGATTTGTTTTGAAGCAAGGAATATGATTCTTTGATATAATAAATTAAATTTATAGGTTACAGATTTTTTTTTGAAAAAAACAAATTTTACAAAATATTAAAATTCAATAAAAAATTTTTTAATAGTTTTATTTAAAAACCCTTGTGTCAGAATATAGATTTTGGTAGTAAAAATAACTATACTAAATTTTATTTAAATCCGTAGAACCGTTTTCGAGTTATCGTGTTCACAAAAAGTACAACAACGCACACACACACACACATATATATCCGGAGATTTGGTCAAGAACTCATATAACACATTTCTAGATGGAAGAAAATTAATTTGAAGCATGTTAACAAATTTGTAAATTGGAACGAATACAAAGCAAAAGATTATTTTGACCCAAAAAATAATAAATAAATAAATAATTTTTTGACTAACTGTTTCACAACTTTTAAACGAAATATTATTTCAAAATTCTGTACAAATTGAAATGTAGACAATGCTTAAAAATCAAAATAAGCTATTGCTTGTAAAAATTGAATAAATATTCAAGTTTTTGTTAAATTTAAAGAAAAAACATAAAATTTTAAATATTTATTATTTGACAACAAATTTTAAACTTAATTTTTTTCAAAAATTATTAGATGAATCTTTCAAAATTTGGTAAAATTGATTTTACGAATAATTTTATTAAAAATTATTTTTTACTTGGAGGTTATGTTGACCTTGCTCAATTCGATATTATTATTTTTAAAATTATCACTATTATTGCCATTGTTATTTTAAAAGCTAAATTTTATTTATTATTATTTTTTAAAAATATTTTTTCATTATTTTATTGTTATTATTTTGTTTTCCAATTAGTTATTAGTTTGATTCAATTACTTTTTATATTAATTTTTTTTTTTTAATTAAGTCGCACATCTTCAAAGAATGTAAAATATTAGACAAGAATAATGATAATAAACAGATTTTATGATAATTCTTTCTAACCAGCATCTGATAAGCATTAAAATATTCAAGGAAGGGCAGGAAGCGAATCAGGTGACTGTAAGGTAGAATTTGTTAATGTATTCACCACAGGTGTGTTGTTTCGCCAAGTTTCACACGCACTTTACTTTTTACATTAAAACTCATTCGATTAGTAATTTTTTAACAATTTTTAAAGTTTTTTTATTGATATAACTGTTGTAAGTTAAGATAAATAAATACAGAAAAGAAATAAATGATAATAAAATAAATAAATAATAATAAAAATTTTCTTTAAATTTTGCAATTTTAAATTTCAAATTCAAATGAATTAACTCTTTATAGTTTGTTTATAATAAATTTAAAAAGGCATAAATTATCAATTATCATTTTTCAAAAAAAAAAAAAAAAAAAATTTACAATTATTTCGAATAAATACCTCTTTGTTTTTAAAAGTGAACAAAATTTCAATTTATTAAGTATCTGGATAAAACATTAATGTTGAAACAAAAAATACCTGTCTACATCAGAATTAGCCAAAATAAAAAATTGTACAGCAAAAAGTTTGTTACTAATTAAATCAGTAACGTTTCTAATCGTTTAAATAAAATAACTAATTAATAGATAAATTCATTTTTAGGTTATGTCTTTTGTCAAAATAACTACAATTTTTAGTAAACTTTGGTTAATTAATTCAATTAGACAAATTTGAATATTTGTTTATAGTTATTAATTTTTTTACTCTTAGACTCTAATTAAAAACGATTAATTATCTTAATATTGTTTAGAACCAAGAAATTTGACGAAAATGACGTACTTCAATTTAAGATTACTTATTTGTTACATTTTTTTAAAGTGAATAAAGAATTTTGAAGAAAAATAATTTTTCAGTGCTAATGAACACTTAATGTTAGAGTTGATAATAAATCTTCTATTTTCGTAACACCCGGTACATAAATTGTATTCTTACACCTGTCGTAAGGTTACACCCGCCTACAATACCAGAACGAACGTTTGTACCTGAAATTAGTGACGCGCCTGCAAAAACAGTTAAAGATTTAAAAAAAAAATTATAGTCACAGTGTTTTATATATTCTTAGCATAAAAAAAAATTAAATAATTTTAAACAAAATCTTCTACATTAGCAATATTATTATTGTATTTTCAATTGATACGGTAATTATTTTTGTATTTTGGAATCTATCAAGATCGAAAATGCAACGTTTAGAATCTTGAATTTAACATTTTAATCCAAAAATGATTTAATTTTTGCTAAAATAGAAGAGTTTAAAAAAAATTAGTGCCTTTGTTATATGCTGTTAATTGAAAGATTTTTAAATTAAGATTCCATAATTTTTATTTGAATTTTTAATTCTTTTTGAATTATTCTCCAAAAAATGAAACGAATATTTATTTAGCGGTTGCTATGGTAACGGTTACTATGGCAATAAGTTGCTAAGGTATAAAGGTATTTTGACCATAGCAACCTACGGTTGCTATGGTGATGGTTTCTATGAAGACTGTTGTTACGAAACTAGTTGCTTAGTTATCAGTTGCAATGACAACAGTTTCTATGATACTGGTTGCTATGGTGACGGTGGTCATAGAAATGGTTCCTAAGAAGACGGTTTGTAATAGTAAAGGTTGTTATAGTATCGGTTGCTATGGTAACAGTTGTCATAGTAACGGTTTCTATGGCAGCATGGTAACAGTTGTTATAATAACGGTTGCTATGGTAACAGTTGTTATAATAACGGTTGCTATGGTAACAGTTGTTATAATAACGGTTGCTATGGTAACAGTTGTCATAGTAACGGTTGCTATGGTAACAGTTGTCATAGTAACGGTTTCTATTATAGCAGTCAATATTTCTTTTAATTAATTTAATTATTTTATTGAAATAGTTCCAAACAATTTTAAATCAGTTTGAAACAGTTTTAAATATTTTTAAAACAAATCAATAAGTTTTTAACTATAGTTCAAAATAGTATTAAAATTTTTAAAACCAATTTGAACTTGTTCTAAACAGTTTTAAATAAGTTCTAAACAGCTTTAAGTAATTTTCACCTAGTTCTGAACTGTTTTATGATTTTTTGAATTATCCGAATAGTTCAGATAGTTTTAACCCACATCAAAAATTTCAACAAAAATAAACTAGTTTTAAACAGTTTGAAATAGTTTCAGACCTTTTTTTAATTTTTTTCATTGGTAGAACTGAGCAGAGCATAGATTGAAAAATAATTTTCCAATTTGTTCATTTATGTGTTTTGTAAAGGGATTGGACAGTTTCGCACGACTGAACAATAATTTTCTTGTCCTTCAAGAGAGAGAGAAGATGCCCGCATAACGGAAATCTTTCAAGACCGTAATAACAAGCAGTGCTAGATATCTATTGCTTCATCGCTTTTAGCCGCTCTACAGATGACTCGATTTAAGATTAATTGCACTTTTATGTATACCGGAGAATGTAAAATAGATTTTCTCCTTGATGCATTCATAGTTTCATCTCATGACTTTAAACTTGAATACTTCATTGAAATTGTATATGAATGTGCTATTGATTTTATAGGAGACTAATTCTTCTCTCAATTTTTGACCGTATTGATAAAATTAAAAAAGCGGGACTAATAGTTTGGTACTATGACAACTGCTACAATAGAAACTGTTACTATGACAACTGTTACCATAGCAACCGATACTTTGACAACTGTTACCATAGCAACTGGTACTATGGCAACTGTTACCATAGAAACAGTTACTATTACCTCTGTTACCATAGCAACCAGTACTATGATAACTGTTACCATAGCAACCAGTACTATGATAACTGTTACCATAGCAACCGTTATTATAACAACTGTTACCTTGGCAACTGTTACCATAGCACAGAACTTTGACAACTGCTACAATAGAAACCGTTACTATGACAACTGTTACCATAGCAACCGATACTTTAACAACTATTACCATAGAAACAGTTACTATTACCTCTGTTACCATAGCAACCAGTACTATGACAACTGTTACCATAGCAATATTTCAAACTGTTTAAAACTAGTTTATTTTTGTTGAAATTTTTAATGTGGGTTAAAACTATTCTGAACTATTCGGATAATTTAAAAAATCATAAAACTGTTCAGAACTTGGTAAACATTACTTAAAGCTGTTTAGAACTTATTTAATACTCTTTAGAACTAGTTCAAAACTGTTTTAAAAATTTTAATACTGTTTTGAACTAGTTAAAAACTTTTTGATTTCCTTTAAAAATATATAAAACTGTTTCAAACTTGTTTGGAACTATTTCAATAAAATAATTAAATTAATTAAAATAAACATTGAGAAATAATTGGAATTGTTTCGAATTTGTTTAACACTATTGGGAAATGATTTTAAACTGTTTGTAACTAGTTCAAAACTGTTTACAACTAGTTTAAAACTGTTTCTAATTTTTTTCCAAACTATGTGAAAAACCGTTTGAAACTAGTTCGAAAGTGCTTCGAATTTTTTTTTCTAATTGTCTAAATCTGTTTAAAACATGTTTTATCAAAAACTTCTTAGAAAAAATTCAAAATTGCCAGAAAATATTTACTACTGTCTTGAACTTGTTTGAAATTGTTTAGAACCGATTTTAAACCGTTTGAAACTAGTTCGAAAGTGTTTCGAATTTTTTTTTCTAATTGCCTAAATCTGTTTAAAACATGTTTTATCAAAAACTTTAAAGAAAAAATTCAAAACTGCCTAAAACTATTTATGACTGTTTAGAACTTGTTTGAAACTGTTTAGAACTAATTTTAAACGGTTAGATAGTACTTCAAAACTGTTTCGATATTTTTTAACTACCTAAAACTCTTAGAACATATTTTATCATTAACTTTGGAGAAAAAAATTCAAAATTGACTGAAACTATTTATGACTGTTTAAAACCTGTTTAAAACTGTTTAGAACCGATTTTAAACCGTTTTAAACTAGTTTAAAACTGTTCCTAATTAGTTTTAAACTGTTTTAAATTTTTTTTAACACCCTTAAACTGTTTAGAACATTTTTTATGATAAACTTTTTAGAAAAAAAATCAAATCTAATTAAACTAATTAAAAAGTGTTTCAAATTAGCTTAAAACTGTTTAGAACATGTTTTATCATGAACTTTTTAGAAAAACTTCAAAATTGCCTTAAATTATTTATAACTGTTTAAAACTTGTTTAAGACTGTTTAGAACCTATTTAAAACCGTTCGGAACTAGTTCAAAACTATTTCTAACTGGTTCAAAACTGTTTCAAATTTTTTTTCCAAACTACTTAAAACCGTTAAAAACCTGTTTTATCGTAAACTTTTTTGAAAAAATTCAAAATTGTCAAAAATTACTCACGACTGTTTAGAACCGGTTTAAAACTGTTTGTATCTTGTTAAAAAAAAAAAAATGTGGGTCAAACCATTATATTTCGCACGGTCATTTTTGACTAATTTTTAAAATTAATGAAACTTAGCAAAAGTGATTTTGGAAGTATCTAGAACACGAAATGAATATTATTTTGACAAACTTTTTATTATTTTTCGTAAAATATGAATTTGAAATGAAGAAAGTATGGAAAACTGTCACTTTTTAAGACATTTGAAAATATTTTTAAAAAACATTTAATTAGCGTTAAAATAGTAAATAAATGATTGGTATTTATTCAAAATAAGTCAATTTATTGTTTTTAACTGATTAAAGTACATAAAGATGTAAAATAATGAACAAAATATGTTTTTAAAGTTTATCTGTCAAACCTCGAAATTTCGTGATTTTTAGCAATTAATTATAGACACGTTAAATTATTGGAATGAATTCAAACTTACCCGAACGATAGTATTTGATGTAAACTTTTAGATTTTCTTAGCACTTTTCTTCTTTTTAATTCGTAAACATTGAAATATTTAAATCAAAAGTTTGCACTTTGTGAATTATCCCGATTTTCAAACGCGAATAATTCATTTCAAAGGTCATAAAAAAATTCCAAACTTTGGGACTATTTAAATAAACACTAATTAAACGTGCACCAAAAGTTTCGCGTTGGTCCCGAGGCTAAATCAAATGCGATTAAGTCCTTTGAAAATTTTAACCTTTTTTGTGGTTAAAAGATCTACTTGTTTATAACTTGAAGTTGGCTTATACATATCATTGAATATTGATTGTCTGCATTTTGATATTATTTCAAAATTTAATCTTATTTTTAAATTACTATTTCTAATTTAAAAGTAAATTTTAAATAATAAATTGAATTACAAATATTTAAATTGCAAATAGTAATTTAAAAGTAAGATTAAATTTTGAAATAATATTAAAATGCAGACAATCGATATTCAATCATATGTATAAGCCAACTTCAAGTTGGCTTATACATATTCAATTTATTATTCAATTTATCAATTTATCAATTCAATTTATTATTTAAAATTTACTTTTAAATTAGAAATAGTAATTTAAAAATAAGATTAAATTTTGAAATAATATCAAAATGCAGACAATCAATATTCAATGATATGTATAAGCCAACTTCAAGTTATAAACAAGTAGATCTTTTAACCACAAAAAAGGTTAAAATTTTCAAAGGACTTAATCGCATTTGATTTAGCCTCGGGACCAACGCGAAACTTTTGGTGCACGTTTAATTAGTGTTTATTTAAATAGTCCCAAAGTTTGGAATTTTTTTATGACCTTTGAAATGAATTATTCGCGTTTGAAAATCGGGATAATTCACAAAGTGCAAACTTTTGATTTAAATATTTCAATGTTTACGAATTAAAAAGAAGAAAAGTGCTAAGAAAATCTAAAAGTTTACATCAAATACTATCGTTCGGGTAAGTTTGAATTCATTCCAATAATTTAACGTGTCTATAATTAATTGCTAAAAATCACGAAATTTCGAGGTTTGACAGATAAACTTTAAAAACATATTTTGTTCATTATTTTACATCTTTATGTACTTTAATCAGTTAAAAACAATAAATTGACTTATTTTGAATAAATACCAATCATTTATTTACTATTTTAACGCTAATTAAATGTTTTTTAAAAATATTTTCAAATGTCTTAAAAAGTGACAGTTTTCCATACTTTCTTCATTTCAAATTCATATTTTACGAAAAATAATAAAAAGTTTGTCAAAATAATATTCATTTCGTGTTCTAGATACTTCCAAAATCACTTTTGCTAAGTTTCATTAATTTTAAAAATTAGTCAAAAATGACCGTGCGAAATATAATGGTTTGACCCATGTATTTTTTTTTAATTGAAAATAAAAAATAATTGTATTTTATTAAATTTTGTTTTTTTAAATGAAACACCACATGATTATAAATGAGATAATACATTGTACTAAAATTGGAATAAAACCGATAAAAAGCATTGAAATGAAAACAAATGCTTAAATTACGTAGTGAAAGAGTGACTGAGTATTAAATTGGCTATGTTTGAAAAAGGCGTGTTTCCCGCCAAAAAATAGAGAAAAAAAATGGACAATCAGCTCGTGCTCAGAGACCGTGAGTTGCTTTTACCATTGTCCGACAATTTAAATTATACTTGTGTATACACACGAAGCGTATGATTCCCTTTTCATTTCGAGCGCACGGAACAATTACGAGATACCGGAAGTAGCGGAGAACGGAAGCCGGTATGTGCCAGTGGAATGGGGCTCTAACGACGCCGAGGCATCCGTCATTTGAGAAGTGCGGACGGTGGACAAAACAACGATTGCCCTTTAACCATAACATGATTATATATTTTCATTTAAAACAGCTTTTATTCAACATCACTTTCATTCAACAAAAATTCCAGCCGACTGAATACACAGACCAACAAAAATTTTTTTTTTGTTCGAGACACACACTAGTATAGTCTTATGTATTTTTCAATGCTAGATCCGAATCTAAAGTCAACATGATCAGATTAGCTAACATTTTTGAGATAATCTCAAAAAAGTGATTTTTTCGTGTTTTTGAAAAGATTTTTTATATTATCTCGAAAAGTTAAACCAATCTAGCAATTCTAACTTCGGATTCGGATTCAGCGGAGAAGAATACGTAGAAATACACTAGTATATTGTACTGGGCAAAAAAAAACATTTTTTTGGACTTTTTGGGGGTTTTTGAGCAATTTTGGAAATTAGGTATCTCAAAAAATTAAGTTAATTTGATTTTTCTGACTTTAGATTCGGATTCAGCGGAGAAAAATACGTAGAAATTGATTAGCATATTGTCCCGGTCAAAAAAAACTTTTTTTCGATTTTTTTGGGGTTTTTGATTAGTTTTTTAATATTATCTCAAAAAGTTAAACCAATATGGCAATTCTAATTTTGAATTCGGATTCATCGAAGAAAAATACGTAGGAATTGACTAGCATATTGTCCCGGTCAAAAAAAAACTTTTTTTGGATTTTTTTTGGGTTTTTGATCAGTTTTTTAATATTATCTCAAAAAGTTGAACCAATATGGCAATTCTAATTTTGGATTCGGATTCTGCGGAGAAAAATACGATGGAATACATTAGCATATTGTCCCGGTCAAAAAAAAACTTTTTTTTTTTTTTTTTTGGGGGGTTTTGATGAGTTTTTTAATATTATCTCAAAAAGTTGAACGAATATGGCAATTCTAATTTTGAATTCGGATTCATCGAAGAAAAATACGTAGGAATTGACTAGCATATTGTCCCGGTCAAAAAAAAACTTTTTTTGGATTTTTTTTGGGTTTTTGATCAGTTTTTTAATATTATCTCAAAAAGTTGAACCAATATGGCAATTCTAATTTTGGATTCGGATTCTGCGGAGAAAAATACAATGGAATACATTAGCATATTGTCCCGGTCAAAAAAAAACTTTTTTTTTTTTTTTTTTGGGGTTTTGATGAGTTTTTTAATATTATCTCAAAAAGTTGAACGAATATGGTAATCATAACTTTGGATTCAGATTCATCGGAGAAAATTATGTTAGAATACACTAGTATATTGTTGCGGTAAAAAAAAAACATTTTTGATTTTTTTGGGGGTTTTTGAGCAGTTTTTTTTAAATAAGGTATCTCAAAAAGTCTAGTTAATTTGATTTTTCTGACTTTAGATTCGGATTCAGCGGATAAAAATACGTAGGAATTGACTAACATATTGTCCCGGTCAAAAAAAAAACTTTTCTGGATTTTTTTTTGGGTTTTTGATTAGTCTTTTAATATTATCTTAAAAAGTTGAACCCCTATAGCAATTCTAATTTTGAAATCGGATTCAGCGGAGGCAAATACGTAGAAATTGATTAGCATATTGTCCCAGTTAAAAAAAAATTTTTTTTTGCATTTGTTGGGGTTTTTAAGCAGTTTTTTGATATTATCTCAAAAAGTTGAACCAATATGGCAATTCTAATTTTGGATTCGGATTAAGCGGAGAAAAATACTTTGGAATACACTGTCATATTGTCACGGCAAAAAAGAAACTTTTTTAGGGTTTTTTGGGGGTTTTTGATCTGTTTTTTAATATTATCTAAAAAATTTTAACTAATTTGATTGTTCTGACTTTGGATTTGGATTCAGCGGAGAAAAATACGTAGGAATTGACTAGCATATTGTCCCGGTAAAAAAAAAACTTTTTTGGATTTTTTTGGGGGTTCTTGATCAGTTTTTTAATATTATTTTAAAAATTTTAGCCAATTGAATTGTTCTGACTTTGGATTTGGATTCAGAGGAAAAAAATACGTAGGAATAGAAAAGCATATTGTTCAGGACAAAAGTGTCTTAGAAAAGAATTTTTGTTTGTTTTGATATGTGTTTTAAATCTTTTTTTGAGATTATTTCAAAAAGTAGAACTAATCTAACAATTCTGACATTTGCAATATTCGAGAATTTAAACATTCTGACAAATGGAAATTAAATAATTAAATTAAATACTCTGAGAAATGGAGTTTTGAGAGGTTAAACATTCGGATAAATGGTAAATTTGATAAAAACAGTTTCTAAAAAAATGCAAAATCGAAAAATTAAGTATTCTAATTAATGTCATCACTTAATATTATTGATATTATTATTAATCTAATAATTACAATTTAAAATACTTAAATATCGATTTTTAAGAAATTCTTACACACTCTAGAAATTAAAACATTTTCGCGAGGATATTTGTCATTAAAATAATTGTAGAAACTGAAAAGAGGAGCCTCTCGGATCTTCCGCTCAATTGAATGTCAAATAGGAGAATCTGTTGGGACGTTTTGTGCTTTAGTCAAGTAAGACGAAATGATCTGTTGATTCTGATCTTTCTCACGGTTAGGTTAACTATCACAGTAAAAACAGCATCTTACAAACATCTTAAATTGAGACCTTCGAGCCATTTAAATGTCTTAAAAAGTAAAAGGACTAAAAAGAAGATGAGCTCTTGTTGTTACAATGCATAACTCTTCATCTCGAAAACTTATTCAACAATTTTCTTTTCTGATAAATTATCCAATTAAAATGTTATTTACAATCCATCTCTAATTTTACAAATTTTGGACGTTAATTATTTTCAAAACATGTAAATAAGTGAAATAGAACTAATATTTCAAATAATCATTATTATTTCTTTAAAAACAATTCCTCTCTATTGCCCAAAAAATAACATATTTACAATCTTAAAAAACTACTCAAAAACTCGAAAAAATTCAAAAACGAATTTTTTTCCGGGACAATACGATATTGTATTCCAAAAGAATAATATATTTATAATTATATTATATTATTATATTATTGTATTATATTTATAATCCCAAAAAACTACTAAAAAACCCGAAAAATCCAAAAACGAAAATTTTTTTCCGGGACCCTACGCTACTGTACGCCACTCCTACGTATTTTCTTCGCTGAATTCGAAACTCAAGTCAAAATAACGAGATTAGCTAAATTATTTAAGATGATTTTAAAAAACTGTTAAAAAACACGAAAAAACCCCAAAAAGAATTTTTTTTGTCCGGGACAATATGCTAGTGTATTCCTACCTACTTTTCACCGCTGAATTCGAATACGAAGTCAAAATAACCAGATTAACTAAAAATTATGAGATAATCTGAAAAAACTACTCAAAAACCCGAAAAAACCAAAAAACAAAATTTTTTTCCGGGACAATACGCCACTATATTCCTACGTATTTTATTCACTGAATTCAAATCCCAAATCAAAATAACGAAATTAACTGAAATTTTTAAAATGATTTTAAAAAACTACTCAAAAACACGAAAAAACCAAAAAAAATTTTTTTTGTCCGGGACAATATGCTGGTGTATTCGTACCTACTTTTCTTCGCTGAATTCGAATACGAAGTCAAAATACCAGATTGACTAAAAATTTTGAGATAATCTGAAAAAAAACTCAAAAACCCGAAAAAATCACCAAAAAAAATTTTTTTTGTCCCGGCCAATATTCTAATGTGTTTTTACGTATTTTTCTCCTAAGAATCCGAAACCAAAGTCAAAATAACCAGATGGATTAAAAATTTAAAATAGTCCAAAAAATCTGCTCAAAAACCGGAAAAAATACAAAAATGCAATTTTTTGTCCGGGACAATATCCTAGTGTATTCCTACGTTTATTTCTCTTCTGAATTCATATCTAAAGTCAGAATTGCTACATTAGTTAAACTTTTTGAGATAATCTTAAAAAACTAATCAAAAAACCAGGAAAAAAAAATTTTGTCCGGGACAATATGCTAGTGTATTTCTACTTAAAAAATTGTTTTTTCTCTTTTTCTTCGTGTTTTTGAGCAGTTTTTTGAGATTATCTAAAAAATTTAAGCCAATCTGGTTATTTTGATTTTGGATTTAGCGAAGAAAAATATGTATAAATATTGTGTAATTATTAATACAATCCTTAACCGCTCCAAATTTATAATTATTTAAATTTGAAAAAAGATTAGAAAAAATTTCCAATTAAATATCTAAAATGTAAATTTCTCTAATTTTACCATTGAGTTTTCTAAATCTAAATTAGTGACCAATTCTTTAAAAAAAATTTTGAATGGAGTAATTTTTTTCGGGTTCTGTATGGAAAATAAAGAAATACGTATTTACTTATTTTCGTATGTAATTAAAATTACTGAAGTTATGAATTTTTTGAATTTAACGTTTTCGGAAAAATAGCACTTGTTTTTCTACATTATTAGAAAATTGAAAATAACCTTCTGCATTAAATTTTTATAGATTTACTTAAAATTTTCAGACATGTAGTAAAAATTAACCTATTTGCAACAAAAATACATAAAAAATTGAAAAATAAAAAACTTAATTTAAGTCTAAAAAGTGACATTTCTCAAAACAGAGGTTATGGATTTTGGAAAATGTCACTTTTTAGGCTTAAATTCAATTTTTTATTTATTTTTGTTGCAAAAACATTAGTTTTTACTACATGTCTGAAAATTTTAAGAAAAACTAAATAAATTTTATATAGAGCATTTTTTTCAATTTTTTAATAATAACGAAGAAAGACGCGTGTCAAAAGTATACTTTTTTCCGAATACGTTAAATTTAAAAAATCCACAACTTCTATAATTTTCATTTCATACGAAAATAAAAAAATACGTATTCCCTTATTTTCTATGCAGAATCAGAAGAAAATTATTCCAATTAAAAAAAAAAATTTTGTGAAAATGTCTTGTAGAATGACCCATTTTTCAAAATTTTAATTGATTCAAATATAAATTTATTTATTTCCTAATTGATAAAAATTAAGTTCTGTCCAGTTTTAATTAAACCAAATCTAAATTTGTCTAATTTTTATATTTTTAATTTGATTCGAATGTATAATATACTTAACTTACAATCGATATTTAAATGTAACTCTATCCAATTTTTGGTGGATAGAAATATAGATTTATTCAATTTTCGGTGGATCCAAATGTAATTGATTATATATCTAAAATCAATATTTTATAAAATGAATATTATCACAAGAATAATTTTGCATTAAAATAAAAATCCTACTTTAATCACTACAGGAGAGAGTCGGCTGAATTGCCTGCTTAATTTTCACCGGTCAATTTACCCCGCCTTTCGTTACAATTAAGAAATCAATTAAATGATCAATAAATTAATATTTGCCATCAACTAATACATTTTTTCATTTAAAAACAAGAATCTTAAAAAAATTTTAAAACACACCATATGGGTAACATTTCTATATAACAGGAAAATATAAGTTTAATTTTTCTTTTAATTTATATACTAAACGTAATAACTTTCGCTTTGAATATTTTAATATGCATACATGATACATAGAATACATAAACAGACAACAGATAAAAAAGGATGCATGTATTTGCTTAAAAACAGTTATATTCATTAAAACAAGTAAGTGAGAAAGGTGTGAAAATATCTTTATAACAGGTGCGATAAGTCGATAAGAAATTCTCTGAATCGTTCCTTATCATTTTATCACAATTGCCAATAAGAATTCTGAACAGTAAATAAGACGACAAAAATCTCAATTTTAAGTATTATCAGTAGCATGTTTAATTACGAAATTTACGAAGGCAATTTGACTTTATTTGGTTTATTATTTCGAAACTTAAGGTTTATCCAAAAACCGATTTTCTACACTCTACAGATTCTTATCAAATTTTAATGACATATTAAATGTATTATTTTACATGTATTGTTACAATTTTATTAAATTTTACAGTTTTGTTTTTAAGATATTATAAAATTGGAACTTTTACTTGGAAATAGTAACAAAACGCGCAAAATGACTATATTTTAATGAATTGAAAAAAAAACGGCTTTACAATTTTTTTTAAAAAAGTAATTTATTTTAAACTATAATATAATACAACTTTTACAACAATATTAAATTAATTTACCGTACGATTGTTAAGAAAATGTTAATTCTTCTCTTTTTTTAAATAAAGATTTAATTCGTTTGAGTAATGATTTTAAGTGTAAAATACTATGTTTAGAAACCAAATTATAAGAAGAAATGAGATTAAAAAGATATTGAATACCATGGACCGATAGAATGAGAACCGTGAAACGTAATTTCCAAAAGTAAAGTAACTTTATATTTTTTTCAATTTTTACTTTCCAGTCACAAAATCCTTTTAAATTTTCCAAGCAACGTATGTTTCGTATTAGATTACATTTCACGAGGAAAAATAAATAACAATAACGCTCCGAATGTATTTTATGCACTTTTTTCCTTGTCACGATTGCATAATGATGATTATCTTCTTTTATTATTATTTTTAAAAAATTTAGTAAATGTGTGCAAAAACTAGAGTATATTTCTGAAATACACCTTAAATGAGAACATAGTGTGAAATGATGATAAAAAGTGATAGTATCAATTTGACCATACCTTTTGAACCGTTACAGGTGAAAATTCTGCATTTCCGGAAGTGTCACGAAAAATTGGATAAATTTTTGTTTTCCAGTCGAGAAGAATGTCGCTTATGATTGGTCAAGTTGAGAAATAAATTTTGCAGACTCTGTGAATCAAAAAATCTCACACGGAAGGTCTTCCGCTTATATTAACCGGCGTAGAAATGTGCCTCGTGCCAACACAGAAACGAAATGTGGGACATGAGCGACTCTCGAACGCCAACTGATAAACCTAATGTAAGTAACTCGACTATGTATTATTTGTCCCGTCAGTACAAATATGTATAGACACACTTTAATGTAAACGTGACCGACTATGTGTGTAAAACTTCATTACTGTACGCATGTTAAAGATAAACAAATTCGAAAGTTGCGTTGTTTTTTAATAAAAAACAATCTGGTTTGAATAACTACAAATTTGGTTGATATAACCTTCTTGTATCAGAAAAAAATTTTTAGTCAAAAATTGTTTACTTCCTGTACAAAAGTTTTTGGTTGTACCAACAAATTTTTAAGATGTACCAACACATTTTTTGGTAGTGTTAAACATTTTTTTTTGTAAAGTAAAGTGGCCTAATAGTGCAACTATTACTTTCTCAACTAAAAATAAAGAATCTAAGATGATCAATTTTAAGATAAAGGTGTACCTATATTTAAATAAAAATTGTGCACAACAACATTTCGGGAGGTTAGAAATCATGACCGATATTTGAAAAAGTTAATGCTGTTTATGTAGTGAATAAATATAATAATAATTAAATAATAATAGTCTCCGTAAACTCCTGAAGTTAGTTAGTATTTATATTTATTCATCTTTTTCTGTCCACGTTTTAAAAACTGAAGTAAAGTTAGTCCCTGTTATTTTATTGATTTTAATTCTCTTTATCAGAAAACATAAGCAAAATAAAAGGCGCTCAAGCGCGCGAATAGTTTTTTGTACATTTTAAAAAATAAAATACAATAATAAATATAAAAAATCGGTAAATACTATTTATCTAATAAGAAGAAATAAATATTTTAAATATAATATTTAAAAATCAATTAATATAAATAAAATAAATATTTATTTAGAACAAAATTTATAATATTTTAGAATTAAAAAGAATTGCAAAAAATAATTGAAATTGAAAAAAATAATTGCAAATTTTGCAAATTAATTGAAAAAAAAAATGAAATCAATTAAAAATTGGGGAAAGTAATTTAAACAATCATAAAAATGTTTTAAACATAAAGAAAATAATTTAAATTTGAGAAAAATACTTGAGAATCTTAAAAGTAAATTAAAACAAAATTGAATAATGAAAAATTAGAGAAAAAAATTAAAAATTGAAAAAACATGGTTAGAAATTGAGATAAATAAATTAAAATTTAAAAAAATAATTAAAATTTGAGAAAATAATTAAAGGCATGTGGAAGGCGCCAACTTCAAACGATTCGTTTTAATATTTTCCACAAATTTAGAATTAAAATTAAACCTCAAACGGACTGGACGCCAATGCGTCTAGGTCTCACTTACTATTTCCTTCAATTTCATTAAAATATGTTTTGTATTTTTCTAGAAAATTGGTGGAAAATATTACAACGAATCATTTGAAGTTGGCGCCTTATAAAGGAAAGTTAAACAAAATTTAAGAAAAATAATTAAAACTTTCAGAAGTTCATTGAAATAAAAGAAAATATTTAAAAATTAGAGAAAATAAATGAAAAAAGAAAAAAATAATTTAAAATTGAACATAACAAGTTTTAATTAAAGAGAAATAAGTAAAAACTTTTTGGCAATTGTAAAAAAGAACGAGAAAAAGAACTAAAGTAATTGAAAATTGAAGAAAATAATATAAAAAATAATATAAATAATGAAAGAATTGAAAAGTCAGATAAAAAGTTAACAATTTTTGAAATTATGAAACAAATGTAAAGAATTAAAAATTGAAGAAAAAAATTTTGGAAAATAATTGAAAAATGTTTTTAAATTTTAAAACTTGACAAAAATAATTAAAATATGATACAATGATAAGTTGTAAAAAATAAATGACATTTAAGTGTGATAATTGAAAAAACTACAGAATTTTTTTTTAATATAGAAAAAAATAATTGAAATTTGAAAAAAATACATGAAGATCTTAGAAATCAATTAAAAAAAAAGAAACTGACTAAAAATTGGAGAAAAGAATTGAAGAAATAAGCTAAAAGTAATTGAAATTTACGATAATTAATAAACAAATTTTGAAATTATGTAAACCAAAAAAAAAATAATTAAAAATTGAAGAAAACAATTGGAATTTTAGATAAATTCTTAAAATTCTTAGAAAATAATTTTAGAAAATGAGAATAACTAAAAATTAGAGAAAAGACTGGAAGAATGCTAAAAATAATTGAAACTTACGATAATTAATAAAATTTTTTGGAAATTATGAAAACACATAAAAATAATTAAAAATTGAAGAAAATAATAGAAATTTGAGGAAAATACTTAAAAACAATTTAGAAATTAATTTTTAAAATGAGAAAAGTTTCGAAGAAAGCTAAAAATAATTGAAATTTACGATAATTAATATAAAAAAAATTTTGAAATTCTGATAACAAATGAAAATAATTAGAAATTGAAGAAAATATTTAAATTTTCAGAAAAATACTTAAAAATCTTAGAAAATAATTTTAGAAAAAGAGAATAATAATTAACAATCGAGAAAAATAATTGAAAAATGATCAAATTAATTCAAAATTGAAAAAAATAATTGAAATATGCTGAAAATAATTTAAGATTGAGAAAGAAAGTTGAATTATGATGAAAATAATTTAAATATGAAAAACTGAAAACATTCAATAAAAATTAAGAGAAATAACTGGAAAAATCATAGAGTATATGTTTAGAAAAAATAATAATTACAAAATTACTTAAGAAATTTTAGTTAAAGAGAATAATTAAAAAATTGTGGAAATAACGAAAATTGATGAGAATAATTGAAATATCGGATAAATAATGGAAATTTTTAAAAGTAATGACAAAATAATGAATATAATTATAAATTAATGAAAATCAAGAAAAATTGCAGAATTTATTTTTAAGCAAAAGAAAAATTAAAAAATCGTTATATAATGAAAAATTGATGACAGTAATCTAAATTTGAGATAATAACTGAAATTTTAGGAAATTAATTGCATTGTATATATTTTAAACTTGTTCAAAAACCATAATAAAAATGCTTTAAAAATTTATTATCGTTTTTGAAGAAGTTTAAAATATATACACATGCTATTAATTTCCTAAATTTTCAATTATTATCTTAAATTTAGATTATTGACATAAATTTTCCCTTATATGTATAACGATTTTTTAATTATTTTATTCTTCTTGACTTTCATCAATTTATAATTATATTAATTATTTTGTCATTACTTTTAAAAATTGCAATTATTATTTATCCGATACTGCAATTATTTTCATAAATTTTCGTTATTTCTGCGATTTTTTAAAGATTTTCTTTAATTAAAAATTTTTAAATAATTTTGTAATTTTTTTTTTTTTTTTGAACATATATTCTATGATTTTTTCAATTATTTCTCTCAAATTTTAGGGATCATTCACATATCACGTGATACAAATTTTAGCTAATTTGAACCCCCTCCCCCCTCCTCGTGATACTTTTTCTATTGCAAAAAATTTAATTTCCATGGACCGTGATATTTTGCCTACCCCCCTCCCGCCCCTTAAGATATCACGTGATATGTGGACGACCCCTTATTGAATGTTTTCAATTTTTAATATTTAAATTATTTTCATCATAATTCAATTTTCTTTCTCAATCTTAAATGATTTTCAGCATATTCCAATTATTTTTTTCTATTTTGAATTAATTTGATCATTTTAGAATTATTTTCCTCGATTGTTAATTATTATTCTCATTTTTAAAATTTTTTTTTAAGATTTTTAAGTAATTATCTGGAAATTTAAATATTTTCTTCAATTTTTAATTATTTTCATTAGTTACCAGAATTTCAAATAGTTTTTTATTAATTATCGTAAATTTTAATTATTTTTAGCTTTCTTCGAGACTTTTCTCCAATTTTTTTAGTTTTTCTCATTTTAAAAAATTAATTCCTAAAATTTTAAAGTATTTTTCTCAAATTTCTATTATTTTCTTCAGTTTTTAATTATTTTCATTTGTTTTCATAATTAAAAATTTTTTTTTATTAATTATCGTAAATTTCAATTACTTTTAGCTTATTTCTTCAATTATTTTCTCCAATTTTTAGTTATTTTCTTTTTTTTTTTAATTGATTTCTAAGATCTTCATGTATTTTTTTCAAATTTCAATTTTTTTTTCTTTATTTAAAAAGTTCTGTAATTTTTTTTAATTATCGCACTTAAATCTCATTTATTTTTTACAACTTATCATTGTTTGTATCATATTTTAATTGTTTTCGTCAAGTTTTAAAATTTAAAAACGTTTTTCAATTATTTTCCAAAATTTATTTCCCTCAATTTACAATTATTTACATTTGTTTCATAATTTAAAATAATTTTAACTATTTATCTGACTTCTTCAATTTTCAATTACTTGCGTTCTCTTTCTCGTTCTTTTTCATAATTGTCAAAAAGTTTTTACTTACTTCTCTTTAATTAAAACTTGTTCTGTTCAATTTTAAATTATGTTTATCTTTTTTCATTTATTTTCTCTAATTTTTAATTATTTTCTTTTATTTCAATGAACTTCTGAAAGTTTTAAGTATTTTTCTCAAATTTTGTTTAACTTTCCTTTATTTAAAATATTTTATGCAATTTGTTTAATTATTTTTTCAAATTTTAATTATTTTTTGTAATTTTAATTTATTTATCTCAATTTTTAACCATGTTTTTTTCAATTTTCAATTATTTTCTCTAATTTTTCATTATTTAATTTTGTTTCAATTTACTTTTAAGATTCTCAAGTATTTTTCTCAAATTAAAATTATTTTCTTTATAGATTTAATGAACTAGATTTAATGAATTATTGTCGTCATATTTAAAACATTTTTATAATTGTTTAAATTACTTTCCCCAATTTTTAATTGATTACATTCTTTTTTTTCAATTAATTTGCCAAATTTGCAATTATATACTTGGTTTTATTTCAATTATTTTTTGCATTTCTTTTTAATTCTGAAATATTATAAATTTTGTCCTAAATAAATATTTATTTTATTTATATTAATTGATTTTTAAATATTATATTTAAAATATTTATTTCTTCTTATTAGATAAATATTATTTACCGATTTGTTATATTTATTATTGTATTTTATAATTTCTAAAATGCATGAAAAACTAATCGCGCGCTTGCGCGCGTTCTATTTTGCTAGTTCGATATATAAAGTTTATATTAAATAATTAAATAAAACATAGAAACTATGTATGCAATTACGTACGGTTTTAAGCAATTTTTTTAGATTATCTAAAAAAAAAGAAAAAAAAATTATTTTTCTCCGCTGAATTTGAATCCGAAGTCAAAAATACCAGAGCAGCTAAAATTTTTCAGATAATTTCACAAAAGTGCTGCTAAATACCAAAAAATCGATTTTTTGAGATTATCAAAAAATATTTTTGTCAATCTGTTTATTGTGACTTCGGATTCAGATTCAGAGATAAAAAATACGTTAAAATATACGTCCCAGACATAAAATAATTTTTTTTTTAAAAATCAAGCTGAAAATTTTCAATGTTCTCAAAATTCTGTTTAGATCTCCGGAAGTTTAAGAGTGTTTCTAAAAGTGTTACTAATAATAGTTGTTGACAATTTAGTTGATGATGCGCTAATTTGTATTGCTTATTTTAAGAAAAAAGTTTAAAAAACTGAAAACTGAACTGAAAAAAAAAATATCTAGGACAAAAATATTTTTTTTTTGCGGAGATGTGTTATCACAACTGTTGATTCAGGAAAATAAAACTTGTAGTTAATACTTTTTCGGCAAAATAAAAATTATAAACTACTTTATTACTTAAAATAACTAGAATCAATTATAATTCAAATAAATAAAAATTATACTAGAATGTGAACGTACGTTAAGGGCATGTGATGGAGAATGACGTTCCTAGTATAGGCAAAATTTGTTCCGTAAACTTTCTCTTAAAAAAATAAATTGTTTTTACAGCAAAATTTATAGTATTACTTAAAATATCATCAGAAAGGTCTCTCTATCCCAAGTTTGTTTAAATTTTACGTTTAAATTAATTTTTTTTAATTTTCCAAAAATCAGCAATTTTTTTTACAAACTTAACATTATGGCAAAATTTAAACAAACTTGGGTAAGAAAGATATTCTTAATGATATTTTGAGTAATTCCACAAAGTTTAATGCCAAAAAAAGTATTATTTTTAGGGAAAGTTTACGGACAAATTTTGTCTATACCAGTGACGTCATTCTCCATCACATGCCCTTAATGAAAGAATGTATAACGTTAAATATGTATAATGACAAGTGTCAAGGTTTTCATAATTCATGAATTGAATCATTCTTCTGCTTTAAAATTTGCATACTTACTTTAAAGAAGAAAGCTCAAATGTAATTTGTAAATTATATTGTATTTTATCTAGTTTAAAAATACAATTCTGAACGAACATTTATGTATTAATTGAATTATAATCTGTATATCAACACTTATTTATAATTACTTAATTTATCAAATTCCTTTAAGAAATATTTCCATATATTTATTGCCAGTTTCAAAAAAAGCCCTTTCTTCGTGTGTCCTGTCTACCTAAAGGATAGTATCATCGTGCAGACAGAAACAGTAACTCGGATAACCTTTAAAATAAAAGTATATTATAATTAACAACAAATTTTAACTAAAAAGATGAAAGATTTTTTTAAAAATCAGTCTGAATAGGATTTATTCGTGTCTTTTTATTTTAATTTTTAATTATTAAAATTAATTTGCAGTAACTTTCTTTTACCAACTGCTAGTAAAGTCAAAAAAATTTTAAAATGGTAATTATAAAACTGGTTCAGAAAAATTTAAAAATGATCAGAACTGTTTCGAACTATTTATAACTATAAAATACAGCTTAGAAATTGTTTTTAAACTGTTGAGAATATTTTAAAACTACTTAATTGTTTGAAATTAATTATGAAGTATTCAAAACCAGTTTAAAGTTGTTGCAACGTCGCCAGAATTGGAAAATCGCAGCTATTTGCTGTAAGTTACGGACGGACGGACGGACACGCAAATCTTTTGACCCGTAGCCACGAAACATGAAAAACTATATAATTATTTTTTCAAAGTAAATTAAACTGTTCTTACCGATGCGAACGTTTCCATAGATAATATGAAACATTTGCCTATTTTAACTGTACACAACTTAGAACTTCTCATTAAAACCATCAGGATCGAATTTCTGCAAGAAATTGGCATCTCGTACCAACCAGTATTGTAACTAAAAATTTTATATTTTTATACTCAAAGTGATAGTTTCTAGTGTAGAAAATAAGATTAACCGTTTAAATGAGATTAGTGTACAAAATTTTGTTACTGACGGACAGACAGACAGACAGAAAAATATATAGCTATATACGGAAAGAATTGTTCTGTAAGAATTATAGAATCCATCCGTTTTGAAGATTTGTGCAAAATACCATAATTATTACGGACCTTCTGTTTGTAAGAAAAACGAAAATTTTAACGTAGATTTTACGGAAAATTTTGCAAAAGATCTCGTTTTTTACACATATTCTCAAAAATGGAACGAATTTAGTAATTATTACGGAACTATTTTTTCCCCCGTGTATTAACAGACATAATTTTTGTACAGGCATTTTACAATATTAAAATATTAATATGTTAATCATATTAATTTTTTCAACATATAAGTTAATTAAATAATTATGCATTTAAAAGTCACTTACATATTAATGGAGATTTCAGCGCTACTATCAAAAAGTCTTTGGGCAGGAAAACTATTTAAAAATAGCATGTACACCATCAGCATCATATAATTTGCATACCTAGTTACCAAGGTAATTTCATCCATATATATAACAGTCTACATAAATATAGTTATGTATAAAAATAAACGAAATAATCTGATTTATACACTTTTCGCAAATTACAATATTATTTTACAAAATTTTAATTAAATCCTATATAAAATAGTTACTAGTGAAGCAGAGACGATTAAATTTAAAGCAGTAATTCCTACTATAAGGAAGAAATACACCGAGTAAGTATCGTTCAATGTTGCTGCAAATCTATAGGGATATATTTTTTAATTGATTTAAATATTTATTTATAATGTAAAATAAAATATAAAAATATGTAAATAATTACATATTTAACTTACTTCAGAGCATTGTCATATTGTTGAATACAGAAACAGATATCATTATGGATCGTTAGTTTACAATTATTCTTGTTTTTTGAAGACGAATAGTTTACAATAATAGTCTCAAAACGATTTCTGTGGAAGGAAAAAACCACCAAATCTATTGATAATAATCAGGGACGTAACTACAAATGTCGAGGCCCCCCCGCAAATTTTTTCAGGAGGCCCCCTCCCCCTCCCACTATTTTTTTAAATAGTGTATAAATAATTTCGGTCAATATTTTCTATTTTTAATTATTTTTTTTAAAAAAAAAATTTTGCATTAGGGTTATTGGGCTCGAGGCCCCCCCGCAATGCGGGGTTTCGCTGCATGGTAGTTACGTCCCTGATAATAATCTTAAGAAAAAAAAAATTTATTGAACGAAATTGTTATTAGAAAAAAAATCATCAGTCTGAAAATTTTCTACAATATACTAATTACGGAATTATCGATTTTAAAAGTCAATTTTTAAGATGGTGGGGAAAAAGCGAATATAATTGTCAAAATTTTATATTATGTTCTTCGATATTGCAAAAAATAATAATAACACAGGCACACAAACAAAAAAAGGTCAAGTACCAGAGGACAGACCAATATATTCCTTGGTTTTTGTGGTCGCTGAAACCAAATATAACCATAAAAATAATGGGTGCTTGCCCATTTTCCCCCTAGCCCCCCCTTACACCTCACAGGGGGTGACATTTCAGTTTTGTAAAAAAAGTCGAAAAGTCGCGTCTCAGCGCTCCAAAAAACATATAGGAATAGACACCAAACTCGACTTTTCGTGAAATTCGAAATTTCAACTCCCTCCCAGGGGGTATTAGGGGGTGAAGGAGGGGGAAAATTTGTTTTTGGTAGTTTTTTCGGTTTCAGAGCCCCAAAAAACATAGGAATAGACACGGAACTTAACTTTTCGTGAAATTTGAAATTCCAATTTCTTTTTAGGGGGTAAATAGGGCCAAATTTTATTATTTCTTAAAATAATGTTTCATATATGTTAAATTATGCGAAATAAAAGAAATACATAATATGATAAAAAAGAAAATTAATAATAAGACATTGCAATAAATTTAAATTGATGTGATCTTTGATTCATCGTGTATATCAATTTGCAAATTTTGATTAAATAAAAATTAATTAAATAAAATAAAGATAAAGAACAAAATGAAGAATATGAGGAATAATTATATAAAATTATGATATACCTAATACCATTTAAAAGCTTTTCTTTAAAAAGTTTACCGATCAACACTCTCTGCTCTTAATATTTTAGAACCTTCTTCCAATATAACCAATAAATGAATGTGTGGTATACCGCGCTTTTGAAATTCAATAACATAAACATAAGACTTTACTTGTCCAAATAGTTTATCATCTACCGTAGTTTCGATTAATTTTTTTACTTTTAAATGAAAGACTCTTGCAACCGTGTCAGGTTTATTAGAAGCTGACTGATTAAGTAATCAATTTTCTTAAATTTCTTTCCATTTTGAACTACATGTCATTGTAATAAATAAATCTGATCTACCATGAAAAGCTACATAATGGTCATAGAATATTAATATTGTTTTAACATGTTACGAGGTGATCCTATAAATGTTGAAGACAGTATCAACATCTTGCCAACATGTACATTATTTTAATTTCTTGATTATCTAAATGATCAATTAATCTTTTGTAAGTTTCACTTCTTAATTTTGTTTGATTATTTTTACAAAAATGTAACCTAACTTTTTCAACTTTGACATAATTACCAACTAACCACTGCTGAAACATTCTTCCACCATATAAAAATTGATTGAAGGTATGATCTCTTACTCCTGTTTTATATTTTATATAAGCAGATCTGGACACAGTTTGATTTCTGGTTGGTTTGTCACTATGAGTACGAATCATATCAAGACTGTAACCCTTGCTTCCTAGATGATAAAATATAAGATATATCCAAGGTTCAACATTTGGATCTAAATGACTAACTAATTGCAATTGTTAAATCGATGTATTATAAATCGTTACATAAGACTCTGGTATTAAACCTTCAGCATTCATATTAAAAATAGCAGCAACTTTATTACACCTTTAAAAATTGTAAATTAAATAATTTTTTTTTTGCTAACGCAGTTTCCATTTCAATGATCTCAGACATCATTAGAAAAGACTTTGTATATGCGTTACAATCTGTCAATAATTTGTCAATACTAAATAATATATCCACATCGAAGTTGTCATGTTTGTTTAATCTATAGCAAATTGCTTCTTTTGGATCTAACAGGAATAATTGATCAAAAGATGGATCATTATCAATTTTAGGAAATAGGAAATTGTTGATTTGATAATAAATTCGACCTTGAATTATTTATCAAAATGGTCCCCGCCTTCTATTATTGAAATTAACTACATTGGCATTTTAAGATGCAAAAGCAAATGAATTATTGTAAAGTCTTATATTATTCCTAAAATGGCCAGATATCTTATGAGATCCCTCTAACAATTTTTTTAATTCATGAGGGTATTTTTCTGAAGGCAACGATACACCACCATGACTGCAACAATAATTATAAGTTAATTTTTTTTAACTTCTTCTTTCTCAAAATGTTTAGTCTCGCATCTTTTGCAAAAAAAAACGACATTTTACCAAGATAATGTTCGTTATAACTTAAAACATGTATGCTATTAATATTTTTTTCTTCATAAGCAAAATCACGAATTTCAATGTTGTTTTCATTCGCATAAATGACGCCATTTTTTTCCTGTATGTTCCGAAACATCTATTTTTTCATCATCGATTACGTTTCTTTGTAATTTTAATCTTTTACGTTATTGTTTTTGTTATTTGCGTGACTTTTTTTCATTTTCTCATCACAAGTTCTTATATCTTTCTCCTGCATATCTTTTGAATATAGTATTTCATTATTTCCATCCTTATCATGGCACATCTTCTGTTTTAATTTCAATCTTTGACGATAGCTTTTTTTATATTTTGCTCTATTTTTTTTTTAATTTTCTGATTAGAGGTGTTAACAATTTTTGTCTGGCTCACTATTCTTTGTAATTTCTCATTCTTATCATCTCCTCCTACTTCTTTAAGATACTTTAACTGACTTTCAACATTTTTTGATATTCTGCAAGACTTTTTTTACTTGTCTCATTACAATCGCTAGAAATTATTAATTTCTCAAAATTATTATCTCTCTTTTCTTCTTTAACAGCACTATCTATGTGTTTTCTTTAGAAAAATTTAAATCTGTTTCACTACTTAAACATACAACTTTCATAACTGATATTTCTGTTTCTTTGTTATTAATTCTTTGTCGTTTTAATTTCATCATTTCACTATATTCTTTCTGATATTCTGCTCTAGTTTTTCTACTTTTCTCATTAGCATTGCTAAAAAACATCTTCATACTACTATTGTTACTAATATTTTATAATTATTACCTTCCTTTACTACTTTAATAGAATTTGATGCATTTTCCACATGTTTTTCTCACAAACATTTATATTCTGTCACTATTTACACTTTCCATATTTGTTAATTGTCTCTCTTTCCCATCTCTCCTTTTAACTTAGATCTTTTACAATACATTTTTTCATATTTGGTACTGCTTTTTCTAGTTTCTTAGCCAGGAATATTAACAACTTTTTTCTGTTCTATTTTTGTATGTAATGAAGGACTACTACTATCTTCTTTCATTTCTGTAAAGCCGTCATTAGTTTGATAACCTAATTTTCTCTTCTGTGTCGCATCTTTTACATTCCTCTCATGGAAATTATTGTTATTTATTTATTTGATATTGCCAATTCCAAGTTTATACAATTTTGTAAAATTATCCGAAAATGAGATGACACATTTTTTTCAAACATCATATACAAATGAGTTCTCATTAAAGCATGATTATATACAACATTTTTAGGTTTAATATTAAAATATAAAGAAACAGCAAACGCAATGGCGTATACGCCACAATCAACAAAATTTGGTTGTTGTTGTACTCTTAAAAAAACTACATTAGGTTTAAATGGTTATGACCTGCATAAATATTATCTTTAATCTTCATTTAAACAACCTTCATTAAGAATATTATAATCAAAAAGTTCATTTCCATCATAGTAAGTGCAAATCCAGTGACCCAGAAATCGATTTCCACTTAACAATATTTCAATATGTGATTTATTCTTATTAATTGCTTTTATTTCATCTAACATTTTTAAATATCCTGTAATTTGTTTTTGGAAACTACCACCTGATGCAAGTTTTAATAATTCCTGAAACTTATACATGTGATTGTCATTTAGCATTTCCGATTTTCCAATTACGAATAATATCCTAATCTTTATCATTTAAATTGAAATATCTCTTCTTTAACTGAGAACTCATTTTTCAAAAACAACTTTAAAAAAAAAATTAACAAAAAATGAATTTTTTATGACTCACGATCTAACTCAATAATGACCTCTTTATCCTACATGTCATCAAAGTATCTTTATATTTCAAGCCTTAATGTTTTTTGTTTCTGTATCTCATATGTTTATCTTATATCTATTTATCTCATCTCATCTCTTTACCTGATCTCTCTCATTGTTTCGCATGTTTATCTCATCATATTGTCTCTTACTATTATCTCATATTTTTACTTCATTTCTCTCATTGTCTCATCTGTTTATTTCATATCATTGTCTCATGTTATTGTCTCATATCTTTATCTCATCTTTTTTATATAATTATATTATTAACTCTTCTTTTACACTGTAACGACTCTTTAGAAATATTATAATCACTTTATTATTTATTAAACAATCACAATCAATTTATTTATTAAACAGTTATCCATCACTTGTTTAATGAATCCACAGTCGCATTTTATGGACACTTTTAGCATTTTATAACACTAACTTTATTGAAAATAAGAAGAAAATAAAAAATTTAAACACTTTCTAAATATTGTTACTTCAGTCAACACATTTTGCACACTTTCATTTTAATCACTGTCACTTTTCACATTTAATTTTTACTGTAGGTATATTTACGGGTGCAGTTCCGATTAAGGTCCCCCTCCAATTTTAATGAAACTTAATAAATTTACGTATTTTGATGCGCTGATTACGAAAATCATAGTGAAAATTGGCACAAATTTGAATTTTATGGTAAAAAGTACGTATAAAAAATCATAAAAATTTAGGTTTTTTGCATTTATCTCTTTAAATATTGCAAATATAAAAAAACAATTTATACAAAAGTTGTATCTCTCACAAAAAAACATATTTTATGTTTCATGCATTTTTTTCTAAAACCAATAAGTTTACGAAATAATTTCAAAAAACATAAATCACCATAAATTTGACCGAATACCCACATTACATCAATATTCAATTTCATACAACCTTTAATTACGTTACATTACGTAACATTACGTTCATTACCCAGAGGTGTGGTCATGACCCCCCTTTAATTACGTTACATTACGTAACATTACGTTCATTACGCAGAGGTGTGGTCATGACCCCCCCCCCCCCCCCGTGTATCCATCCTTTTCCCACCTTTGTCTACATTCCACTGTCAGTGGCACCCCAACCCCCCCCCCCCCCTAGTTTGTCCAAGATACCGAGAGTTGGGAGCTGATCATTATTCCCGCCCTTCGACGAGAGGTTATTATTTTAACCTCTCGCATTATCTTATTATAATGCGGGGTTATTATTATAACCCCGCATAACCCTGTAGTACGGGCTACAGGGTACCTGAGAGCAGGTTTTCACATCCTACGCAAAAAAAAAAAAAATCATAGCATTATCAATTTTATAAACGTTTCACGAATTGCCATTTTTTAAGGCCGTAAAATGGTTTTTTCCATTTAAATAAAAAAATATTTATTTTAATGAAAAAATGTATACTATATAAAATGTGTATTTTAATGAGATCTACAACTTTTGTCTAAAACATTTTTTCAACTTTGTTGTATTTTAAGAGATAAATGTAAAAAATCATGATTTTATGGTGTTTTTTATGGTTTTTACCGTGATAATAAAATTTGCGCCAATTGTCACTATGATTTTCGTAATCAGCGCATCAAAATACATAAGGATAGCAAGTTTCATTAAAATCAGAGTTGGGCCCTAATCAGAACTTTATCCATATTTACTATTAGAGTCACTTTATTATTTACTATTTATCACTTACAGTTCATTTCTTTAATAAACACTTTTTGTTTACCGTATTAAGAACTATTCAACACAAACTCTTAATAAACAATAAGCATATTAATACTATACACTTTCACATTAAACACACTCAAGTTCTATTCATTATGAGTTTCACTACCATGTACTTCTATACCACGCACTAATGTATTTATCTCACTTTTCGTTGAAGCTCAAAAATTTGTTCTCTTTTCCAAAACCATATATAACACTCATTATGCAAGGGTTGGCTCGAAAAACGATTGGCTTATTTAGTCTATTGCTTGTATTTAGAAAGAAAATTTTTAATTTGAAGAATATTTGAATAATCAGGTAAAATTTTAGAATTTAATTTAATTTCTCTCTTTTCATTAAAACTCGAAAAATTTTTCTATTTTCCTAAAGCCATTGACCTTCATTATACAAGGGTTTGATCAAAGGATAATGACACCCTGCCAGGTAGTCTATTGTTTGTATTAAGAAATAAAATTTAAATTTCAAGGTAATTTGTATAATGAGCTAAGAGTTTGCTTTTCCGTAAACTTTTAACAAATACCTTCTCTCTCTAACCAAATAACCAGGTATAAAAGTATCCTTTTTCCTTAACTATTAACGCTTTTCCGTTAACTTTTAACGCTTACATGTTTCTTATACAGAATTTGGACGACTTATTAAGCTCATAAATATCTAAATTTGGACACAGGGATTTTTGAAAATATCCTGTTAAATTTTGTTCACCTTTCTTCATGGAAAAAAATTGTTTTTTTGTCAAAATATTTTTCCATGCTAAAAATACAAGTTAATAAATACAAAAATCATATTTCTTATCTCATAACGAATCGATTGATCTATATAAAGTTTATAATTGATCCGAAATTCGTAAAATAATCCATGTTTTTTCGGATTCAGTGTCTAAATAGCAAAAAGTGTTATTTTTGAGGTTAGGTCCAAACTCAAATCCTCCTGGGACAATTCTGATGGCGGATTCCAATTCAGCGTATCAAAATTTATAGGAAAGTAATATTATCAGTCTTATACCCATATCATGGGACTTTATTATTATTATTATTATTATTTTTTTGCTGTATTTCTCTTACCCTACTGCTGCAAGAAGTCCACACGTATGATGAAGCAATGCCATATATAGTATATCGGAAATAACATAGATCGTAGAATTGACATAACCACTCAAAATATTGTAAGTTATTATGCCATAAAAGTATTTATGAACGTCTACGCCAAACTCTTGTGGCAATAGATAGGAATCTAGCTCTTCAGTCGTTCTATTTACTTGAGGCACAAATAAATTGTAAATTTGTGGAACAGTTACGACAACAGCATAAGTCGTAATACAAGTGTAAACTGCAGCTAAAACAATACAAAATTTTATTTCTTTTTGAAATTTAATAATACATTAAGTGCGGAGCGGCATAAAAAATAAATTTAATATTTTCATATTGAAAAATTAAATTAGGGTTAAATATTTTATTTACATTTAAACTGTACACTAATTAAGTTCATGACTTTTTATTAGGGTTTTGTGTTTTGGTCCCGAAACTCTTATAGTGAGACTTTGTCATCCGTACGTCGTTCACAGCTAATAGCTGTCTATTTTAGGTTGTGTGCGAGAGAGAGGGAGATAGTATGAGACAGAGACAGAGATTAGTTACCGGAGATTACCACAAGTTACGTAAGTTACCGTAAGATGCTCAAGTTTCTGCAAGATACCTTGAGTTACGTAAGTTACCGTGGGTTACGTAAATTGATTGGATTACCGCTACTTACGTAATTTACTGTAAGATGCGTCAGTTGCCGTAGAAGTTACTTTGAGTTACGTGAGTGACTGTAAGATACGTAAGTGACGTAAGTTATTGGGGTTACCGTAAGTTACGGGGTTACTGCAAGTTATGTAATTTACCGTAAGTTAAGATAGTAAGACTTTGTCGTCCGTCCGTCTGCCCGTTCGTCGTTCACAGCAAATGGCTGCCAATGTGCGGTTGTGTGAAAGAGTGAGGGAAATAGTGGAAAACAGAGACAGAGATAATAGATTATCGATAAAAAAGTTTTTCTGGTTGTGTGTGAGAGGAAGAGAGAGAGAAATTTAGATTAAGAGAAAGCCAAGAACCCTCGATTGCTTTCTGTGCTGTTTATTTTTAATTTTTATACTCTCAAGAGGGTTCTCTCCATTGAATTTAATTTAAAATTAATTTCATTATATTTTGAAAGATTCAGTCTTACATTTTCCAGAAAAAATTAGGTTTAGCTAACATTTTTTGTCAAATAATAATTATTTAATTTTTTATCGTTTTTCTTTAAATTCAATGAACAACTGAAATTGGCATCCAATTCTGAAAAATAATAGCTCATTTTTCTTGTTGAAACATTCTCAACAATTTTGTTTGTTGTGTTTTGAGAAATAATATTTTGTTTAAAAATAATTTAACAAATAATATTTGTTCTTTACGTATTTTTTTAACTGAGTATTTAACAACATCTAACAAATAAAATTGTAAAGAATATTTCAACGAGAAAAATGAGCTACAATTTGTCAGAATTGGATAAAACTTACAGTTGTTAATTGGATTTAAAGAGAAAACCTTAAATATTAAATAATTATTATTTGACAACTAATTTTAGCTCAACCTAATTTTTTCTGAAACATGTATCACTGGATAGATGTATCACTTTCAAAATTTGGTGAAATTAATTTGAATCATATTTTTATTTGAAGTGAAAGACGACATTCTAGTTTGAGGTTTTAGTAAATGCAGAGAAAAAAAATTACAGTTTTTTAAAATAAAAATTGATAAATTTAATTTGCATATATAAATTAAAATTCGAGTCATATTAATTTTTCAGGAATAAAAAATGTGTTTAACTAAGAAGCAGTAATCAACCAAAATAATAAAAGCTAATGTTTCTTCCTTTTTCAGCATAATTTTGGAGAAACTCCATTTGTGGTTCCGAAGACCAAAAATTCCAATTAAGGTTGGCTTGCTTATATAAACCTCTAATCTGTAATAAAACGTTATTTTTTTAGTAAAATTAAATACGAATATTGAATTAAATTAAAATATTACCTATCAACTTTCTCTCCTGAATAATTGCATTTAATATTTTAGTTACGCCAAGCATATAACTTGCAAATATTAAAACAGTATAAATCATTTCATCCATATCTTCCCATTTAGTAAAAAAGTTCGCAATCTGATAATGATTGTTTTAAAAATTATTTGTTATTATCATTATAACTAAAAGTAAAGCATATAATAAATACTCAGAAATAGAAACTAATGCTTGTAAACATTTGTTGAAATAAAACTACATACGTTTTACTTTCTTTAAAAATGATGATGAATTTCAATGAGTTGAAACTGTAAATCTCAGTTATAGACAAAAACTACTAATTTCAAGGTTGAAAAATCGTTAACAAATAGTAATTCTACAACTAATAGATTAGAAAAAAATTAATTATTCAATTAATCAAAATAATTTTGAGGTTACGTTAAACCACTAAAGAAATTTATTACATCATGACAGAATAAAAGTTTTCTACCAATTATTAATAGTTATTTTTTACTAACTTAAATAGAGAAAACTCATTAATGTATTTACTTTTAAAATGTTAATCTTTTATTAATTCAGTTTTAAAGAGCAAACTTTAATTTGTCAATATTTCTATTTTACGCATTCCATTTTTCTTTACATATTATAATTACACAGCAACACAAAAAAAAATTGTCCGAGACACTACATTTGTGTATTTCAACGTATTTCTTTCCGCTGAATCCGAAGTGAGAGTATTTGAATATTATTTTGTATTTGGATTATTGCTGATTGAGATTTTTATATTCTGTTTATTTTTTATATAAACTGTCTTCGTAAATAAGAAAAGACTCACAACAAAGAAAGAGTTGTTGTAAATTAAAATAACATATTGTACCACAGAACAATTCTCTGAGAAAAACGGGAACTGCACTTCTTAGAGATTAATGTATTTGAATTGGAAACAACGAATGTGAAGTGGTCAGTTGGCGTGAAGGATCGACGTCTATATTATGAGGTCCGTTAGAACTGTCAAGGAAAATCAGAGGCCCGTAAACTGAATGGTGGCGACGCCCATCGGTGGACCGCGAGAGCCGCATGGACATCGAAGCACGCAAGCTCAGGCGGAAGCGCACGCTCTCCAGTACGGATATGGCCGGTCTAACTGACCTTCCATTTGTACGGTATAGCCAAAAAGTTCTGCAAGATCAGTGAAATGGACTCCCAGAAAGTGCTCAAGCAGCTGAAAGGTTGGTGAACAATTTTTCTTCTCTGTGCCAGTAGTACGGAATTCGTGGGGTCGGTTAAATAAAATCAGCTTCCCGACCGCATGGCGACCCAACCGGAGGAACCAACGTTGGAATTCACATTGGATCTCATGTGAAAACCACGATGGATTTTCGGACCTGATTTATTGCGAGAATTCACATAGATTCCGTTATTGGTTTTCACATAGAAACCGGTATGAAATCCATGATTGGGTCCTCGATGGGAGGTTATACCGGTTTCTACGTAGAAACCCTAAACTGAATCTATGTGGATTCCTACATTAAAACCTGTCCGAAAATCCATCGTGTTTGCATATGAGATCCAATGTGGATTCCAACGTGAAATCCAACGTTGGATTCCACATAGAATCCAAGTTTGGTTTTTCCGATAGGGGAGGCAAGGCATGTTAAGCACGCCAGCCAGCTGATCACTCACCAACGAAGTGCGAATTCTCTCTACGGTTACCTGGTGAATTATAAGTTTTTGGATTCATGATTGAATAAATTTAACTTGTTTATTAAATTTATTCAATATTGTGTTTATTCAGTGCAGTGCTCGTACCTATCGTCCCCCTCTCCCATATCGACGCTACCTACAACCTTGTGACGTGACTTCCGCTTGGACGTTGAGCTAGCCACTCGGGAAACGATGCCGTTTGTTTTGAAAACGGAGACCGGGTAAATACTCGTTTTATCTGGCGCCCGGAGAAAGGATTTCCACTTATAATAAACGGACTTCGATGGTTATTCACGGGGTCAAAGAGTGGAGTCCGTGAATTCAATGTCGGAGTCGTCTACGTTGGCCTTTTTACAATGTTTATTCTCGAATTGAAGATTTAAAAGAACTTTAATTTAATTAAGTAAAAGAAAAGAGAAAAACTAGATACAACGTAATAATGCGTTTAATTCCACGCGATGGAACATCTGCATTGATTCAATAAAGAGGAAAGGGACACTGACCTCCCTGTTGTGAATGATAAACAACTATCTTATCGATCGGTCAATCGAGTAGGAGGGCAAAACATTTTAGATTCGCGAGGAAATGACTTGAGGAGCCACCCAAGGGTCAAAGGTTGGGACATTCATATTGAACGTTATGTGTGATGATTCTCTGCGGATAAAACTATCTACGGACACCAAATCATTCGACTTCGCGGAAATGCACGCCAATGGTCTGGAAATGACCTTGAAAAAGCCCGACGCGCTGCTTGTGACAGACCGGAGATCCTTTGTTGCCCCACTTATTGAAATTGATGGGACTGAAGTAAAATGGAGTAACACCATAAAGTAACTAGGCGTCGAGTTGGATAAGAAGCTTAGCTTCAACCAACATTTAACATCTGCGACGAACAAAGTCATCCAATGTCGAAGAAATATTTCCCTGCTTATACCTAACATTGGTGGTCCCAGAGAAGTAAGCAGGAGATTAGTAGCTAGCGTGGTACACTCGAAACTTCTTTATGCAGCTCCAGTGTGGGCATCAGCTCTAGAAAAACACGCCATCTCTATGGGACTACTTTCAGTAATAAGAATAGAACTGCTGATAACAGTGTCAGCCTACCGGACTATACCTACAAGCGCTGTGCAAGTTCTAGCGAGCGTTCCGCCAATAGATCAATTGGCTAAGGAAAGAAAATATGTCTATTCCCTTGCTAAAGATCGGGCAAGCTCGCTCTCAGATGAGGACAGACCGTGACTAAAGGCCAAGATTCGTAGAATCACGTGAAGTAGATTAGTTGAGGAGTGGCAGGTTAGATGGGATAGGGAATCTACCGAAAGTTGGACTTACCGTTTTATTTCCCACCTCTCTAAATGGCTAGAAAGAAGGCAAGAAGAAGTTATATTCTACCTAACAGGTCATGGTTGTTTTAACAAGTATTTGAAACGTTTTAAATTGAGAAGAGAGGAATCGAGCTCCTATTGAGATGCTCCCGTGGACTCCACGGAGCACACCCAGTTTGTTTGTAGATATTGGGAGGAGAAAAGGCAATATATGTTTTGGGGTGCTGGGTTCTGAAGTCACCTCCGAAAACATGATTAACCTTCTGTTAAGGAATGTAGACTTGTGACAGCACATTGAATCCTTCATTAACCAGGTAATAAAAACCAAAGACATCAATGGTTGTAGGGAAAGGAGCCGGGGTTAATCTGGAGACAATGGAAGGTAAGAAGGAAGAGAAGAAATCCGTATAGACTCCTCGATCTGTCATCACTTTGAAGTCCGCCGTAGATCGGTGGGGGTTCTTACTTCCTTCGATTTGTCGGCTGATCGAGAACTGATGCTAGGATGAACTCCTATAAAGCGAGGAAGGTTTAGTGGGTATTACCCAGAGACAAACTTACGGGGAAATAATTATATTTCCAAGTAAACTAATCTCTGGACTCAAATCCCACACACGGGGAGCATCCTCTTTAAATCATGCTTGCATCATTCATTGTAAGATGTTTCTTATGGTGCGTAAATGCATTTTACGAACCTCGTAAAAAAAAGATTTTTTGAAAGTTTGGTTTAATTAAATTATATGATAAGTTTACTTTTAGACATGAAATTACATCTAAGCAATTAAGATGCCCTAATGAACTTAGAACTCCTCTATGTAGAACTGAAAGATTTGAGAATTCTTTTAGTGTTACTGCTGCTAATCTGTGGAACTCTCTTCCATCCTCTATTACTAATGCAGAGAGTATTGGTACCTTCAGATTTAAACTTTTTAAGTATTTACTTGCGGAAACTTGTTAATGTATTATATATATGGACCAGATCACGAAAAATGAAACCACGGAAAAAAAATTTTACTTTCAAATTCCATGGGTTCTTGATTATTTGCAGGCTATATACATCTTAAAGTATTGAATGAAATAAATATCAACGCGAAATCAGTTGTCTGTTCAAAAACTCAGGCTTGTTTCTTTGTAGTATCGAGATTAATAAAATTGAACAAAAACGTAACACGAAACAAAAAGTTGCATTTTATTGAATAAATGTTACTTTTTACGTACTATCTGTTATTTTCGGATAGAGTTAGGTTAACTGAAAGTAACTAAATTAAATACTTGAAAGAAAAAAATTTGTATAGTATTTGTAATACAAAAGAATTCGACCGCTTTTTTTAATGTAACGTAACAGTCCAAAATCCCAAAAAGTTTTTTGACGCAAAATCTATCACGTCAACTAAATACAATGACTTAATTTTTTTCGAGCATTTTTATGTTATTTTCTAAATAAAATATAAAATCAGCAACATAGTCAATTCTTTCTGTTTTCAGAAACTCGGTGCATTTACTTAAAACGTCTTTAGGAAGGTCTCTCTGACCCGAATTTGCTCGAATTTTGGCCCAAAATTAATTTTGGAAAATTTTAGAAAAATTGCATTTTTTTCAAATCTAATTTTGATTCAGAAAGACCTTCCTAATAATATTTTAGGTAATTCTACCAAGTTTCGTGACAAAATGTTTAATATTTTGGTAGAAAAGTTACGGAAAAATTTTGCCTAAACCAGTGACGTCATATCCATCACATCCCCTTAATACATTATATATAAAAAAAGCGACGCGAAAATAGCGGAAATTGTACAAAAAATAGAAAATGTCATCCATGTTGGATCAAACTTTATCTTATTGATTAAAATTAATAAAACCAGTATGTGGGGGTTTTTGGGGTCGGTGATAATGAATTCGCTCATAATTTTTCAAGATTCAAAATAGCTGATGTATAATGGCGGACAAAAAAGCATAATTTTCTACAAACTTAATAAAACACAGTATTTATGGGTTTTTGAGATCGCTAATAACGAATTAATTCATGATTTTTCAAAATTTTAAATGGCAAATGCAAAATGGCAGACAAAAAATTTAAATTATTGATTACATTAATAAAACTCATTATACATTCTTATCATACTATTTAAGGTCAGGATTTATTCATAATCTTGAAAACCTTGAACCTAGATTCAAAACGTACATCCAAATTTGAGATTTATTATCATTTTTAAAAATTTTAATTTTTTTCAGACATTTTGATTTTTCCATTATCAACTTTAAAAAGTCATGAATAGATTTGTTATCAGCGACCCTATAAACCCCCATATAGTGAGTTTAATTAAGCATTTCTTAAAAAAAATTTATTTTTGTCTGCTATATTAGCGATTTAAAATTGTTTTATGAAGGTTCTAACACAGACCCGTCTGACCAATTCTGATCTCGAATTCGGATTTAGCTCTTCAAAATTCGTAGGAATATATAGGTCTTGTTCCCAGATCAAGATATTTTTTTTGTGTGGCTGTGTCTTCAGAGTGTTGTTGCTTGCTTGAAAGTTTATATATTTTTTGTAATGTTTTAATTGTTTAGTCGTAAGACAACCGAATCAATGTTCATAATGTAAAATAAAACAATGGTAGCCATTTTTAATACCTAATTTCACTTTTTACATGAACATAAATCGCACAGGTAACGTAACAGTCTTTTCGTGTAACGTAACAGTCCAAACATTTTTGTTTCTAAAAAATTTAAAAATTTTTTTTTAGTGTTATTGACATTTATTTTATTACTTGCATTCAAAAGCTACGAAATTATCTACTACACGTTAAAAATAGTTCACTAGAAGAGCAGGCTTTTTCAACAATGTAGAACAGCTCTAAAGCTTACTTCCAAAACTATGTAACGTAACAGTCCGTACTAAAACATTCATAACTCTTAAATAACAAAACATACGGAAACATTTATATTAGTAAAAAATGTTATTAGAGAAGCATAGTTTTAGAAGCATGCATAAAAGATATTAAAACAATTCAATTTCGTGTGGTTTTGGAAACTTTTTGTTGAAATGTGCGTACAAATGTAACGTAACAGTCCGCGATCTGGTCCATACATATGTGTTTATGTGTATGTGTGTATGCACATGAAATGATTTCTTGTAGTGATGCTTGCTATGTCTATTGAGATTTTCATTATTTAGGATTTTGACAGATTGATTTCGCTTTGAATAAAAGTAAGAAAGAAATGAATTTCTAGTATAAAAGAGCACCAATGAATTTCTGTTAATTAAAATTTAAAAGCTTTTAATTTATAATCGATACAAATTAGGATTGAAAGAAATTTTGATTTTTTTAAATTTAAATCTATTGAAAATCTATTAAAAATGGTTTCATTCATATTTACATACATATTTATTACTTTCACTTGTTTCAAAGCAGCGGCAGAAAATTGACGTTTTTTATTTTTTCACAATTTTTTTAACTACTACGTTTCTTAGATATAGTAATAAACTAATACTAAAAATATACCAGCGGTGGATAGTTGCTAAGTTCAATTATGAGAAGAATTATTTCACGAAAATATTTTACTGGAACTGACTGATGTGGCCAAAAACCACATGCTTTCAATAAGACTTGGTTGGACTTGTAGAAATAGTGATCGAGCATCTTATCTTGTCTATTGTCGACGAAAGACTGAACCTTATACGTGACACTATAGAAAGGTTTCTCCTTCCTTGCTTTATGATTCCTGTAAATTTATTTCGATAATGACAGGTTGTAGTCTATAGAATATTAAATGCGTCATTATCTTGGAAAAACACGAAATAATTGCTGCAATTAAAGTTCGCAGTTCGCTTGTTTTAATATTTATTTGCCTTTTGGAGAAGCAGTCATACAGCTACTGCATAATTAAAGAAAAACGAAAACGTTTACGTAGAAAGACAATACCAATCTAAAGAATAATATAAGAGAATATTTAATTTTACTTGTATGGGGAAACATGATACCTAAATCTGAGACTTCATTCTGGTGTGTATCTAGAAGGCATATAATCGACATGCAAGTACTTCTGACATCCGTACTATTCATTGATTTTGTTTTCGCATCGGTCAAACATTAATGGACATTGGCTCGTGTCTCCATTAGGTCAGATTCTTTTTAATAACAAATTTTAAAAATTTAAACAAGTTAATAGAAATCTACATAAAGAAATCAGCACAGGCACCTACAATATAAGAATTTCGTGGCAGTTACATAAATTTACTTGTCCCTCTCTTGATATATCGATTATTTATTGATTCCTATGTTAGAATTTTTCATTATTCAATCAATATATCGACCAACCGACCTTACCTGGCGCTACTTGTCCCTACCCGACCCTATCCGACCTTACCCGGTCTTACCCTAAATATATCTCTGCCCTTGTCTTTCTCTATCTTCCTCTCTCCCGCACAACTACTAGCGCGTTGTTATTGGCAAAAAACGACGAACGGATGGATAAATGGGCGGATGCCAAAGTCTCGTTATAAGGGTTTCGCCCTTGGCCACAAAACAAAAAAAATCGAGCAAGTGCGAGTTACACTCGCCTTAAAACTTCTCTCAGCCAACAGCAGCGCATTTGTGGATGTGCAAAAGAAAAAGGGATATAGAGAGAAATAGAGACAGGTATATATTTTTGATAGAGTCGAGTCAGATAATGTCGTAGGGTCAGGTCGGTTAGGGTCGAATAGGATCGGGTTTTTGGGTAGGATCGGATAACGTCGGATAGTGTCAAATAGGATAGGGAAGGATAGACTCCAATAGTCAGATAGGGTCAGTTAGTGTCTAATAGGGTAGGGTTCGAAAGGATCAGATAGGATTGAATAGTCGGTCGATTGCTTTCTTTAAAGAAAAGGTATTTTTTTCCTGAGCTTTAATTGTCAAGATAATTTTTTCAGCTGATTTGATTTGCCCGATCAAACCAACTTTCTCTTCTTGAACAAGACAAATTGTATGAGGGTTTCTGCTCGATGCGTAGTCATTCTAACGGGTTTTCTCTTTTCTTTTACTTAATTAAATTAAAGTTCTTTTAAATCTTTAATTCGAGAATAAACATTGCAAAAAGGCCAACGTAGACGGCACCGACATTGAATTCACGGACTCCACCCTTTGATCTTGTGAATAACCATCGAAGTCCGTTTATTATAAGTGGAGATCCCTTCTCCGGACGCCAGGTAAAACGAGTATTTAAAACGAGTACCCGGACTCCGTTTTCAAAACAAACGGCACCGTTTCCCGCCTGGCTAGCTCAACGTCCAAGCGGAAGTCACGTCACAAGGTCATAGGTAGCTCTGATAATCCATTTGACTGGCGTTGTGAGATGGACAATTCGGCTACTCCGTGGGAACTATGTCGTTTTGACCGGCCAAATCCGTACTTGGGAGGATGCGCTGCCGCCGGAGCTTGCGTTCTTCCGTGTAAGCGCGGCTTTCGCTGTGGCTGGCGCCACCATTCAGTTCTCGGGCCTCTGATTTTCCTTGTTGGTTCTAGCGGACCTCGTAATATTGACGCCGATCCTTCACGCGGTTTTTCGCGATTGAATTATGGATTAAATAAAATAATTTACTGCTCGAACTTATTTAAAGTTTTTACTCAAATAGTTTATCGGTGCCACCGTTAAGGAAATACTTTTGTGACGAGTTTATAAAAAACCATGTGACAAAGTAGTTTGTCAATCCAACAAAACTGCGCACTGCCCTGGTTATCTTGGGTTTTGGAAATAATTTTACTGATGCGGTTTTGAATTCCGAACTTCTGAGCAATGTTCATCTTTCTTCACAATGTAGCCAAAATATTCGACTTTCCTCACCAACAAGTTACACTTGTTAATTTCTAGTCCAAATCTACTTGCAACCTCCAACACCTCTTTTTATTTTTTTAAATTCTCCTCTTCAGAGTTAGCAGGAATAATAATGTCGTCTAAATAGGTATGCCCGTTTCCTTTCGCTAATAGTTCCTTAAAAACGGCCTTGAGATGTCGTTCGAATACAGCTGGAGACATACACAACCCAAATGAATCCCTTAAAAATTCCACCTGCGCATCTGTAAGATAATTGATGTTCAATTGATACTTCCTTCCTCAATTGGTACCTGTAGGAAATCATCTTTTAAATCAAATGCCGTCACCACCTTCTTTACTTTTTGAACCCAAATCGTCATCTTCATATTCTTCATCTTCTTCTTCATTCAATTCTAGTGCAGTTTTCAATCGATTCTGTAAATCCTTTTTATAACCCGCAGTTTTTAAACTTAAAATTTCTAATCATTGCTTCAGTACTGTTTTCTTCCTGGCATCAATCATTTCACTTGTTAAACTATCTGGATTAGGATCATTTTCTGACTCCAAAGCTCCACGTAATCGTTTCTTTAGAAACAAACAAGTAATTAACAATTTTGTAAAAATCTGCGAACCCGTACGACTCCCTAATTGTGGGATCGTAATTTTAGGGTGCAAGCAATTATTAAAATAATATTTATATATTAACCACGGAGTTAGCTCTGTTGGTTAAGGTCCTGGACTCTATGGTCGCACCAAGTCAAGCGTCAAGCTTGCTTGGTTCGCGCCCCGTTGAGCCTGGGATTTTTTTCCGCTGTGAGATAACTTCAGTGGAAGGTAAAGACGTCGAGGTATAATGATATGCACTGTCGGTAATCGACCTGTGCAGATCACTAGAACTCGACTGCCGATAAACCGGTTGTACTCAGGAGAGGTTTTTCTACAGTTTTCCCTCTTCACTGGCGAGCAAACCCAATATACCGGGTGGTCCAGGCAAATGCGAGTACTCCTAATTTCAAGCCGTTCTGTAGACGCAAAAACACTTAGAGAGAATATATACAATGTACTGAATTCTAGGAACTCCCTACGGGGGACACTCATTGGGCCTATAAGGTCGATAAAACGAGTAAATAATAACTTAAAAAAAATTATTTATTGTGAATTTTCAGTTTAAATATTTTATGTCTGTTAGCTATTAGCAGAGTTTGAACTTAATTTAACATTTTTCCAGATTCTGTATTTTTCACGTGAATTATAAAAAAGTCAACGCATTTGGACGATTTGAATGTTAGCTGCCGGTAAAGTCTCCTTCTGAACTGATGAAAAATGGTCTGTATTATGTCACGGAAATTAAGAAGGTACGGATCAAATATGGAGTAAGGATAATTAATTGGTTAATTAAAAATTAATTGGTTTGAGGGTATTAGAAACCCATTTCGAAGAATTACAGAATTATTTACAGCACAATTTACGTTTTCAAAAGAATGATTTGTACAGGCAGTTATTGATGATTCCAGTTGTAACTTTTTAATTGATGCCCTCATAACAAAAGAATATCTACCCAGAAAAAAATAATTTATTTGAAGTCGGGCGGAACTGGAACTTTGAAAGTTCCATTTCATTTTGTTGCATTGAAGGAATTGGAACTTTCAGAATTTTCAAATCTGAAAAACAAATTAATGGAGGGTTTAAAAAGTAGAAAAACAACTTATGTGCTAATATTTGTCAATTATTGCCCCTTAGCTGAGGTTATGTACATTTTTTAAGTGAAAAAACTAATTTATTAAATAAATTGTGTGAGACGTAGGACTGTTTACCAACAGCCGGTAAATTTGAATATGAAATTACGAAACATGTTTATTTTAGAAAATAAACAGTTTTATAATTTATAAAAAACGTAAGACAATTATAAAAATTAAAATAATTTGTAGTAATGATAACAAGTATTGTTTTAAATTAAGCATACATTTGTAGTAGTTTTAGAATTATTGGCATATTGTATGCGCGCCTAAATCATACCAGTGAACCCCTGTTTAATATCTTTTTCCGTTTCATGCGTGTCTCAAGGTATGTGTTATGTAAAATTTGCATTTAAAAATTGTTTTATTTTTTATTAATAAAAATATGAAACATATTAATTTAACATTAAAAAAAAGTTATTTAAATTATTGAAAAAACAAAACTTTTTTTTTCGTGTATAATAAGTATTAAAAAAAAAATTATTTTAAAAAATGTATGTAAAATTTTCAATTTTTTTTACAATTAAATTTATAAATATTTCTTACAATTCAATATTTTTGTTTATTATGGAAATCATATATATACAATTTAATTTCTAAATACTCCATCTAAATTATTTTAATTGTAAAATAACAGAAAAAATTTGAATTTAAAAAAATATTTTTTTATTCAAACAATTTTTGTTACGCTTTTAACTGCATTTAAAAAGCATTTTAAACTTTTCACTCATTTCTTAACACGGGCTTTGGTCCTGTTGGCGAAATCTCTTTTTTGCAGAGGATTATTGAAGAGAGAGTATTGTCGCAAATTAATAATGTTAAGAATTTTAGTTGGAAGGTTATTAAAAAAAAAATTTCCGATCCGGGACATTATGCTAGTGTTACCCTACATAATATTAACTTCTGAATTTGAATACGAAATCATAATAACCAGATTGGCTAAACATTTTGAGATAATCTCAAAAAACTACTGAAAAACCCGAAAAAATTCAAAAACAAAATTGTTTTGTCCGGGACACTACGCTAGTATATTCCAATGCATTTTTTCTATTAAATCCAAATCCGAAGTCAGAATAACCAGATCGTCTAAAATTTTTGAGATAATTTTAAAAAAATTGCTCAAAAATCCGAAAAGAAATAAAAAATTTTTTTTTGTTCGAAACAACATGTTAGTATATTCTTACATATTTTTTTCTGCTAAATCCGAATCCGAAGTCAGAATACCAAAATTGGCTAAAATTTTTAAGATAGTCTCAAAAAATTGTGCAAAGACCCGAAAAAATCTAAATCAAAATTGTTTTGTCCGGAACACTTCGCCTGTATATTTTAACTCATTTTTCTCCATTGTAACCGAATCCGAATACACTAGTGTGTATTGTCTCGGGGAAAATATTTTTTTTGTGGAACTGTGTTATTATCGTACAAGCTTGAGAATACAACCTTTTGTAGAAAGGAAAACAAATATCATTCTAACTAATACAAGAAATTGTATATTTTCTGAAATTTGAACTTCAAAAGCTCAATCCACGAATAAAACAAAAAATCTTTAATTTTACATGAATTTTTTCAAAAAATTATTATTTTTTAATTTAAAAAAATGGTTTAATCATAATTGGCGTTTTTGTCATTGAAAAAGATAAATCATATGTAAAAATTATAAAAATTCTATTTAATTAAATTTTAATAATAAAGAAATATACTGAAATTCAAATAAATTTTAATTTTGATTAATCAAAATATTATTAAATTCAAATTCTGGTAAATTGAAATTAGAATCATTAAAGTTTTTTACTACAATGAAAGTTTAAGGGGGAAAAATAAAAAATTCAAATTTTATTGAATATAAAATTGGGTACTTAAAATATTGGAAATGATTGAAGTTCAGTTTATTAAAATTGGAATAATAAGTTAAAAGATATTTTTTAAAATTATGATGATTTAAATTTAACAATCATTAAAGTTTGGAGAGTTTCAATTTAAAAATAAATCAAAGTTCAAATTTAAGGTTCATTAAAATTAAAAAAATTTACAAGCAATTAATTAATTATTTATCATTTAAAATGTTGATGAATCAAATGTTAAAATAATTATAATTTAGATCAATTGAATTTCGAATCATTTGCATTTTTGATAAATTAAGGTTTGAATAAGGTAAAATTAAAACTATAATTAAATTCAGAAACATTTGAGTTCTGACCAATAAATTTAAGGATTTGAATAGAGTTTTTGTGAAAATTAAAATTTGAGGAGAATTACATTTTTTTTAAATCAACTGAAATTAAAATTTCGATAATTTAAATCCTGAAAATTTCATACAGTTCTTATTTAAATAATAAATTAAATCCAGATAATTTGATGCCATTATTATTTTGTATATTAGGATTTTACTAGTTTAATAGTTTTAATCGATTAAATGCAAGACAAATTAAGTTTTATTTTAGGACTTGAAGTGTATGTTACATAAATTTAAATTAAATTAAAGTACTACGAGTCTTAGCTATAGTAATAAACTAATAATAAAAATATACCAGCGGTGGATAGTTGCTAAGTTCAATTATGAGAAGAATAAATGTAAGACAAATTTTTACTGGAATTGACTGAAAAGGCCAAAGCCCACATATTTTTAATAAGACTTGGTTGGATTTATAAAAATAGTGATAGAGCATCCTATAGCTTGTCTGTTGTCGATGAAAGACTGAACCTTATGCGTTACAATGTAGGCAGGCTTCTTCTTCCTTGCTTTACAATTTCTGTGAATTGATTTCGATAATAGCAGGTTTTAGTCTATAGAATATGAAATGTATCATTTCCTTGGCAAAACGTGAAATAATTGCTACAATTAAGGTTCTCAGTTCGCTTGTTTTATTATTCATTTGCCTTTTGGAGAAGCAGACACATATCTACTGCATATTTAAAGAAAAACGTTTACGTAGAAAGACAATACCTACCTAAAGAATAATATAAGAGAATATCTAATTTTTCTTGTATGGGGAAACATGATACCTAAATCTGAGATTTCATTCTAGTGTGTATCTAGAAGGCATATAATCGACATGCAAGTACTTCTGACACCCGTACTATTAATTGATTTTCTTTTCGCATCGGTCAAACATGTTTGTCTCTTAACAAGGTAACGTTTTAAATATTTATTTTGGTGAAATTAACATTAATGGACATTGCTAATTTGTCTACATTAGGTCAGATTTTATCTCAATAACAAATTGTTAAAAATTTACACGAGTTAATAGAAATGTACTGTGATGCATTCTTCCAGCTTATGTTTGATGTTTAATGTTTTAGATTATAATAAACAATACAAAAACCAAACCCGAGCGCCAAGTTATTTTAACAAAAAATAACTAAACAAAATAACAAAAACAAGTAAGGGAGTATAAGGAGCAGCACAAATACGAATTTAAAAGATACATTATAAATTGACATTTATTAATTTAAGATATATCGAAAGGATTACAAAATAGTCGTCCGCATGGCATTGCCTTTACAAAAGACGCGCATTGAACACTGACTAGAAATTTTACAATGTTTGGTCGGAGAACCGACTCCAAAATTTACAAAGTCAATAGTTTATTAAATGAGCTCATCTGGGAGAGGTCTTCGACCTCTAATGGAACCTTGTCCCGTCATTTATTTTTAATAATAATAATATTCGAAAATTTATAAGAATAATACGAGGTGTACCTTATGCTCACACCAGTACTGAAATGACGACAGGCTGAACGTACCGTCGTCAATCCAAATTTCTACGCACAATTACCACTTCGCGCAACAAGCCTGGGACACAATCATGGAAAGTTCGTGAGTTACGCCGACATCCGTCGCCGTTACGTAGCAACCGTGAGCGACCGAACTCTGTCAAGCGGCCAGGTAGGGCACAGTGGGATGAATCTGGAATTTGCTGTTTAAAAATGTCCAGAGCCTCCAATTCTTGACCAAATTCAAAGTTTTTTTTTTAAATTAAAGCTTAATAAATTTCTAAAAACATTGTCGGAGCCGATTTTTGAAAAAAAAATTTGTTAACTTTTTTATTATTGTTTAAATGTAATAAAAGAGCTAATTATCAACATTCCACACGTTTAATCTACGTCACTTAGTAATATTTGCGCAAACAAAAATGAATTACTTTACTTTCAGGAAAGTAAAATTTTACTTCATAAATAAAATTTCACAATTTTCCTGATTGTTATAAACAAATTATTGCAGAAGAGGGAAATATTTAGTATTTATTAAGATTGAAGGCAATAAGTACGGTTTTTTTCTATCTGATCAAATAATATTAAATAAAATTTTACTTTCCTGAAAGTAAAGTTATTAATTTTTTTGCTCAATTTATGGATCAATTTTTTTCATAACTACTGGGTTTCATAGTCTACATGTAATTATTGGAACAATTTTTTTTAATAATTACATTAATACGATTATTTAATAATCATATAACTTTTTTCACCATTTAGGATTTGAATTATCCGCTTGATATTGACACTTTGTTAATATTATTTGAATTATTTTATTTACACTAATTTATTGATGAAATTATTAATTCTAATTATTTTATTATATAGTATATAAATTACATTTTATTTCCAATAAAAAAAAAAATAATTTTATTTAATATAATAAATATTTTATTTATTTATATCAAATATTTTAATTCATATTATTTCTTCAATTATTATTATTATTAATTTAATTATTCAAAAAAAAACTAAATTTAATCGTAATAAACTAACTCCTTTCGAATGTGGATTTGATCCTTTATCATCCATACGTTTACCCTTTTCAATCCAATTTTTTTTAAATTAGAATTATTTTTTTAATTTTTGATATTAAAATTTCCTTAATTTTACCAATTATTTTTTATAATAAATTAAATTTTATAACAAACATATATTTATTTATTTTAATTTTATTAATCCTAATTTTTGGGTTATACTGTGAATGAATAGAAGGTTCATTAAATTGACTAAAATAAACTTTTTGAATAATAGTTAAAATTTTATAACATTTAAATTGCAGTTACAAATTTATTTTTGAATAAATCTAATATATTAGAATTTTTTTTTTTTAATTACGAGATTTGGAAAATGCATTTACGCACCATAAAGAACACCTTACAATGAATGATGCACGCATCATTTAAGAAGAGTGCTCTTCGTGTGTGGAACTCGAGCCCAGAGAATAGTTTACTTGGGAACATAAATATTTCCTGGTAAGTTTATCTCTGGGTAATACCCACTAAACCTTCCTCGCTTTATAGGAGCACTTAACACTCAGCGGAACGATTGAACTAAGCAACCAACATCACCAAGTGCTAACTCCACCCATACCCATAGATCCCTCAGCCCAGCATCAGTTCTCGATCAGTCGACTAATCGTTGGGGGTAAGAATCCCCACCGATCAACGGCAGGCTTTGAACTGATAACAGGTGGAGGATTCTATACGGATTCCTTCCCAACCTTCTTACTTTCCTTTGTCTCCAGCTTAACCCTGGTTTCTTCCCCTCCGACCATTGATGTCTTTGGTTTTTATTACCTAGGTAATGAGAAATTCAATGTGCTGCCACGAGTCCACATTCCTTAACATAAGGTCAATCATGTTTTCAGGGGTGACTTCAGTACCCACCACCCAAAACATGTATTGCCTTTTCTCCTCCCTATATCTATAAACAAAGAGGGTGTGTTCCGCGGTGTCCACGGAGGCGTCGCAATAAGAGCACGATCCCTCTCTTCTTAATTTAAAACGTTTTAAATACTCGTTGAAAAAACCATGACCTGTCAGCGCCTGTGTTAAGTAGTAGTTAACTTCTCCGTGCCCTCTTTCTATCCATTTAGGTAGGTGGGGAATATGGCAGTAGGTCCACCTTCCGGTAGATTCCCCATTCCATCTTACCTGACACTCTTTGACTAATCTAATCGCGATTCTATGAATTTGGGCCTTTAGACGCTGCCTTTCCTCTTCTGGGAGCAAGTTTGCCCGATCTTTGGCGAGGAGATAGACATATTGTCTTTCCATAGCCAATAAATCTATCGGCGGAACGCTTGCTAGGACTTGCACAGCGCTAGTAGGTATAGTCCGGTAGGCTGAGACTATTCTCAACAATACTATTCTTTGGGCTGAAAGTAGTCTCATAGAGATAGTGTGTTTTTCTAGGTCTCTCTCTCTCTCTCTCTCGAGTGTACCACGCTCGCTACTAATCTCCTTTTTGCTTCCCTGGGACCACCAATGTTAGGAATAAGCCGGGAAATATTTCCTCCACATTGGATGGCTTTGATCGTTGCGTATGTTAAATGTTGGTTGAAGCTAAACTTCTTATCCAACTCGACGCCCATGTACTTTATGGTGTTACTCCATATTACTTTCAGTCCCATCAATCTTAATAGGTGGGGCAACAATGGATCTCCGGTTCGTGACAAGCAGTGCTTCGGTCTTTTCCAAGGCCACTTCCAGACCATTGGCGTCCATCCAGCGCTTGACTCGTCGCAGAGTTTCATTGACCCGTATGCCAAGGATTTCTGTAGTTTGCGCACCGCATACGATAATTTTGTCTTCCGCGAAGCCGAATGATTTGGTGTCCGTAGGTAGTTTTATCCGCAGGGAAGCATCATACATGACGTTCCACACGAATGGCCCTACCTTTGACCCTTAGGGGGCTCCACAAGTCATCTCCTCGTGAATCTGAAATGTTTTGCCCTCATACTCGATCCACCGATCGCTAAAATAGTTATCCATCATTCGCAACAGGTAGGTCGGTATCCCTTTCCTCTTCCTCGACTCGATGCAGATGTTCCATCGCGCGGAATTAAACGCATTACGTACGTTTATTGCTATTAATGCGCAAAATCCTTTCTTTTTCCCCTTGCCTTCTCTGGCCTTATTTGCCTCTTCTACCACCGCCGAAATAGCGTCGACGGTGGATCGGCCTTTGCGAAAACCGTACTGGTTTTCTGATAGGTCGTTTTCGCCAATCAGAAAACCCTGAAGTCTCTGTAAAACCATACTCTTTGAAAGTTTACCCATTGTGTCCAGAAGACATATGGGTCTATAGGATGACGTCTTTTCTAGAGGCTCGTCTCCTTTTCTGAGAAGAACTAACTTTTGATTTTTCCAGTCCATAAAGAACCTTCCAGCCCTGAGGAGGTGAAGATTTTAATTTATCCATACGAATTTTTGAATATTTTTTTATAAACTCCAAAGGATAGTCATTTAATTTTAAAATTGATACAACTTTTTCTAATTATCGAAATGGAACTTTTTATGTGATAAAGAGATTGCTCTATCAACTAAATTGAAAACTATATTCCTTGTTTGTTGAAATGGATGTCTGAGAAGAAATAAATAAGTTTACCGGATGAAGTTGGTTTTTGATACCAATTCGTTATAATTTTATTGTTATCTTTAATTAAAGTTTTAAGTCCAAAAAACTTAATACTATTATTATTTTCTAATTTGTAAGTGAAACTTAACTTTTTATGGTAAGAATTAAAAACAATTATTACATATTCCACATGTTCTTTATTTACAGCTACGAAAGTGCCATCCACATATGTGCCGTAAAAAACAAGAATGTAGTTATATTTATTTTTTAAAATTTCTAAACATTCAGTTTCCACATCATCCATTACAATGTCTACAAATAAAGGAGATATAGGAGAACCCATCGGACCCAGTTGGATATTCATTCAAAGGCACATTTGAGGATTGTATCATGAACCTTTAAGGAACTTTAAAATTCCTTTAAGGATTCTGACAGGCCCTCTAAAGATCCTTAAAGGTTCTGCAATAATTCTTTGGAGGATCCCGACACGATCCCTTGACGGAATTTGGAACAACGATCCTTCACAGAATGCATAATGAAAATGTACTCATGCAGGTTCCCGCGCAGTATCCTTTAACAAACATTGTTTGTCTACTTTTTCTTTTGATCTGGTAATTAATTAACATATATGTTATATTTGACGAAGGAATCTCGAAAATTAAAAACTACTGCGCAGCCGTGAGCAGCATTGAAACCAAGTTAGAACAGTGCGCATCATGTATTCAGTTTTTTGAAAAACTACACATGTTCCTATATAGGACCTTACTTATGTTCCTTTAACGAGTCCCTCGTAGGACCATAAATACAACTTAGGATCCTGTACAGGTATACGCGAGAACCAAGAAATTATTGCAGGATCTTTGGGGATTCTTAAAGAACCTGTCAGGATCTTTAAAGGAACATTTAAAGTTCCTTCAAGGTTCGTAACACGACCCTTAAAAGTTTCTGTAAAGGAATTTTTAACTGGGGAGTTCCATTAATTTGTCTATAATACTTTCCATCAAAGGTGGAATAGGTATTGTTAACCAAAAATTTTATACATTCGACGATATCACAAAAAAGAATCTTACATTTTTGTTGTAACAAACTGAGAAGTCGATCTAGACTTTGAATCACAAGTTAACACGAAACGTTTGTAAACAAAGAACTAAGCTACGTAATAGCCTCTCTTATGCTAACAACCGCCATTACTTTCTCTTGCACTAACAGTCTCTACTTTGTCACTTTCAATCTTAAGCGACGTAATGTATTTGTCTCTATCTCCTTAACAAGAAATTGTTAAGTCTACAGAAATAGCTAACTATCTCTATCAATCTATATGTTTCTTAATGCATTTGTTTTTTCAGGTTACCAGGGGTCTACAGAAATAGCTAATTATCTTTCTCAATCTTTAACCTACCTAATGCAATTGTCTTTTTCGTTATATGCAAATGAGTTACCAGGTAACGTTACCAAGTAACGCTTTTCTTTGGAGAGAGTGAGAAGCAAATATTTTAGCAGGTAATGAGAAAGAGAAAGGCAAATTTTCTGCCTTTTCCATTAAATTTGGAAAATTTTGTCTCTTCCTAAAGCCATTAACCCTCATTATGCAAGAGTTCGTTCGAACGATAATGGGCCTTGCAGGAGGTCCATTGTTCCTCTAATCTTCTAATCACAGAAGATGAAATTTTATTTTAAAGACGAAAGTATTTTTAATAATTTTTAGAAATCATTAGTACCTTTTATTTAGAAACATAGTTCCATGATGAACAACTTACTCAATGTCAATGAAAAATATACTAACTTAAAATGTGACATTTCTTTTGATATTTATTTAGCATTAAGTTTTAATAAGTTAAGCGAAAGTTCAAATTATTCCATTAAGTCATTAAAGTTCACTTTGCTCATGGATCTAATTTTGTTTTTAGCATAACATAAAACATAAAATTATATTCTTATCTCTATTTACAAAGTATTCAATTTTAATTCAATCTGCTTAAATAGTTTTAAAGAAAAATTAGACGTTTACAGTTTTCCTTGCCCCTCCATAACTCCAAAAAGAATTAAGGAACGATAGAGAAAGACACAGAAATAAAGAGGTATAAAAAGAGATAAAAAAAAGAGAAAGGAAGGGATTAGAGAAAAGGAAAAAGAATAGACAGATTAGAATAGAGACAAAAAAGGCTATAACCTTGAAGAAAAGAAAGAGTCAAAGAACAATGTAAAGAAATAAACAACAGAAGCAAAAATAGAGAAGCGAAGGAGAAAAAAGGGTAGAGATAAGAGAGGAGAGAGTGAAAAAGTACAGAAGAGACGAGAATAGATAGTGGAGAAAAGCGAGAAGATAGATAAAAGCCGAAAAGAGGAAATTGAAAAGAGATAAAGTGAAAACAGAAAAAGAAGAGCGATAGAAGTGAGAAGAGAGTCGAGAGAAGTGACAAAATAAAAAAGAGAAGTGAGAAATAAGAAGAGAATTTTCCTTAAAAACTCAGCATTTTCTATTTTATAAAAAAATGTTATTTAAGAATTATTTAAAATTGAAAATTCTTTTATCTTAAAAAAAATTGAATTAAAATCTTCAATATAAAAATAAACAGTAAAACATTGCAATGGATAGAATTTTCATTACGTATCTAAATTAATTCTTGAAATGGCCAAACGACTTTTTAGTTTATATTGAAATATTTTTAGTAAGAAAATTTAATTTAATTGCATTTAATACGTGAAAACATTTTACGAAACAAATATACAATTTAATTTCATACTAAATAAAAAAAAGTAAACTTAAAAAACAAATCTAATTTTTAGATTTGTTTAATTTAAATTAGGTTTGGAAATTATTCAAGATTTTTTTAGTTAATAGAGAAAATGAATTTTTAGGTTATTCTACCTTCCACCAAACAACATTTTGCAAATCATTATAAAGAAGTTTGTTTATAAATTACTTTAATTTTCAACTAGTAAACATTATACTTCAATTAAAAATATCGGTAAACTCACTTATAATTTATAGGATCTTCTTTGAGTTTATCAAATATAACTAATTCTTTCAAACGCGCATAGTTTAATTTTTTCGTTAATCTATTTGATCCAAAAATAACCCGTCCCTCTAAATTTTTCCTTGCATTCGGGAAACGGAATCATTGATTGTTTTTGTAAAATGTCTGATCTGAAATAATCAAAAAATTTTAACAACAAATTTAATTACATAAATCACAAAAATTATAAGAGAAATATGTTAAAGTTTTTTAAAGTTTGAAACATGTATATAAGTAATTTAAAATATATTTATAGTATAATGAAAATACATACTGAAATTTTTTTTTTTTTCATTTTAACAGTTCCAAAAGGAAATAAGGAAGAGAAGGATTCAGCGGTTTCAGTTACATTGGATTCAAAACCCATAATCACATCGTTATCTTGAAGTTCACAATCCATTTTAAAATTGTCTCAATATATACATTTATTAATAAATAGAAATAATAGTTAAGATCCACATCAATAAAAAAATTAATATTATTATTGAGAATGCATGAACTTTTACCTACTAGATAAACAAAAGTAAACGTAACCTTCATCTCATATATGTCGAATTAAATTCTTAAACAAATTAGTGTTACAAATAATTTAAATTAGTCTTACTTATTCACTGCATAAATGTTGAGACCACAGCTCAATATCAACTATGGTATGTCACAATAATTTCCCTTGGAATACTTTTGGGCATCGCACGATCGAGACAAAAGTAAAACGATAACTGTCAACCCTCACCAAAGATCAACAACTGTCCCGCGCTTTAAATGAGCAGTTGCACATCTAACGTCAAACGAATAACCCATAAATAACTCAGCAATTGTTTTCAACGATACAAGTACAGCGGTACTAGTGTGAATGCAGCAAGAGTCTCAAAATTTTTTCAGTGTGGCATCAATAAATAATTTTCCATTTGCGTTATTGTTTTCATTGAAAACCATAATATTATTTGTGTCAACTTCGGGGCCAGATTGATCTTCGTCATTTTTACCATCATATTCACTTCTTGAAGACAAATAGTCATCTTCATCTTTTTCTACTTCTTCTTCTTCTTCTTCTTCTTCTTCTTCTTCTTTATGTAATTCTAATGCAGCTTTTAATCGATTCTGTAAATCTTTTTATAACCCGTAGATTTTAAACTTAAAGTTTCTCATCATTGTTTGTGTTCTGTTTTCTTCATGTCAACAATCATTTCACTTATTAAACATTCTGGATTAGGATTGTTTTCTGACTCCAAGGTTACACGTTATCGTCCCTTCAGAACTGCTTTTGTTTCTGAAAAAGGTAGACCCAAAGATTCTAGCTTTGTTCATAATTCCTCTACTGACAGATGATCCACACCAAAATTGTTGTCCGACATTGTGAATTCACTCAGAATTAGACTTGTATCGTTACATTTCATCACCAATTATTAGTCACTAAAGACTATGATTTGTCACTTATCAATTTTTTAAACACTTCTAAATACTCAGTTCTTCACAATACCGACAAATCACCAATTATTTGTTACTAAAGATTATGAATTAATTGTTACTGACCTTTTTCTTTTCAAAACCTTCTAAACACTCACCTTTATTTACACAACAAGCACTCTGCAATCAAGGTAAAGTAGGATGCTTCTATTGAGCACTCAGCACAACCTAATGGTAATTATTTATCATCTAATTGATCTTTGGTACAGAAGGTGATCGTTTTCTTCCACATCGAATTCTCAATTAGACGATTTTTGTAACATTTAGCTGTCGATCAGATTCAACCAATTTATCAACCGAATAATCCATACCACACTTCAATGATAAGAAATTAATCCATACTTCCCATTATACCATCTTTCATACATCTACAACGAGTCAATTCGGATAATTATCAAAAGAGCATAATAATCCAAAATAAAAGTCAAATAATAGTTCAAACTATGTTTTCAAAGTTATTTGCTGTGTTTTTTAATTTTCTGTTTGAATATTTTAAGTTTATTAGCAGAGTTTGAACTTGATTTTGAATTTTTTCAGATTCTATAATTTTTTAACGTGGATTATGAAAAAGTCAACGCAGTTGGACGATTTGAATGTTAATGCCGGTACAGTCTCTTTCTGAGCTGTTAAAAAATGGTCTTTATTATGTCACGAAAATAAAGAAGTTACGGACCAAACAAGAAGTAAGGATAATTAATTTTTATTTTAAAACTCTTGCAATGTTTACAAAAAAGAATCACAATTTTCATAACAATATTTTAAAGTAGTATCCACTTCATCAATTCCTGGAACAATTACAATTATAAATTATCGTGAAGGTTTTAGAAATCAATTTTTAAGAAACACACAATTATTTACAGCACAATTTAAGTTTTTGAAAGAATGATTTGTACAGGCGGTTGTTGATGATTCCAATTGTAACACTTTAATTGATGCCCTCATAACAAAAAGACATCCAATGGATTTCCAACGATTTGCTACGATATCCTGAAAACGTATTTAAAATGTCCTTGGGCATCCTTGGAATATACAATGGATATTGAAATTTCCGTTTTCCTGGAAAATATCCGGGATATAATCTGCTACTCTGGAACTGAAAATATAATACAGGGTAGCTTATTTTTATGAGCATTAGTTAACAAAAAACATTTTTTGCACACTATACGGAAAGTTAGCAGTTCTCGCTGTGCGAAAAAATATCGTATGACACGCGTGCGGATAATTTGGCGATTCCTAAGAGTGTGAGCTACCACACTCGCCTTCGGCTCGTGTTGTAAACCTCGCACTCTAGGAATCGCCAAATTACCGCACTTGTATCATAATGTACTATACTAACATTTAGTAAAAATTTATATTAATTTGAATATTACTGAACGATTTTTTACTGTTTCTAATTGTTAGATATAGACCGTCAGAGTTTGTCTTTTTTGAGGAAATTCCTTAATTGTCATGCTGACGTTGGTCTAATTCATGTAACTTTTCCAAAATCCCCGACTAACACCCGAACTGAACTGTGTCTCCCAATACCTAGACTTCCAGTTGATTTATATAATCTTTTATGAAACCAGAAGCAGGGTAAAAAGAACGCTTTCAAAAGGCTTTCAGTGGCGGATCCAGACTAGGTTTCTGGAGGGGTCATACATGAGAGAGAAAAAAACAACACTATTGTGTTGCCTCTCTTTCTCCCATACAAATCTAAGTTAACTCCAGGCGGGGGGTCATGACCCCCCCCCTTCGTGGATTCACCACTGAGGTCTTTCAAAGGATTATTTTTGAAAAAGATTATTTGTACGCTTTTAAACCCATAATTTACTGTGAGTTCACTGATTATGACCAACGATGACGATGGCAAATGGTGACCCTGGAGATAAAGACGATCATTATAAACTTAGTTCGTAGACAAGAGACAAACAGAATAGCTAAGTCACACCCAACGCTTACCTTCAAAAATGTAAAGGATGCTTTGTAGACTTCTCCGTGGAAGAAACTGAAAAAATCTTTGGCTGAAAATTTCTCGACTACAACGAATATTAAAGATTACATCAATAACTAAATATGGTGAAAAGTAATTCGACGAAAGCTATCAAGAGTACATTTATCGTGTTTTGGAAATAAGGCAATTAAGCAAGTAAGTCTATTCTTTATGAAGCAGACACTATTAAAGATTTGAGAAAGAAGTTCTCTCATTTTCAAGGCCATGTCCTGTGAAACTTAACTATGCAACGGAGGATAAGACACAATTAAGGGTTCACACCTTGGTCCCCTACTATTTATTCTTTACATGAATGACATAAAATCTGTTTTCCGATTTTCTTATTTTTTATTATATGCTGATGACGTCAACTTTTTTAAAGTGATTATCTCTGTCAATCCTTGTAGCAACTCTAAGGATCTTCAAAATGACCTTGATCGACTTGAGGAGTGGTGTGAAGCGAATCATATGGTAATCATTTCGAAAAATAGCCAAGTTATCTCCTTCTCTAGAAAAAGCACCCTCATTTACTGTTACACTTTAAATGATATAGAATTGCCTAGAACTGATCGGGTGAGAGACCTTGGGCTTCTTCTGTGTAGCAATATGTCTGTCAACGATCATATTTCCGAAGTAGTTTCTAACGCTATTAGATCTTTGGGTTTTATGATGAGGAACGCGTCGATGTTTCACAGCATGGGAACATCAAGAGTTCTCTATTTTGCACTTGTCAGATCTATTTTAGAATATGCTTCGGTTATTTGGTCTCCTTTTTATACGTTCAACATAATAAGACTATAACGAGTGCAAAATAGATTTCTCTGCTTTGCCGCTCGCCAATTAAACTTGCCTTTTGACTTTTATACTCATGACTACGTTGACCTGCGCACTCGAATGAATATCCCTTTGATCACGTCCAGACTCATGTATGTTGAAATGCTGTTTTCTGATAAATTATTAAACGGACACATTGATTGCCCAGCACTTCTAAGCAAGATAAATTTTAATGTCTCTCAAATACTAACCAGAAATTACTCGTTGTACTTTGAAACTTTTCACAGAACTAATTATGGGAGGCAATCTTTCATTGATAGACTGAGTAGAGAAGTAAACTGCTCGAACGACGAAATTGACTTCTTCGAAAGTAGTATCTCTAGATTCATGTCAATATTGCGTAGACACATATATTAGACCTTAATTATTATTGCCATTCTAGCTACACGTCTTTGAAATAATATAAATATATATAGTTGCGTTTTGTAACTTTAGGATAGTAGTACTCTGTACAAAAGGGCTGGTCCCTTATTTTCAAATAAATTCAAATTAATTCTTAAAAGTCTTGTTGCTGCCAGGAGAAACGGAGCTTCAAATATAGATTTGAACGGTCTTTGGCTGGTCAGTGACAAAACTAAAAAACAACAGGAAGAAATCAAGTTATTAAGGAAACAAATAGAGGATCGTCGACGAGTAGGAGAATTGGATCTTGCCCTGGTGTTTCATCAAGGAATTCCAAATATCTACACGAAACGTGTCAGACGATAAACAGTGACTATATTTACTCTTTCTGTGTGTGAGTGGTGATAACACAAACGAAGACTTGTTTCACTGTGTAGATCTAGTATGTAGTATCCCCTCCTCTCGATGCTCTGAACCCATTTAAATGAAACTTATTCTTAGTTAAATCAAACTTTTAAATTAGGGGAAATTAGTTATTTTACTTATTGTTTTGTTAAATGTAACGGAGCATGTGATAGGCTAAAGATTGTTGAGTTATATTAGCTGTCAAGCAATGTTTAAATAATTCAGTTGTTGTTATTATTTTTATTATTATTTTATTATTATTATTGATTTATTATTATTATTATTATTATTTTTTTACAAAACAAGTTTAGGAGAGGAAAAAATGCATTAACGCACTTGTTTGTGTGGGACTCGACAACGTGCTGTGGTAATACCTCACTAAAACAACCTCTCCCATTCTTGCTGTACTTACTCCATCTGCTCCTGCTCCGTCCATCCTGGAAGGTAAGCAAGAGCTTGATTCATTTACTCGAGACTATCTTCATATTTCTTGCACTGCTGTTCTCATCCATAGCCGCCGATATTCTTAAGTGATGGTCAAGAACGTTGTTGAATACTTTTTTAGAGCTACCGAATAAGATCTTATAGTGAACAGTGCTGCCGAACCAGATTCAAAGATTTCAGAAGAACAGCCTTTTGCATGCGAACCGCCAATGCATCAGCCTGGCGCTCGCAGCCTGGAATCTTCTTTAATTGTCTTACAAATGAAGCTTTCATCCCCCCAAACAAACGATTAAAAGAACATTCAATCGGACCCTATAGCCTGGATGCATTCGACTCAATGCGAACATGAGCTCTTGATACTTGATCCGCTTCTCATTCTCCTTTTGATTGATGTTGTTTTTAGCTGGAGCCGAGAACTTAATCACGCAAATGATCTTACTTTTATGATCTTGGAGTACTATATCAGGCTTACTGGCACTGATACGATGAGTTGTGGAAAAAGAGAAGTTCCAGTAGATCTTACACTGATCATTTTCCACTACGGACTCCTGATCCCCTTGGGCATACGGCAAGACGGGTTCTTTATCTATACCATACTGGTGTCGAAGGTGATAATACAACACCTTAAGCGCAGCATTGTGTTTTTTCACATACCTGTAGAATGCGTACTTCGGACAAGCACTTATAATATGACTAAGTGTCTCCGCATATTGTTTACATGCACGACAGGTGTGATTGTCGACAGGTATATGCATCACACAACTGCGATACACCAAAGTATTAATTAAATCATCCTGACAGGCGAATAGAAATCCTTCAGTCTCCGATCTTAAACCAGCAGATTTAAGGAACTAAAAGGTCAAACCAACAGACAATCCCACTTCATTTATGATATTGTAGAACTGCCCGTGAACAGATTTGCTCTTATGTTTCTGTAATAGAAGCGCATGTTCTGCTTCCTTGACACGGCCTTTAAGCATCAACGGTGGTAACGATGCTAATCCATGTTGGATATTATTAGTGTCAAATAGGAGACGAAGTTCATTTGCAGCTCTTTCTGACGCATGATATAAAAATGCCCTACAATTCGCCTTTTTATGGTGGTGAACGAATTGTAAAAGAGGATCTCTACTGTTCATATTTGAGCATGCAGCAGCCAAAACGATTCTACAATGTAGACACTCCAAGTTCAGTAGACCTCTTCCTGCACGATCTCGTGGAAGGTAAATTCGAGGCACGAAAGACTTTGGATGATGACTTCGATGGATTGTCATCATCTTGCGAGTTTCTATATCTAACATCTTCAGCTCATTCACATTCCACTTAACTGCTCCAATGATATAGAGAAGCAAAGGAATGGCTAATGTATTTGTGGCTTGTATCTTATTCTTCCCAGATAATTCGGACCACTAAATTTTTCTGAGAAGACTCCGATATTTTTTTTGGAGATGATCTTTAAGAAGACGCACATCTTGAGTCTCCGCTTGTGGAATTCCAAGATATGCGTATGTTTCTCCTTGACCAAGATGATGAATGGTGTTGCCACCAATGAGCTGAATATCCCCAGATTCGCTTGGTGTTTCACATCTTCCCTTACTTAAGTGGAAAACGGCACATTTATCTAATCCAAATTCCATTCCAATCGCTCTAGAATACTTGGCTACTGCAAATACTAGAATCTTAAGTTCATCTCTGCTAGATGCATAGAGCTTAAGATCGTCCATATAGAAAAGATGGTTGATCTTAAGAAATCTATTTCTTGGTTTGACACACATGTATTCAGAGCGATTTTTTCGAAGCACAATAGACAGAGGCAAAAGGGAGATACAAAAAAGTTAAGGACTAAGGGAGTCTCCCTGGACAACCTCCCTCCTAAAAGAGATGATATTAGTCATCATCTGCTGTTTGCTAGATGTTATAGCAAACCTTGTCCTCCACATAAGCATCAGCCCTTTCAAGCATCTCACGATGTTTGGATGTACCTGTAAGCAATCAAGGAGCTTGATGATCAGCTCATGACTCGTAGAGTCGAATGCTTTACGGTAATCAATCCAAGCCATTGACAAGTTGCGTTGATAAACTATCGAGTCTTGGGTCACACACCTATCTATTAATAGGTTCTCTCTACAACCTGCCAGGCCTCTTTTTTTTATCATTTCTTTTAGAATGCAAGTAAATAGCTTGTAACAGGTGTTAAGACAAGCTATCGGTCTATAATTTTTTGGATTAGACAAATCTCCTGATTTTGGTAAGAGTACCGTTCGTCCTTCCACCAATCACTGTGGTACGGGATGTATTCCGTAAAGAAATTATTATTTATTATTATTATTATTAATATTCATTATCAGATGAGCATATATTTGTTAAATTTACGGTTGAAAATATTTTATATATTGGTGTATACATTTATAACCCGACTAATTCATAGTATAATTTTTTTAATTAAAGTCTGATTTCATTGATCTCAAATTTAATAATGTAAACCTAGCATCTATTGTATAATGCATTAAGTTAAGTCGCTATTTGTAACTCTTAGGATTAATTAAAGGGCTTGTCCCGTATACAAAATAAATAAATAAATAATAATAATAATTAGACAGAAAAAATTTATATCAAATAATTTTCTAGAATATAGGAACTATATTAACTGATAACACAGCCCCATAAAAAGAAGTTTTTGTGCGAGGCACTACACTAGTGTATTTCTACTTATTTTTTTTCACTGAATGCCAATCCGAAGTCAGAATTGCTGGATCGGTTCTACTTTTTGAGATAATCTCAAAAAACTTTTGAAAATCACAAATTAAAACCAAAAAACAATTTCCCTTTTGACCAGGACACTACGTTAGTGTATTAATTCCTACATATGTTTCTCCACTCAATCAGAATTCGAAGTAAAAATAGTTAAAAATACAATTCTGAACGATTATTTAGGTATTAATTCAATTAAAATCTGTATATCATCACTTAGTTATAATTACTTTATTTATCAAATGCCTTTTTGAGAAATATTTCCTTCTATTTACTGAAATAAGTTTGATAAAAAGCCCTTACTCCGTATGTCTTCATTACCTAAAGGAGAGTAACATCGTGCACACAGAAACTGTAACTCGGACAACCTTTAAGAAAGAAAATTATATTATAATTAACATAAGAAGTTTTAAGTGAAAAGATGATAGATTTTTTTAAAAATTAGTCTGAATCATGTGGCTTTTTATCAAATTTTATTAAAATTAGTTTGCCCTAACTTTCTAACAACTGCGAGTTTAGAAAAATTCTAAAATCATCAGGACTGTTTAGAACTATTTATAATTATAAAATACTGTTTAGAAATTATTTGAAACTGTTAAGAACATTTTAAAGATCATTTAAACTGTTAACAACTCTACTTAAAATTGTTTGCAATTTGGAAACTTACTGAATCTAGTCCAAAAATAGTTTAAAGCTGTTTAAATATAATATTCAACAGTATTAAAACTCATTTAATCAATCCTTTTTTAAACTAGTCCAAAGTTGTTTAAAAATTAGTTCCGAACTTTTTGAAACTATTTTGCAAATGTTTGGAATTAGTTCTTCATTATCTAAAACTAGTTTGAACCTGTTTAGAACGTCGCCAGGATCGGAAAATCACAGTTATTTGCTGTAAGCTTCGGACGGACGGACACGCAAATCTTTTGACCCGTAGCCACGAAACATGAAAAACTATATAATTGTTTTTTTAAAGTAAATTCAACTGTTCTTACCGATGCGAATGTTTCCATAGATAGTACGAAACATTTGCCCATTTTAACTGTGCACAACTTAGAACTTCTCATTAACACCATCAGGATCGAATTTCTGCAAAAAATTGGCATCTCGTACCAACAACCACTGTAACTAAAAATTTTACTTTTTTATACTAAAAGTGATAGTTTCTCGTTTAGAAAATCAGATCAATCGTTTGAGTGTGATTAGTGTACAAAATTTTGTTACTGATGGACAGACAGACAGACAGAAAAATATATAGTTATACACGGAAGAAATAGTATCGTAAGAATTACAGAATTCGTTCCGTTTTCAGAATTTGTGCAAAATACTGTAATTAAGCTTAGCGAATGTAGCTTCAAATGGCTCAGATTAAATAAAGTTCTATTAAAATTGTCAAAAATATTCCATTTTTAACTTTGTAGTAACATCATTAAATTTTGACTTTATGAACAGTTTTTCATTATTTTTTTCTTGCATTCCTGATTTTGACTAATTTTTAATTTTTATGTTTTTTTGTAATGGTATAAAAAACACTTTTTAAAGTTTAAGAATAACCTTATAGTACCTAATACATTGAAAAAAGTTAACAATGTAATCATAACAAAATAATTTTTTTTTTAAATTTTTGCTGGTTCACCAAACAGTTAGAATTGCAATAAAAGTAGTTTAAATTATAAAATAATTTATTAGAGATTAATAAAAATTGTGTTTGAGTTTATTAAATTTAGTGCCTAACCACAAAAAATGCAAAAAATTGAATTAGGAATTCTGTGGCTGAAAGGCAGAATAACATAACTGCATTTTCATAGTTTTGAGAAAAACCTGTTTTTGTTTATTTTCTTGGTTTTGTAAAATCGAAAAATCAACCAATATTTTTGGTGTTTGGCATTGTATCCTATTTTCTAGTGTAGTTTTTACATCTGTTTATCAATTTTAATAAAATATAAACGCTTTAAAAAAGAATATCAATTCTTTTTTTCGATTTGAATGCAGTTATGCTGTTGTGTTATTAATTATTTTCTACGTAAATAAACATTTAAATCACTTTACTGTTATGAAACTTTAAAAAGCATTACTAAATTAACTCAAATCTGATGTTATCTCAAATTCGATAAAATGTTAGTTATGATGTTATGCCTTTCAGCCACAGAATTTATCACTAAGTCTTTTAGATTTTTAAATTTATTGAATTTTCCTTCCATTTACGTGTTATATTGATTTATTAATCTTCTGGTCGAACCCAAGAATTTTGGAATTAATTTAAAATACCAACCTTATTCCTGCTGCGTTTCCTGCCTTAGTTATTTCACGTTAAAATAACTTGGCACTAGGGTTTATTGTTTATTTGTATTATTTAATCATTAATTTAAATTTAAAATCTTGATATTAAACATAAAACAGTAAAAATGCGTCACAGTACATAAATGTACCTGAAAACGGTTTCTGGCTCTAAAACAAAATTTTAAGGGTGTATCAGTTTTATTAACTGTTTTATTAAAACCCAGTTTTATTATTGGAGCATTTTTATTTTTTAATTTCAAGTAAATTGTTTATGAATATACTTTTTCTATTTTTTTCGAAGTATTCAAATAAGTAAACAAATGAACTCAATATTATTTAAAAGTTGATAAAAATGTTATTTATGGTGTTATGATTTTTTTGTCTAATAGGGAACAAATTCAGTAATTCTTACGGAACTATTTTTTCCCTCTGCATAGACAGTCATAATTTTTTTACAGGTATTTTACAATCAATTGAAATATTATTATGTTAATGATACTAATTTTTACAACATATAAATCAATTAAATAATTACATTTAAAAAAGTCACTTACATATTAATCGATACATCAGAACTACTATCAAATAGCCTTTGGGCAGGAAAACTATTTAAAAATAGCATGTACAACATAAGCATCGTATAATTTGCATACCTCATTGCCAAGCTAATTTCACTCAAATATACAACAGTCTACATAAAAATAGTAAAGGTAAAAAATAAGTTTTCCAATGCAGTTTCGAAAAGTGCTGTTGTACATAATTTCATGTCACTAATTACAAAACATTTCATATTTTAAACAAATACTTAGTTCTAGTGTAATTTTTAAATTATCTAATTCTAAAGTGTGTACCTATTGTTCAAATATTACTGATGACATTTTACTATGATATTGGTAATCAGTGCATAAAAATATGTATTGAAATAAAAAAAAATAAAAATAAACATATTTATACACTTTTCGTAACTTGAAATATTATTTTATCAAATTTTAAGTAAAACCCATAAAATAGTTACTAGTGATGCAGAGAAGATTAAATTTGTAGCAGTAATTCCTATTATAAGAAAGAAATATACTGAGTAAGCATCATTCAGTCTTGCTGCAAATCTATATGGAGATATTTAAAAATTTATTTTCAATGTAAAATAAAATAGTAATTACATATTTAACTTACTTCAGAGCATTGTCATATTGTTGAATACAGAAACAGATATCATTATGGATCGCAAGTTGACAATTATTCTTGTTTTGTGAAGACGAATAGTTTACAATAATAGTCTCAAAACGATTTCTGTGGAAGGAAAAGACCAGCAAATCTATTGATGATAATCTTAAGAAATTTTTTTTTATTGCTTTTATTAATATATTTTTATCAACTTGTAGGTGATTAAAAACACATCAAATAAGTTGTTTGCGAAACTTCTAGTGTAATCTTGTTCAAAGGTAACATGTTTTCAAAAATCGAAAATTTTAAGAAAAATTAATTTTTTTGGCATTTTATATAGATTTTATAAAAAATACTTTTGACCTACTTTGTATATAATTTAGACATGCAACAACTGGTCTGTTTAAATTTTTTTCGCGGCCTATTAAGCAAAACTTAGTGCTGTTTAAAAAATCAAAAATAATTTTAAATATAATGTTTACAGTTCTATCGTTATTTTTTTAGAGATTTTAATAGATCTCTTAATTTTACTGATATAAATACATAAATTATAATCTCTATGAGAAAGCAATCTGTTCAGAAAATGAACACAAAAAATTACTCACTTAAACGGTTACAATAAATAAAACTTAGCAGCGGTTTTTAAAAATCAAATTTATTTCCTATATTAATTATTCAGTTGCACAAAAAATAAGTTCACTAATCTGGATATGAGACCAAATATCCATTACCACTTACAAAAATGTGATTAAAAACATGACCGTCTTAAAATGTTGATAACTCTGTTAGATGAACAAACAGAGACATATGTGATCTTAGGAAGGTTAATAAAAATAAAAATTCAAAAGATTTTCATTTTTTTTTTATCAAGTAGCTACGTTTCGTTAGCTCAGAATTTGCCAACCTCATCAGGCTAAAAATTTTATTAAACAGATACACTTCATTAGCACAACACAAATCACACCGGCGAAATAAAGATTTAATATATTTTTTTTTACCTAATTAAGGAGGTTCTACCGTATGACGATACTAGCCAAAACAGAGACCATTATTTTGTGGTTAGGTTTAAATTTAATTTTACTGATATACAATTAAACAATTGTATTTATTAACTTTATTAACTTTATTTACTTTTTAAATATGACTATTTTTCATGTGCGATCAAAATCAACATTTTAAAATATCAGAACGTCTGAACTGTATCGTGTAAAACGTGAAATATTTTTACAAATTAATTTATTGCAACTCTCACAGGAACCTATTGTCCTTTTTTAAATACAATATCGGTTCATTACATATCTGTGTTTAACTATACAAACTTTGATCACTATCTGGTCATTTAATAATTTTTAGTACGAAAATATATGTGACAGAGTAATGAATTCTCATAAGAATCAATGTTAAACAGGTTAAACAGTGAAAAAATATATCGATCATAACTTTTTTTCCAGGAACCTACAGGTTTCAAAAGTTTAACTACAAAATTTTAGAAACTTTATTTATCAGTACACTAAGTCTTATTAAAATCTGTTTGATTAATCGATTTACGGTAGAACTTCCTTAATTAAAACATAAGTTTTTTATGACACGTCAAATTATTACAATATAATATGTCAAGAGTTTAAAATCTAAGTGGACAGTGTCCATCTCTTGTCGACAGCTTCGTCAAAACTGAAATTATTTCAGATTAGGCGACTTTCAAAGGTAACGCACAGATGTCAATAGTTTTGAAAAGAGTCGTTGAACTCGAAGACGAAAACAATAATATAAACAGAAATAAAGCTGATCATAAGTTTATCTTTCGAAGTAAAGGGAAGAGAATTTTATTTATTGAAAAAATGCTTCTTTTTTGTTAATAGTATTGTCGTTTAAATTCACATGTATCATTTCCGCAATTCTCCTTTTTTCCAGTTTTCTTCGTAATCTAAAATCTGAACATTTTCCCAGTCAAAATCATGTCCCAATTCTACTCGATAATAACCAATAACAGAATTTATATTAGTATCATAGTTATTGGTTATCATCGAGTAGAATTGGGACATGATTTTGACTGGGAAAATGTTCAGATTTTAGATTACGAAGAAAACTGGAAAAAAGGAGAATTGCGGAAATGATACATGTGAATTTAAACGACAATACTATTAACAAAAAAGAAGCATTTTTTCAATAAATAAAATTCTCTTCCCTTTACTTTGAAAGATAAACTTATGATCAGCTTTATTTCTGTTTATATTATTGTTTTCGCCTTCGAGTTCAACGACTCTTTTCAAAACTATTGACATCTGTGCGTTACCTTTGAAAGTCGCCTAATCTGAAATAATTTCAGTTTTGACGAAGCTGTCGACAAGAGATGGACACTGTCCACTTAGATTTTAAACTCTTGACATATTATATTGTAATAATTTGACGTGTCATAAAAAACTTACGTTTTAATTAATTAGGTAAAAAAAATATATTATATCTTTATTTCGCCGGTGTGATATGTGTTGTGCTAATGAAGTGTATCTATTTAATAAAATTTTTAGCCTGATGAGGTTGGCAAATTCTGAGCTAACGAAACGTAGCTACTTGATAAAAAAAAATGAAAATCTTTTGAATTTTTATTTTTATTAACCTTCCTAAGATCACATATATCTCTGTTTGTTTATAAAATTTTGGAAGGAAAAAAAATCTCTACTTAACTCTGTTAGATATTAGCGAAATGAAAATTTTTTTTAAACCATTCGAAAGCTTATAAAATTTACCGTTAAATGGTCTTATTTTAAAGCTATTTCGATTAATAGAAACGGTCATTCAATGTGATAAGAACAGGTGAATTTTTAGTTTTTTGTGAATTTTCATTGTTCAATTTTGATGGGCTGCATTTTCTAGAAAAGTAATTAGAAAATTTTGAACTCATGCTTAATTAAACCTTGAACTATTAGCTTTAAAATAAGCCAAAGAAAATTAAAATATTTTGACTGATTCAAAAGTTATAAGTAAATGTATGATACCAAAAAATACGACGATTGAAAAGTACCTAAAAAGACGTTCTTAACGGATTTTAACATTGGATTACAATCACAAAAATAAAAAGTTTTTAATTTTCTATTTTGATATATACTTTTTGATTTCTTGACAAGCCTTCGTTTAATGTTTATTTTTGAAGCTTAATAAGGTTTCTAAAAGAATATCCAAAACTTGAGTGTTTATTGCAAATGTTAAATTGACTACAATCCCATAAGACAGGTTAATGCTTCCTGGCAGTTCTAAATATTAATTTAAAAATCTAAAATAAAAAACGTTAATCAGCGCATAATATATTATATAAAACGAGATAAATATTTTACAATTTCCAAAAGTTGGTTTTTTTAATCACCCTAGGACACATACTCGTGGCCGGTACTGTACTTTTTACCGACGCGACGTATTGACTGGGCTAAATATTATGAGTCTCATACCCAGATCATGGTACTTTATTAATTTTGTTGTTGTTGTATTATTCTTACCCTACTGCCGCAAGAAGTCCACATGTGTGATGAAGCAATGCCATATACAGTGTATCGGTAATTACATAGATTGTAGAATTGACATAACCACTTAAAATATTGTAAGTCAGTATGCCATAAAAGTATTTGTCAACGTCGACGCCAAACTCTTGTGGCATTAGATAGGAATCTTGCTCTGCATTCGTTGTATTTACTTGAGGCACAAATAAATGATAAATTTGTGGAACAATTACGACAGAAGCATAAGTCGTACTGCAAGAGTAAACTGCAGCTAAAACAATAGAAAATGTTATTTCTTTTTGGAATTTATTAGTACATTTAGTGCGGGGCGGAATAAATTGCACACAAATAAACTGTGTTCGTATTGAAAAATTGAATATTTTATATACATTGAAACTGTACACTAATTAAATTCATGAATTTTTATTTACAATTTTTATACTCTCAAGAAGGTTCTCTCCATTGACATAACCTCAAATAATAAATATCACAAAGTTATCACATTTTTAAGAAAAGTTTAAATAGATTTAAAAAAAAGAAGTTTCAATTCATCAATTGAAATATATCGAGTTGTACATTTCCCAGAAAAAGTTAGGTTTAGCTAAAATTTGTTGTCAAATAATAATTATTTTTAACATTTTATGATTTTTCTTTAAATTCAATGAACAACTGAAATTGTTATTCAATTCTGAGAAATAATAGCTCATTTTTGTTGTTGAAACACTCTCTACAAATTTAATTGTTGGGTTTTGTTAAATAATATTTTGTTAACAATTTATTAAACAAATAAAATTTGCTCTTTACGTATTTTTAAAACAGAATATTATTCATCAAAATCTAAGAAACAAAATTGTAGATAATATTTCAACGATAAAAATGAGCTATTATTTGTCAGAATTGGATTAAACTTGTAGTTGTTAATTGAATTTAAAGAAAAAACATTTAATGTTAAATAATTTTTATTTGACAACAAATTTTAGCTCAACCTAATTTTTTCTGAAAAATGTATTACTGGATCTTTCAAAATTTGGTGAAATTAATAAGAATAATATTTTTATTTTGGGGTGAAAAACGATTTTTTCTTTTGAGGTTATGTAAATGGAGAGAACCTCTTTAAATAATATTAAAACAAAGTAGGGGAGAGTGGCTATCAATGTAGCGGGTTTTTTTTTTCAAGGTCATAGTACTTATTGAATTTCACCAATTTCAAGCACTTCTTAGCATCAATATAAAACTACAACACTTATCTAGGTAATGCACACATATTTTACACGATTTATTTTGATTAAATAATAAAATTTAGGATTTTTCTAAAGTAACAAGCTATTTTCATTTTCAACAACCTGAGTACACAATGAACCACCTCTATAAAAATACTAAAAATGTTCAACAATAATAATACTGCAATTTTCACTTTGTAAAAAAACTTATTTTCTATCAAATACTATAAAAAATTGTTACTTAACACTTTTTAATTGATAATGTATAACATAAATATACCTTAAATTTAAGTTAACTAGCTAAAATGGCATTTTAGTTTTGCTATGTTGAGAAAAGTACTGATAACAATCGCTGTAACATGCTGTACGCATGCCTAGTTTTATAATCAAGCATACCACTCTGGAAATCGAAAATACACTGAAATTCCAGGTGGTTCATTGTTCCCCGGTACATTGAATCAACATGACATTTGCAACAAAAATGGTTTTTTATAACTTAATCCAATATTTCAAAATCTTTATCTCATTAGAATATTGTAGTTAAGGCCCAAAACAAAATAAATCGTAAGTACATTTATTTTTAAATGGCCTTATTTCAATTAAAAAACGTGTTTGTATTTTAGGTAAATTTTTTCTTCAGTACATCAAAAACAGTTTTTTCCAATTTTCTCTGTAAAGAGTAAATCCACACGTCTCAAATTTATGGACGTAGTGTGTTTACGCAAACTTCATTTATATTTAAAATTAGGAGAATTTTTATTTAATTGTTTCTGAGATAATTGAAATGGTTCATTGAAAAAACTGGTACATTGATGGCCACTCTCCCCTACAGTTAAACTCACTGATAATGAGAGAAAAAAATTCTTTTACCAAGAAAAAAATGTGCTGGGACTATATTATGCTTGAATCAAGAATATTTATTCTTACATTAGACCAAGAATAATGATTCTTAGATCAATAAAAATTATTTTTGAATGAAAAATAATTATCCTTGATCCAAGTTTTTTGTCCAATTTACCAGTATATAGTCTTCAAAGTAAAAACTTAGTGTCATATACAGTTTAAATATACATTTTATGGAAAATTTAATCGTTTACAGTTTTTTACAATAAAAATTGATAAATTTAATTTGCAATTAAATTAAAATTCGCGTCATATTAATTTTTAAGGAATAAAAAATGTGATTAATTAAGAAGCAATAGTCAACCACAATAATAAAAGTTAATATTTCTTCCCTTTTCTGCAAAACTTTGGAGAAACCCGATTTGTGGCTCTGTGGACCAAACATTCCAATCAAGCCTGGCTTGCTTAAATAAACCGCTTATCTGTAATAAAACGTTATTTTTTTAGTAAAATTAAGTACGAATATTTAATTAAATTAAAATAGTACTTATCACCTTTCTCTCCTGAATAATTGCATTTAATATTTTAGTTACGCCAAGCAAATAACTTGCACATATTAAAACAGTAAAAATAATTGTATCCACATCTCCCCATTTAGAAAAAAAGTTCGCAATCTGATAATGATTTTTTGAAAAATTATTTGTTATTATCAGTATAACTAAAAATAAAGTATATAATAAATACTCATAAATAGAAACTAATTCTCGTAAACATTTGTTAAAATAAAATTACATACGTTTTATTTTCTTTAAAAATGGTTATGAATTTCAATGAGTTATTACTCTGTAAATCTCAGTTATGGACAAAAACTACTAATTTCACGGTGAAAAATCGTTTATAAATAATAATTCTACAACTTATAGATTAGTAGAAAATAGGTTACGTTAAACCACAATATTTATAACAATATGTAGTAGTTTTGTACCAATTATTACTAGTAATTTTTTCTAACTTGAATAGAGAAACCTAATTCATGAAATTACTTTTAAAATAGTAATTTGTTACTATATATTGTGGATATCCTTCTAAAGGTGTTCTATGAGTTAGTCGACTAGAAAAAAATTTTGGTCTGAGTTATAGAAATTCAAAGTCGTTCTCAAAATAGCCCCACTGATGAAGCTATTTTGTGCATCAAAGTTTGTTTATTTATAAAGTTGTGTAAAAAAATTTTTTTATTGCTTTTGATGTATGAAATATTTTTTCTAGATATTCTAGAGAACAATAAAGAAAACTAAAGCTAAAAATTTTTTTTTGTGGGAATTGTTTAACTAATTTAAAAGTAAAACACTGAATTTTTACAAAAATGCAGATTTAAAAAAAAAGTAATTTTTTAAGGAAATTTTACTTAATGTAACTGCTACTTCACTTCTTGAGTTATTTTAAGAGAAAAAATTTCAAAATTAGCTTGAAAAGCATATAATTATTAACATTACTTTCTTTAAATTTTTATGGATTCGGGTTCGGCGATGAAAAATACTTAAGATTTAAGTTTAATTAAAATTAAAATAATAAGTTGAAAAATATTTTTAAAAATTATGAGTTGAATTTTAAAACGATTAAAATTTGGATAAATTCAATTTTTAAATAAATCGAATTTCGATTATAAAGTTTATTAAAATTAGAATAATTTTCAATCAATTAATTATTTATCATTTAAAATGTTGATGAATCAAATGTTAAAATATTACAATTTGGATAAATTGAATTTTAAATTATTTGCTTTTTTGATAAATTGAAATTTGAATATAAGTTAAGATTAAAAATAATTAAATTTAGAAACAATTACAATTTTCACTATGATAAAAGTTTAATTAAATTAGAAAACTTAAAATCTATGTATTATATAATAATTAAAAACTGTAAGCAATTAGAAATTAAATTAAGAAAGAATTGAATTTCTATTATTTAAAATTGAAAAGCATTTAATTTAATAATTTATAATCGATACAAATTAGGATTGAAAGAAATTTGAATCCTTTTAAATTTAAATCTATTGAAAATCGATTAAAAATTGTTTCATTTATATTTACATACGTTTTCAATATTTTAAATTATTGTTTCAAAGCAGCGACAGAAAATTGACGTTTTTTATTTTTTTACAATTTTTTTTAACTACCACGTTTCTTAGCTATATTAATAAACTAATGATAAAAATATACCAGCGGTGGATAGTTGCTAAGTTCAATTATGAGAAGAATAAGTGTACGAAAAATTTTTACTGGAATTGACTGATAAGGCCAAAGCCCACATGTTTTTAATAAAACTTGGTTGGACTTATAGAAATAGTGATCGAGCATCTTAGCTTGTCGGTTGTCTATGAAAGAATGAACCTTATGCGTGACAATATAGGAAGGCTTCTCCTTCCTTGCTTTACAATTTCTGTGAATTGATTTCGATAATAACATGTTTTAGACTATAGAATATTAAATGCATCATTTTCTTGGTAAGAAACGCGAAATAATTGCTGCAATCAAGGTTCTCAGTTTGCTTGTTTTATTATTCATTTGCCTTTTGTAGAAGCAGACACATATATCTACTGCATATTTAAAGAAAAACGCTTACGTAGAAAGACAATACCTACCTAAAGAATAATAGAAGAGAATTTACAATTATCCTTGTATGGGGGAAACATGATATCTAAAGCTGAGATTTCATTCTGGTGTATATCTAAAAGTCATATAATCGACATGCAAGTACTTCTGACACCTGTTCTATTCATTGATTTTCTTTTCGCATCGGTCAAACATGTTTTTCTCAATGCTTTTAAATATTTATTTTGGTGAAATTAACATTACTGGACATTCTCTACTTGTCTCCATCAGGACTTGGTTTCCATTAGGTTTTTACTTGAACATTTTTCATACATTGCTCTTTAGAGTATCCAACTATCAAATCTCTAGCTATCCGTATGTCTTCCAATTTAAAATGAATTGTTTCTATAAAAGTGTTTAATCTTTTAAGATTTAGAATAAACCGATATGAGTTTGGGCATGGGTGTCTTTTAGCTTTATTTTTCTAATTTGTTTTCTCTTTAAGCTTTGGTTTTTAAAGCTTTTTTGTTAAGCTTCATTTTTAAGGTTATTTCCTGTTAAGGCTGTTTTTAATTTTCTGTTTAAATACTTTAAGTCTATTAGCAGAGTTTGAACTTGATTTTGAATTTTTTCAGATGCAATAGTTTTTTAACGTGGATTATGAAAAAGTCAACGCAGTTGGACGATTTGAATGTTAGCTGCCAGTAAAGTCTCTTTCTGAACTGTTGAAAAATGGTCTTTATTATGTCATGGGAATGAAGAAGGTACTGACCAAATATGGAGTAAGGATAATTAATATTTATTTTAAAACTCTTAAAATGTTTACAAAAAGGATTCACAATTTTCATAAAAAGATTTTAAAGTAATATCCACTTCATCAATTCCTTGAACAACTATAATTATAAATTGGTTTGAGGGTTTTAGAAATCAATTTCGAAGAATTATAAAATTATTTGCAGTACAATTTTCTTTTTTGAAAGAATGATTTGTACAGTCGGTTGTTGATGATTCCAGTTGTAAATAATATTTTTAGTAAGTTTTTAATTCGAAATTAATTTATTAATATCCTGAAGATATATAGTAGATATCTTGAGGATATCCATCTCAACACCATCATAAGGACATCTTCTGGATACCCTGCGAATATCCGCTGCTATCAGGGTTTCGGAACAAAAGATAATCCTAAAGTTGTTTTCAAAATTTTAATTTTTCCATGACACATATGTCACATATGTCACATTTGTCACACATGTCACATATGTCACACATGTTACACATGACACACGTGTCACATATGATACATGTTACATATGTCACACTGTGAGAACCGTTAATTTCGGGGAGGGGGTTGGGTCTCAAAATAAAAAATAAAAAAAATATCGGGCAAGTACGAGTTACACTCGTACCAAGTCGAAGGGTTCCGTACCGCTCTAATTTTTTTCAATTATATGAGTCAGAGATTATTTGAATAATAATTTAAATAATGATAAATTAAAATAATTTTTTTTATTTTTAAAGAAATTTAAGTATAAACTTAATGATTTTTATAAGATTAAAAATTTCCAATTAAATAGACTAAGCTTTTTTATACAATTTTAAATTTTAACGCCAAAAAATTTTTTTTTTAAATTTTTTTTAATTTTTTAACTTTTAAAGTAATTTAAACATAAACATAAACATTTTGTACAAAAAAAATAATCTGAAACTATAAAATATTGTAGTTGTTTAGAAGAAAAAAATTTTTTTTGGTAAAATTTCAGTTTTTTGGAAAAAATGTTATGATAATAAATTTAAACCACAATTTTTATGGTTTTATAAAAAATTCTGTATAAAATTGCACATTTTTAACCCATTCCCAACCTTTCAGGATAAATACGCTGAGCGCCAGCATAGGGGTTTTTTTTGTCATTTTTCAACTTTTCATTAATAACTTTTGAAAATTAAGTCCAGCAACGTTCGCTATATTTTTCCTGTAATCTACACGTAAAAATACCTAGGCATACCAAATTTCAAACCTCTAGGTCAAATAGTTTAGAAGATAAGGGGGGGGGCACGGTTTTTTTTTGAAAAAAAAAGTTTTTCCTTGACAACGCTATGACCATCACCTCCAATCATGTTCTCTATATTTTTCCTGAACTCTACTCGCAAAAATACATATGTGTACCAAATTTCAATACTCTAGGTCAAATAGTTTAGAAGATAAGGGGGGGAGTAAATAGGCATTTTAATGCATTTTTTGAAAAAAATCTTGTTATTTCCTTGACAACGCTATGAACATCACGTTCAATCATGTTCGCTATATTTTTCCTGTAATCTACACGTGAAAATACATAAGTGTACCAAATTTTAACTCTCTATCTCAAATAGTTTGGCCGCTAGGGGGGGGGGGGTAATGGTTTTGGGCGACGGACAAACGAGTGAAAACATAAGGGTTCCGTTTGGACACTTTGTGTACGGAACCCTAAAAATGAAATAAAGTAAAATAATTCTAACTTACCTAAACCTGAAATTATTGTTCGTCAACAGCTGATATCTTCAACTTAAATTTAAGTAGCATCAACTCTACTCTCAATTCTTTTAACGCAAACAAAATCAATTAAACGCATTATAAGAAAACTTACATCTCAAAAAAATTAAATAAATCCCCTTTTCTAAACTTAACCTAACCAAGATTTTGAGCTTAACAACCGACCAACTAAACCAACAAAAGAGAATTTATTCTTACCGAAATCCGTTGGGCGCCTGGCTAACTAATTAGCCATCGTAACAACCAACTTAACTACCGAAAATACAAAACTAAAGTTTACATTAAATTTACCGAAACTAATTTTTATGAATTGAGAGAGAGGAGCTTTTCGTTTGCCTGGCTAGCTTAGCTGAAAACAAGGGAGAGGTTCGTCCATGTTAGAGAGTTCAAAATAAAAGAAAAAGGCGATATTTCAGAACAATTAAAACAGTTTAATTAATGAATTAGATTTAGAATTTCCGTCAATAATCATATTAGAGAACATTCTAGTTGCTGACTTAATCAAAATAATAGTTAAAATTTAATAAAAAAAAGGGAGGTATGAAAACGTCACAATATCATTCAAGGTTTGAAATTCAACATAGTTTACGGATAACAATTCGGCATTCATTATTCTACGCAACTCTAATCAAAACAAACAAAAAAACTGATTCTTACTAACAATCGGAAATAAAAATCTAATCGTAGCTGAACAATGAAATTTTCCACTCCACGCGTCACATTTTAATAAAGTGAGATTTTATTATACATGAGATAATTAAAAGGAACAAAATTGCCAACTAATTTCCGGGAGGCCAACGCTATTTTCTTGAGAAAGATGAGTTTTATTATTATTAACAACTTAGATTTCAATTTTACTATCATCTTAAATGAAATGAATGATTCACTAAACTACAATCTGGTTTATCGGCAACATGGCGTATCGGAATTCACGACAATTCACTATCAAACGAAAAGGAAATTTTACCAAAATAGTATTCTAATGGTAATAGAAATTTAAATTACGTAAAGAATTGATATTATTAATGGCCGACTACTCGTCGAATTATATCGTAGCCGACACTTGAAATTTTCTGGTAAATCTTTGACTTGAACGTCTGAGCACATGTTTATTCACATTGAATCGACACGCAATAAAGTGAAATTAAACACGAATTTTTCCGACATTGAACTAGAATCTAACTCGCGAAATTTATCATAATTTGATTACATTGTTCCGACACTAAAAATTCACACTCACTTACCATTGTGAGAACCGTTAATTTCGGGGAGGGGGTTGGATCTAAAAACAACAAGAAAATTTAAATAAAATAAAATAATCAGAACTTACCGAAAACCCCGAAATTATAATTCGTCAACTGCTGACATCCTCATAACCAAATTTCTTTAGCGTCAACCCTACTCTCAACTTTATTACCGCAATTAAATCTCAATAGTACTTCAATCTCGAAATGTTAAATTTTCAATTCTAATCTATAAATCTCTTAAAAAAATTAATATCTTTTAATAGCGTGTCGGCCAATTCGAGAGCAAAATTTACAGTGTGTGATTTTCTTAACAAAATCTATAAAGAACCGAGAACATAATCAAGAGCGGAATCTTCTTGGCGGCGATCGACGAGTCCTCTGTAGCGTTGCTGAGCGCTGATTGGTGGACACATTTTCTTAATTAGGAAGTGGCGCGGAATCCATTCGAATTTGAATCTCTTGCCGAAACCAACTCACTATTTTCTCAGCTATTCTTCCGTAATACATCGGCAAACTTGAGCTTGATTTATACTCTAACCTTAGCTGACGAATTTCTTTCCATCCAACTCGATAATGACTAATCTTGACTAGTATAGATTAGCGGCGGACTTCAACAGGCACAACTGATAGGTGTTGCCAACCTAGGTTCTCATCTAAGTACTAGGTTCGAGTCTTGATCCAAAGTTGGCAGACGTGTCATAACAACAAAGTGTTGTTAACCTCAAACTCATCTGTTACTGTGCTCGAGTCTTGTTTTTCAGTTAACAACAAAATCCTAACAATAATTTCCTCCAGTGTGCTCATCTATTACAAGTTCGAGTCTTGCAACAACTGAAGGAAAACGTAACCAAATTTCAACACACAAAATGCTCATCCGTCATGAAGCTGGAATCTTGCGACTTTTGTGAGTTAGTGCTTAACAAAGTTTTCTTTGACAGGCTCATCTGGTACTGTGCTCGAATCTTGCACTGTCAAAAGGTTCCCTCAGGTAGGCTCATCTGTTACTAGCTCGAATCTTGCACTACCAAAAGGTGGTATTTTTATTCCAAAACGTAACGACGCAACAATACCCTGTTTAGTCCTTTTTATCGTTGCTGAAGCTGGCTGATAATAAACAAATCTAGCCAATACGGATTATTGGTTGGTAGGAATTTCCACGTTGGTCGGCGATTCCTGTCAGAAAATGTGTGTCTTCGCAGCTCGTCTTCTTTTGTTCCGCAGATTCCTAAATTTCTCGAACTAATATAAAACAACAAAAAAAAAAGGAAAAACGGCAGAAATATTCGAAATTTATAAAAATTAATAAAAGGGAAGTATTAGTGCAATTTCATTATTTAAACGCAATTTTTGTGACGTGCAAAATTGCAACGTCACAACACATGTCACATATGTCACACAAGTCACATATGTCACATATGTCACACATGTTACATATGACACACATGTCACATATGACACATGTTACATATGTCACACATGTCACATATGTCACACATATCACATATGAAACATGTCACTTATGACATACATGTCACATATGACGCACATGTCACGTATGACACACATGTCACATATGACACATATGTCACATATGACACACATGTCACATATGACACATGTTACATATGTCACACATGTCACATATGACACAGATATCACATATGAAACATGTCACTTATGACATACATGTTACATATGACACATGGCACACAGTTTTTTTTCAGTTTTTTCGATTGTGTGTGTGTGAGAGAGAGAGAGAGAGAGAAAGAGAGAGAGAGAGAGAGAGAGAGAGAGAGAGATGGAAATAGCGATTAAGCGAAATCTACGAAACCCTCAATTGTAGGCGCTTTGTGCCTGCTTTTTGTGCTGTTTATTAAATTTTTCTTGTCCATTTTTGATTATTTTACTTCTTTCAATTATTTTCGGCATTTTTACAGAATGTCTTCAATTTTCAACTATTTTTTGCAATTTATAAATTTTTGTCTTTAATTATAATTTTTTTTAATTTTAAAATTAATTCCAGTCTTTCTCACTTTCTTCAATTTTCATTTTCTTTGTTCAATTTTAGAGAGTTGCCTTTATTTTTAATTACACTTGTAATTTTTAAAATAATTGTCTTCAATTCTCTATGATTTTCTTTTACTCTCAATTATCTTTTTTGAATTTTTACATAGAATATAAAATTTGCAATTATGTTTATTAATAATTAATTATATATTATAGTCTTCAATTCAAATTGTTTTTCCATTTTTAAGTAATTTTCTCATATTTTGGGTTATTTCCTTTAACTTCGAACTTGTAGCCTATACTTTTCAATTATTTTTGATATTCTTTGTCAAATGAATTTCTTCAATTTTATAATATTGTCTTTCATTTTAATTATTTTTGTGTTTTTAAATGGATTTTTTTAATCTAAATTTTTCTCATCGTTTTAAAATGAATTTTTTTCTTTTTTAAAATTATTTTCTTAAATTTTCACTTTTTCTTTCGGGCCCGTATCATTTTGACACAAATTTTTTCGGGCAACTTGTTATATTGTACTCCCGAAGATGAATGTTATATTTTACTCCTTCTAAAATCAAAGATTTTTAAGTCTTATTTATTAAATAATTGATTTTAATACATTAAATTAATATTAAAATACTTAATTAATCCAGTAAGTTCAATTATTGAATAAATAAGACTTAAAAATCATTGATTTTAGAAGGAGTAAAATATAACATTCATCTTCGGGAGTACAATATAACAAGTTGCCCGAAACAATTTGTGTCAAAATGATACGGTCTCTTTCTTTCTTCAGTTTAAATTTTAAAACTGTTTTCTTAAATTTCAATTACTTTTGTCATTTCTTCATGTATTTCTTCTTCATTCAATTCTTTGCGTATTATTTTATATTTTCTAACTCAATTAAAAATCTCTTTTAATTTTTTATCAATTTGATCAATATGATTCTTAACTTTTCCAATATATCTCCAATTTTCACAGGTAGACTAAAATGTTAATTTATTTTTGCCACTTTTTAGTTAATGACTTCAGTTTATATAATCTTTCTTCAATTTTAAATTATTATTTATATTTTAATTATTTTTCTCATTCTTAAATTCAAATACTTTTTTTCCAACATTTTCTTTCATTTTTTGTTATTTTTCTAAATAAATAAATAATTTGATAATTTTAGTACTAATTAATCGTAAGTAGTCAGAAAATAATTTTTATAAATTTTTACGAATTTTTTATCTAAATTTAGAAAATGCTGTTGATTTATTGACAGAATAGTGCGTATTTCTTGAAAATTTTATTTAAAAATTCCAATTATTGTAAAAGTTATGACGATTTGAAGACAAAATAATTAAATTTTCCGCTTTTGAGAAAAATGTAGTTTTTTGCAATTATCTTTAAAACTAAAGAAGATAAAAAAAATTGTTCTGGAGGAAAAATATGCGCCTTAAAATATTCTATTAAGACTTTTTTTTAGGTAAAATTTAAATTTAATACTTCTTTTCAGTTTTTCATAACGAAAAATGATCTTGTTTTAAAAATCCCATAAGTACTTTAGATATTATTTTTCATTATATATTTTCTTTAATTTTCTTCTCTTCACTCAAATTATTTCAATTTATTTTATTCTATTCTGTATCTATATTATTGAGAAAAATTTATTAATTTTTATATCTCGGATCGAAGTACAATTTTTTCTTTAATTTTATGAGTTTTTTTCACTTGAAATTGTTTATTTTGATCTCTAGTGAAAAAAATACAATTTTAGATACAAGTAGAAGAAATGTCTATTTCCGACACTAGTGGGTAAAATGGCCATTTCTGTCACAGGTAATTCTAATGTGAATAATATTATATAGACACATTTTTATTATTTATTGTAGATTGTATGTCACATTTGTTTTAATTTCTACTTTTCTAAAAAAAGAACTCGATGAAAATGTGTGATTAATGGCTCATAACAATACGCGGCTTTTACAATATGAAAGGTTCTCAGGTGATAATTGTTAGAAATAAATATTAATGACTGCTTTTCAACATTACCCGCACTGAAAGGGAAATTAATTTTCCATAATTATTGCTAACAATGAATAAATGTAAAGTAGATGTATGTCATTGTGGCATTTCTCGCACGTTACACAAAAACAACATAATTGCAACTGGAGTAGTACGCGATAAGAAACTATGCGATTAATACTTATGCAGATACTTTATAGTTCGCTTCTTTCCCTTGCTCCTTTATGAGAATTATATTAGGTAATAATGAGATGGAATTTCTTCTATATCTTTTACTTTTTAACTTTTGTGATAATTTGTTTCCAATTAGTTAAAATTAAAAAAGAAATTAATTAAATTAAAAAGAAAAAAAGTAAATTGTGAAAAATGATGAATCGTACGGAGAAAAAGTTTTTAGGGGTAAGATGACGCACAGGTTAAGTCACAAAGGGATAAAATGACGCACAGACCAAAATCATGCAGGGGCAAAACGAAACACGGGGCAAAGTGGTGAACAGAGAAAAAATATCAGGGGAAAAATGGCGCACCGACTAAAATAATGTTACGGCGAACGAAACACGAGAGAAGGTGGTGAATGTAGAAAAAACTTGTACGGGGCAAAATGACGCATGGGCAAAAACAAGACAAAAGCAAAATAACAGGCGGGGCAAAGTGACGCACGCAGCAAGTCAACATAAAAAATCGAGGCACAAACAAAAAATGAAGAGGTAAAATGAGATTTGAGAGGAAGGGATGATTACATAGAAAAAATACATTGTGCAAAACAACGCACGAGTCAAAACGAACACGGGTTGAAAGAAAGTGGGGGTAAAATGACGCAAAGACAAAAATTCAGTGGATAAAGAAGCTAACATTGAGAAAAGGCGCAAGAAAAAAGAAAACAACGCTCTAGGCAAAATGATCACGGGCCAAATCGAGACAGGGGCAAGATGACGCGTGGGGTAAAGTGTCAGTGTGTAAAGCAAACAGGATGAAATAATAAACTGGGTTAAACGACACATGGTATTAAGCAGTAAACAGAAAAAAACAATGCTTGAGGCAAAATGACACATGGGCCAAAATGACGCATGGGGCAAAATGACGCAGAAGGGAAAGCGATCCCGTATCATCTCCATTTTTTTATTCTTTCTTATTTCCCATTCAGTTCATGTTTTTCTAACCTTATCTCTTCTTATCTATGCATCTAGATATTTGTATATTTCTTTTTTTTTTACTTCTTTTTTAACCATGATTGTTTTAATTTCTAGCCATTTAAATCTTTTTCAAACATTTTTATTTCTTTCTATGAGCGAGATATTTGGATTTTTATCCATTTTAATCTTTTTCGAAAATTTTTCTCTTTCTTTCTATACAGGATATATTGTTACAATTGATTTGAATCTTTCCAAAACATTGTTTTCTCTTTCTATCCGCAAAATATTGATGCAAGTATTTTGAGTAATAGATTATATTATAAAATTTGTTACCACAAATTATATTCAAAAGTATTTAAAAATTTCAATACTTTTCAATTACTCTCTTTTTCTGGAGATTTAAATAATTAATTTAAAAAATGTAATACAAAAAAAAATGGTATTTAAAATATTTCATTAGGATTCAAATAGATTATTTGAACATGAAAAAAAGGGATTAAAAACGTTATTATTCAGATTCATCATGAATAAAAAAAGATTAAATTGAAAAGATAAAGAATAAATTTCAATAGAAAATTTGAGATAAAAGAATAAAGCTGGATAGATTTACTTAGAGGAAAGAGATGGATAGAAATTTTGTAGTTATTACATGAAGTTAATTGTTCCAGGTTCGATATATCGATTACCAAATTACCAGTGAATAACCACCAATTTCCCAGGTGCTCCCAGGTATTTTCCAGGAAATCCCATGGGATTCCCAGGAGTTTTGCAGAAATTCCCAGAAATTTCCTAGGCATTTTTCAGGAATTCCCAAGGATTTCCCAGGAATTTCTAGAAATGTCCAAAGCATTCATAAGAATGTCCCAAAAGTTCCCAGGAATTTCGAAGGGATACCCAGGAATTTCCAAGGAATTCCCAGGTATTTCCTAGGAGTTTTCCAATAGGTCACAGGAGTTTCTTATAAATTCCCAAATGATATTATTCCTAGAAGGTTTCCAGGAGTGACCGCAGGAATGACCGCAAAGATATTATCTGAAGAGTTCCCAGTAATTTGCGACGGATCCTCAGGAATTTCCCAAGTTTGCCTAGGGATTTCCCACAAATTTCCCAAGAATTACCCAAGATTTCCCAGAAGTTTATCAGGAAATTCCCGGGAATAAACGAAGAGTTCCCAGAAATTCTTGATAGATTCCTAGGAGTTTCCTAAGAATCCCCAGGAATTCCTAGGAATTACCCACGAATTTCCCAAGGATTACATAGGCATTTTCCAAGAATTCACATGAGTTTTTCAGAAATTTCCCATACGTTCCCACGAATTTCCTACGAATTGGGTAAGAGTTCCCAGGAATTCTCGATGGATTCTTAGGAGTTTCCTAAGAATTCCCAAGTATTCCTAGGAATTACCCAAGACTTTCCTAGGAGTTTTCCAGGAATTCCCAGGGATTTCCCACGAACTTTCCAAAAAGCTCGCAGAAATTTCCAATGGATTTCAGGAGTTTTCTAGGAATTTCTAAAAATGACCAGAAATTTTCCAGGAATTCTCAAACGATTTACAGGAGCTTCTCAGGAATGTCCAGAGAGTTTTCACAAATTTTCAAAAAATTTATCTAGAGTTTCCAGAAATTTCTATTCCCAGGATTTTTCCTGTAATTTCCAGGGATTTTCTACGAATTTTCCCAAAACTTCCTAAGAGTTCCTAAGAATTCCCAATTGATAATTGTAATTTCCTAGAAATGTCCATAAATTTCCTAGAAAATTCCCAAAGAATTTCCCAAGAGTTCTCTGGAATTTCCAAGGGATTTCCTGGAATGCCCAAGGATTTCATACGAATCTCTCATGGATTTTTCAAAAGTTCCTAGGAGTTTCCCAGGAACTTACAGAAATAACCAGAAATTTTCTAGAAATTTCCAAAAAGTTTCCAGGAATTTCCAATCGTTTTCAGGAGTTTCCCAGGAATGTCCAGTGAATTTTCACAGATTTCCCAAAAATTTACCAAGAGTTGCCAGAAATTTCCATGAGATTCCCAGGAATTTTCCAGTATAATCCAAGAATTTTTCTACGAATTTCCCAACAGTTCCTAAGAATTTCCAATTGATAATTGTAATTTCCTAGAAATGCCAAAAAATTTCCTAAGAATTTCCCAAAGAATTTCCCAGGAATTTTCTATGGATTCCCAGGAGTTTCCTAGGAATTCCTCTAAATGCCTAGGGATTTTCCAGAAATTTTCAAGAAATTTTCCAAAAGTTCCCAAGTGTTCTCTGGAATTTTCAAGGGATTTCCTGGAATGTCCAAGGATTTCATACGAATCTCCCATGGATTTCCCAGGAATATTCAACGGATTTCCAGGAGTTTCCCAGGAATGTCCAGGGATTTTCTACAAATTTCCCAAAAATTTACTAAGAGTTGCCAGAAATATCCATGGGATTCCTAAGAATTTTCCAGTATAATCCAAGAATTTTTCTACAAATTTCCCAAAAATTCCTAAGAATTTCCAATTGATACTTGTAATTTCCTAGGAACTTTTCTAAGAATTTCCCAGGAATATGGATTCCCAAGAGTTTCCTAGGAATTCACCGAAATGCCTAGGAATTTTTCAGGACTTTTCCAGGAATTTCTTAGGAATTCCTTGAAAAAAACAAAGATTTTCTAGGAATTCCTCAACGATTTTCAGGAGTTTCCACAGGAAAGTCCAGAGATTTCCCACAAATTCCTAAAAATTTCCCAAGTGTTCCCAAGAATTCCAAATTGATTCCTTGGAATTTCTTAGAAATTCCCAGAAATGCTAAGAGATTTTTTAGGAATTTCCCAAGAGTTTCCAGGAATTTACAAAGGATTCCCAGGAGTTTCCTAGGAATTCTCCAAAATATCCAGGGTTTTCCCAGGAATTTTTCAGGACTTTTCCAGGAATTTCTTAGGAATTCCTTGAAAAAAACAAAGATTTTCTAGGAATTCCTCAACGATTTTCAGGAGTTTCCACAGGAAAGTCCAGAGATTTCCCACAAATTCCTAAAAATTTCCCAAGTGTTCCCAAGAATTCCAAATTGATTCCTTGGAATTTCTTAGAAATTCCCAGAAATGCTAAGAGATTTTTTAGGAATTTCCCAAGAGTTTCCAGGAATTTACAAAGGATTCCCAGGAGTTTCCTAGGAATTCTCCAAAATATCCAGGGTTTTCCCAGGAATTTTCCAGGAGTTTTCTAGAGTTCTCTAGACTTTCCAAGGGATTTCCAGGAATGCCCAAAGATGTCATAGGAATCTCCCTATGATTTTCCAGGAGTTCCCCAGGAATTCCCAGACATGCCCGAAGATTTCCTAGGAATTAGCCAAGAGTTCCTAGATATTTCCAAGGGATTCCAAGGAGTTTACCAGGAATGCCCAGGGATTTCCCATGAATTTCTTAAAAATTTCCCAAAAATTCCCAGGAATTTCCTACGGGTTCCAGGAGTTTTCTAGGAATTCTCCGGAAAAACAAGGGATTTTCTAGAAATTGCCCAACGATTTACAGGAGTTTCAAGGAATGTCCTGTCATTTCCCACGAATTTCTTAAAAATTTCTAATTGATAGGAAATTACAAGTAATTTCCTAGAAATGCCAAAAAATTTCCTAAGAATTTCCCAAAGAATTTCCCAGGAATTTTCTATGGATTCCCAGGAGTTTCCTAGGAATTCCTCTAAATGCCTAGGGATTTTCCAGAAATTTTCCAGGAGTTCTCAAAAGTTCTCTGGAATTTTCAAGGAATTTCCTGGAATGCCCAAGGATTTCATACGAATCTCCCATGGATTTTCCAGAAGTTCCTAGGAGTTCCCAGGAATTTCCAACGGATTTCCAGGAGTTTCCTAAGAATTCCCTTAAATGGACAGGAATTTTCCAACATTTCTCGAACGATTTCCAGGAGTTTCTCAGGAATGTCCAGGGAGTTTCCACAAATTTCCCAAAAATTTACCAAGAGTTGCCAGGAATTTCCATGAGATTCTCAGGAGTTTCCCAGTATAATCCAGGGATTTTCCACAAATTTCCCAAATATTTATCAAGAGTTCCCAATAATTTCCAATTATAATACTTGTAATTTCCTAGGAATTTATCAAAGATTATTATTATTATTATCAAAGATATTTCCCAGAAATAATCCTAGGAGTTTCCTAGGAATTCCCGAAATGCCTAGGAATTTCTCAGGACTTTTCCAGGAGTTCCTAGGAGTTCCCAGGAATTTCCTATGGATTCCAGGAATTTCGTGGGAATTCCTTGAAAAAACCAAAGATTTTCTAGGAATTTCTTAACGATTTTCAGGAGTTTTCACAGGAAGGTCCAGAGATTTCCCACGAATTCCTAAAAATTTCCCAAGTGTTCCCAAGAATTCTAAATTGATTCCTTGGAATGTCTTAGAAATTCCCAGAAATGCTCAGACATTTTCTAGGAATTTCCCAAGAGTTTCCAGGAATTTGCAATAGATTCCTAGGAGTTTCCTAGGAATTCTCCAAAATACCCAGGGTTTTTCCAGGAATTTTCCAGGAGTTTCCAAGAGTTTTCTAGACTTTCCAAGGGATTTCCAGGAATGCCCAAAGATTTCATACGAATCTTCCTATGATTTTCCAGGAGTTCCCCAGGAATTCCCAGACTTGCCTGAAGATTTCCTAGGAATTGGCCAAGTGTTCCTAGATATTTCCAAGGGATTCCAAGGAGTTTATCAGGAATGCCCAGGGATTTCCCATGAATTTCTTAAAAATTTCCCAAAAATTCCCAGGAATTTCCTACGGATTCCAGGAGTTTTCTAGGAATTCTCCGAGGTTTCCTAGTAATTTCCCAAGTGTCCCCAGGAATTTCCAATGCATTCCCAGGAGTTTCCCAGGAATTCCTCGAAATGCAATATTACTAACCTCCAAACTTCGATCGCCTCGTTTATCTGACAAATTTTCACCACCAATGTACTTTGTCTTGCAAATTTGTTTATTAAGACCTAAAAAAGTTTTCTGGAAAGTATGAGTACAAAAAAATAATTACAACTCGAAAAATAACGATGTTATTGTTTAGATCCCGCTAGCAGACGTCTGCTAGCTGATTAACTTTTTCAATTATTATTGCAATTAATTTGCATTCGCTTTGACAGTCAAGCAATAAAATTACGCGTATTTTCGTTTTTGTTTGATCAAAAAATGTTGATAATTGTCTTATTTATCGCGAGTTGAACACAAAAAAATAATCAAATTTTTTGTTTTCAAAAAATCAGTTTTTTTAGGTTATTTCGAAAACTATAAAATTTGGAAATTTTTGTCAAAGAGAAAAAAGACGCGCAATGAAATTTTCTATCGGAATATGTTTTTAAAAAACTAAAATTGAAAAACACAATTTTTTCGACTCAGGGGCCAACTAATTCGAGCGTCAAAGAATTATAACCGGTTCTTTGATCGGCTCCCTCAATTCCCTAAGATTCCCTAGGAGTTTTCCAGGAATTCCAGGAATATATTTTCCAAAAAAATTCCAGGCGTTGGCCACGAAATCGTGAAAAATATTCGACAGTATAGAGTTCCTATCCCATTACTATCAGCAGGGAACCCATTGAGGAAAATGTGTGTTACTATTGAAAAACACTTGTAGCCCAAAGTCATCGAACCATTCATGAAATATGATCAGGTAGAACTATTTTTTATCCTCTGGTTTACATCTGGCATAATCCACATGAGCGTATCAAATTTATTTGCATAGTGGGTCATCCATTAAGGATTCACACGTAACGGCGCGGTGGTTTATACAATTTCATTCACCCTCTAACTCCAAGACTCAATAATAGAGACAGAAAAGTCAAAGGTATTACGACGAGTGTTTTCACGGTAAGAGCACCGATTGCACAACCAATTTTGCTCCTCACGAGTGCCTAGAGTCTTAAGTGAACAGCCGCCAGGCATTGCATTGTGTGGGAGCCCCAAGAAAGAGGGGCTCTCAGAACCCCTTCTCCCCATTCTCATCTTCATCGAGACATATATACCACCAACTTGGTATCATCTTCCAAACACTTGGCACCAGTGAATCTTTTTCGATCGGTCACTTCTTTTCACCAAAACACTCACATTTCAATCAGTGTGCAATCCCTTTTTTTTATTCAATGATGAGTAAATTTATGTCACGTGACGCAATTACGGATTAAGGTGTATTCAATTTTCAGCAAGGTGCGTGATTTAATTGGTCACAATTTTCAGTCAGTGTTTCAATCATTAACTATAAATTTACTTTTTTTTTTTTTTTTTTTTATAGATACAGTTTTTTGAATATTTTTATCGGTAAAAATCTAAAGTTTGTAAATGAGAAAAATACGGGATGATATTGAAAAAAATTGTTTTAATTGAATAGATAACTTACTAAAATTTGATGAGGATGATAAAAAATTAAAATTCGAAAGTCTAAATAGTTTTTGAAAAAAGTTCAAGAAATGTATAAAATTAATATTCGAAATTGTACGAACAAAATTTAATGGTCGTAAATTATAATTAATAACATTTTTGTTTGGAAAAAGTAAATTTTAATTTGATTTTTAAAGCAATAACTATTTCAGATGATTTCGCGTTACCAATTAATCTGCGCTCTTATACTTTTTGGATTAATGGTGATCTATCAAACAATGGCGGTAAGATATTGAAATTTTCAAATTATTTATTTATACATATTTAAAACACAAAAGCTAGTAAAATAATTAAAAATTGTAACTGCGTATATTTTTCGACAAACCGTTTTTAAAAATTCTCTATGTGGGAATCATATGATGAATTAAAATTTTTCTTTTCATACCAAAGTAGAATAAAAGAAGCGAAATTATTATTATTATTATAGTAATTAGCTTAAACAATTAAACACAATTGTTTATAAAGGTGCACACTTTAAATTTTATTATTTAAATAAACTTAATTAATTATTATAAATTATTATTATATTTATAAATTAATTAAATAAACTTTTCCGGACTCATAAATAAGCTTCTAAAAATTCATCATTTACAATTTACTTGAAGTTGAATAAAATAAGTATAAATACAAGAAAAATTAATAAAAGTGAAAGAATTAAAAATGAAAGAAACAGAATTATTTTTCTGATAAATAAAATACAAAAATTATAAATTAGAAAAAAATTGTGAGAAAAAATTAAAAATTATTAATTATTATTATTATTATTAAAATTAATTAATAACTAGGAACAATATAATAACTAAATTTTGTCACCGAATTCATATTTGACAGAATTTTTATTTTTCATAATTTATTCATAATCTACTTTGTATTTATAACAATTTAAAATTAACCGAATATTCATTTAACGGAATTTTCAGCTAACAGAATTTTAAGAAAGTAAATAGTGTTTTTAAATTCCTGAATATCGATTAAATAAACAATTATAATTCGAATAAGATCGAATTTTTATTTTTCCAAATTTGTATTTGCGCGAGTTGGTATTCTTATAGATTTCTTTAATTTTCCAATGTTAATTTGTCCGAAAATACAAATGATAGAACAAATTTCAACAAAACGATAGGGATTTTAATTCTGAACAATCGGAAATTAATAATTAAATTATTTTTAATTTTTTTAAATTCTATAATTTACGTCAACGAATTCTTACTTAACAGAATTTGATTCTACAGAAAAAATTAAAAATAATTTAACCATTAATTGCCGATGGTTCAGAATTAAAATCCCAATCTTTTTGTTGAAATTTGTTCAATCATTTGTATTTTCGACAAAATAAAATTTGATATTTTCAGAAATCTAAAAAAATACTAACTTGCGCAAATACAAATTTAGACAAATGAAGATTCGATTATATGGATATTCAGGTATTTAAAAACGCTACTTACTTAAAATTCTGTTAGCTACAAATTGTGTTAAATGAATATTCAGTTAAATTCGAATTTTTTTTTATAGAAATCAGATTATGAATAAATCATAAAAAAATAAAAATTCTGTCAAATATGAATTCGGTGACAAAAATAAGTTATTTTGTTATTATTTCTAGTTATCAATTAATTTTAAATTTTAAAACATTTTTCCACTTTACAGTTATCGCTTTTATTTTAAAGTTTCTCTCATTTGATGAAAATTTTTCACTTTCTCACCATTTTTCTCTATTTTATAATTTTTTTATTTTATTTTATTTATCAGAGAAATAAATCTGTTTAGTCAATTTTCGATTCTTTTACTTTTTATAATATTTCCTTCTTTTCATACTATTTTTATTCAACTTTGAGATATTATTTTCCTATCTAGTTATTTTTTACTATTATTTTAATTTTCTATAGTCTTATTTTTGATCTTCTAGTTGTTATTTTACTATCTAGTTATTTTTATTTATTTTTTAATTATCATTTTTTAATATCTATATACTTCAATTTATAAAAAGATATCTAATTTTTATTTCTCTGAACATTTATCCTTATTATCTAGTTAATTTTTTAAATCCTAGTCATTTATTCACTTAAAAATGATTTTTCTTTATTTTTTAGAAAGTCAATTACATTTCTAGTAATTTTTTAACTTTTAGTTACTATTTAACTATCTAGTGATTTTTATTTATTTTCTAGTTCTTAAATTCTGGTTATTTCAAATTTCTAGTAATTTTTCTCTATTTTATAATTTATTTTTTCTTTAATTTTTGATACTTATTTTATTTTTCAGAAATTTTTCTTCATTTTCTAGTAAATTTTTTGCAAATTATCTTAATTTCTATAAATTTTTCCTTTTTTTTAAATTGTCTTTCTTTAACGTTAAAATAGTGTTCCTTTTTGATTTATTTGTGTATTTTTTAAATCATTTTTTCTAGAATTCCTAGTTATTTATTTACTTTTCAGCTTTTTTCTTTATTCACAAGTTTTTTTTGTAATTTCTTATTTGATACTTTTTTTTATAATTTCAAACTTAGTTATATTTTGCGTTCTAGTAATATTTCAAATTTTCGAGTTACCTTTTATAAATAGTTAGATATTTTATTCTATAACATAAAATCCAGTCATGTTTTTCTAGTTATTTATCGTCAATTCAAGTTATTTATTTAGTTACCAATGAATATTTTAATTTTTTTAGTAACTTTTTTAGAATTCTTATATCGACTATTTTCTTCTCTTTTTAGTCAATTTAGTATTTTGAGTCAATTTAAAAAATTTTTTAGCTACTATTTTCATTTTATAATTTTTTTAGTTACTCGAAATTTAAAAATTTTTATTTATATTTTTTGAAAAATCGTCATTTTTTGCTCTTTCAGGAATTCTGGTCGAATTTTGTAATTTTTAATTCAGCTTTCATTCTTTTAATTTTTTTCCAGACTTTATACTTAACTTCTAGTTATTTTTTCACTCCTTAGTAATTTTTCTTACTCTTGACATAATTTTTTTTTGGATATTTATCTCACTTTTCAACAAAGATTCATTTTTAGTCATTTTTTCATACTCTAGTAAATTTAAATTTATTAGTTATTTTTATCTTTCTAGTAATTTTTAATATCTGTTTTCTTTTTACATTTAGATATTTTAAAAAACTAATTTTCATATTTTCCAGATTATTTTTCATGAACTTCTACTTTTTTCTTCATTTTCTAATTATTTTATTACAATCTAGTGACTTTTTAAATTGTTACACTTCTTTCATTCATTTTTATGTTTTTTTTTAACATTCTATTAGTAACATTTTTTTAGTTATATCTCTTATTTTTTAGTTACTTTTTAGCTTTAGAATAATTTCTCTTTAATTTATAGATATTTTTTTAACTTCTAGTAATTTTATTCCTTTTCTGATTATGTTGCTTAAATCAAAAAAGAAATTTTACTTTATAATAATATTTTTTTATGTTCTAGTTATCTTTTTCTATTTTAAAACTATTTTTCTGTTTTTAGCGGTTTTCATTTTTTTTTATTCCTAATTTTGAAAATTGAATCATGTTTTGACAATCTAGTAATTTTCCCCCTTCTCTATGTCAGTTTTTTTAATATCTAGATATTTAAATTTAATCTAGATTAAAATACCCAATTCTACTTTTTTCACTTTCTAGATGTTTTTGTTTTTAATTTCTCCGTAAAACCTAACCTCTTCACACATTTTTATTACAACAGTAATCGAAGCGCAGTAATTAGTTTCATGTTATTTGCAATTTTAAAATTTCCTAAAATAATTTATTATTACAGGATTTTGATTTAGAAATAAATATTCGAAACTGATACAAATTAAAAATAAAAACATAAAATTGAAAGAAAAACACTTGTCTAAGTATGTAAATATGAGTAATTAGTACTTGATTAAGAATGAGGAAAATCTGTATTTGAATGGAATTATATCTTGTCTGGCTGAAAGTGAAATGAGATAAAAATTATGCAAGGGATTCGTAACACCTTACGTGTTTTCCTCACGCTTTGATATTTGATAATTTTTTTAAACAATTGTTAACTTACGAAATATCATTACTTTGAGAAACTGATTATTATTTTTTTTTTATTATATTTATTGTTATTTTATGCTCGTGAACGCGAGGCATTCTCACGCTTTATCGCGCAATAATGACACGAGACATGTCCCACATGATTATTTGGATGGCAACATTAACTAATTAATTAACTTTCTCGCGTCTCGGGAAATCATTGCGTGCACTTTAAGACGATAAGATTTTTTTTTTCTGGTAACGAAAAATTCCAATTTATTCGAGATTGCTCATTCTTTGAAACAGATTCTAAATACCCTTGGGTCTAGGGCAAAAAACGAGTCCGAAAAGAGACTAAATTCACTTTCTGCTCCTTCAGGGAATAGTGAATTCTTTATCTCACGTCTCAATGGGTAGAAGATAAGAAAATTGAAAAATTTGTAAATTTATTTATATCCTGAAAACTTTGTATAAATAAAGTTTTTATAAAATTTCTAAAGAGGTTTTAAAAAATACTAAATAATTTTAAACAAATTGTAATTCAAAACAGGTAATAAACAGTTTTAAAACAATTCAAAGCAACCTTTGAAAAAGTTCTAAACAATTATAAACAAATTATAAAGAGTTTTCAACAAGTTCCAAAACAGTTTTCAACTAGTTTTTAAAAGTTCTAAACAAATTTGAACCGGTTCTGAATAATTACAAACAAGTTCTTAAAACTTACAAACCGGTATTAAATTTTAAACAATCTGAAGAGGATAGATATTTCTAAAAAGTTTCAAACTCTCTAGATAATTTCAAACAAGTTCTAAAAAGTTTTAAACCAGTTTAAGACAGTTTTAAAAAATTTTAAACAATTTTAAAAAAGTTTAAACAATTTCAAACGAATTCTAATACTAAACAAATTCTAATTCTATACAAGTAGTAAACAGTTTTAAAACAGTTCGAAGCTGTTTTAAAAAAAGTTCTAAATAATTATAAACAAATTAAAAAGAGTTTTAAACAAGTTCCAAATAGTTTCTAAAATTTCTAAACAAATTTGAACCGGTTTTGAATAATTAGAAACACGTTCTTAAAACTTACAAACCGGTATTAAATTTTAAACACTCTGAAGAGGATAAATATTTCTAAACAGTTTAAAAATCTCTAGACAACTTAAAACAAGTTCTAAACAATTTTAAACCACTTTGAGGCAGTTTGAAAAAAGTTTAAACAATTTTAAACGAATTCTAATTCTATACAAGTAATAAACAATTTTAAAACAGTTCGAAGCAGTTTTTAAAAAGTTCTAAACAATTATAAACAAATTATAAAGAGTTTTAAACAAGTTCCAAACAGTTTTTAACTGGTTTTTAAAAGTTCTAAATAAATTTGAACTAGTTCTAAATAGTTACAAACAAATTTTTAAAACCTACAAACCGGTATTAAATTTTAAACAATCTGAAGAGGATAAATATTTCTAAAAAGTTCTAAACAGTTTTAAACCAGTTTAAAACAGTTTTAAAAAAGTTCAAACAATTTTAAACGAATTCTAATTCTAAACAAATTCTAATTCTATACAAGTAATAAGCAGTTGTAAGCAGTTTTAAAAAAAGTTCTAAACAATTATAACAAAATATAAATAATTTTAAACAAGTTACAAAGAGTTTTAAACAATTTTTAAACAGCTTCCAACTAGTTTTTTTAAGTTCTAAACAAATTTGAACCGGTTCTGAATAATTACAAACAAGTTCTAAAAACTGAAGAACCGATATTAAATTTTAAACAATCTGAATATTTTAAATGTTTCTAAAAAGTTTAAAACTTTCTAGACAATTTCGAACAATTTCTAAACATTTTTAAACCAGTTTAATACAGTTTTTAAAAATGCCTAAACAATTTCAAACAAGTTCCAAACAGTTATGAACAAGTCATAAACAATTTTAACAAGTTTCAAACAGTTTTAAAATGATTTTTAAAATTACTAAACAGATTCAAACTGGTTCAAAACAGTTTTTAACAAGTTCTAAACAACTTCAAACAAGTTCCAATCAGTTTTATAAATAATTTTTCGTTCCCAAGAGATTTCAATTAGTTCTTAATAGTTACAAGTATTTCAAAATAGTTTTAAATAAATTTTAATTCTTAACAGTATTTAACAGTTCGAACTAGTTCTAAACTATTTAAAACCAGTTTGAACTAATTCTAAATATTTATAAACAATATCTAAAACATATTAAGTCTTACCAGTTTTAACTAGTCTGAAAATGTTTAAAACCAGTTTTAAACCAGGTTCTAAAGTATTTTTAACCAGTTTTAAACAAGTTCTAAATTGTTTTAAACCAGTTTTAAACAAGTTCTAAATTGTTTTAAACCAGTTTTAAACAAGTTCTAAATTGTTTTAAACCAGTTTTAAACAAGTTCTAAATTGTTTTAATTTAAACAAGTTTTAAATTGTTTTAAATCAGTTTTAAACAAGTTCTAAATTGTTTAAAACCAGTCATTAACTAGTTCAGTACTGTTTTGAAATAGTTTAAAACCAATTCTTAACTGTTTTAATTGTAAATAGTTCTAAAGAGTTTAGTAACAGTTTTAAAAAGTTTTAAACACATGTTTATTAATTTTGAACTAGTTCTAAATAGGTTAAAACAAGTTATAAACATTCTAAAAATAGTTATAAAAAGTTTAAAACCATTTTTGGGCAGTTTAATATAGTTTCTACTTAAATAACAGATTTTAAACAGTTTTGAAAAATTTATAACAAATTTTTAAAGATATTCTAAACAGATTAAAGTAGTTTAAAATATTTTTAAGCTGTTTAAAAACCAGTGCGAACCTGTTTTCACTAAGTTCGAAACAGTTTCGAAGCTTTTAGTACTTTTAGTACTTTCTAAACTGTTTTAAACCAGTTTTGAATTCGTTCTAAATAGTTTTATATTCTAAATAGTTCTAAACAGTTTTGAATCACTTAAAATAAGTTTTAGACAACAGTAAAAAATTTTTTTTTTTAATTTTCGTTAAGTAATTAACATTGTTTGAAACAGTTTTAGGCAAGTTTTAAATAATAAATAATTCATTGATTTCGAATTTGAAGTAAGATTTTCAAAATTTTAAACGGCAGACAAATTATAAAAAAATTGTTGGATTTATATGAAACTGGGTATCTACAGATTTTTAGATTCGCTGATTACAAATTTTGAACCTGATTTATAATATTCAAAATGGCGGTTCCAATATGGTGGACAAATTATCAAAAAAATACTGCTTTCTCTTGAAACTTGGTATTAACCGAAGTTTTGAGGTTGTTAACTACGAATCAATTTCAAATTTTCCTAATTCAAAATGAAGGATGAATTTGCAAAAAATTTTGACAGTTTAAAGCACACGGGATGTTGTCTAAATCTCAATTAGTCAAAAAGTACTAATTTCGTAATAAGAAAAAGGTTACTATTTTAAACAGTAATTCTTCTACTGGTAGATTATTAAAAATGACTTTTTCATTAGTAAAAATGATTTTTAATCATTTTTAGGTTATGTTGCATACTTAGATAAATTTCTGTCTACTAAATATTTTAGCCAATTTTTGGCTAATAATTAGTCAAATTTAACTATGGAATTAATAAAATATAAATTTTTAATCAGATGGTCAAAATTCAAAATGGCGGATCCAATATGGCGGACAAATTATGAAACAATTGTTAGATTTTTATGTAATTTGGTTACTTGATGTTACTAAAATCTCTTATTAAAAATGTAAAATCGTATTTTGAAAATAAAAAATGGCGGATTCAATATGGTGGACGAATTATGGAAAATTTGTTGTATTTTTATGTAACTTGGTGACTTGGTGCTTTTAAAGCCTCTTATTATAAACCTAAAATCGTGTTTGAAAAATTCAAAATGGTGGATCCAATATGGCGGACGAATTATGAAGAATTTGTTGGTTTTTTATTACACTTGTTGACTCGGTGCTTTTAAAATCTCTTATTATAAATCTAAAATCGTATTATAAAAATCCAAAATGGCGGATCCAATATGGTGGACGAATTATGGAAAATTTGTTGTATTTTTATGTAACTTGGTGACTTGGTGCTTTTAAAGTCTCTGATTATAAACTTAAAATCGTATTTTAAAAATCCAAAATGGCAAATCCAATATGGCGGACGAATTATGAAGAAATTGTTGGATTTTTATTAAACTTGGTGACTCGGTGCTTTTAAAATATCCGATTATAAACTTAAAATCGTATTTTAAAAATCCAAAATGGCGGATCCAATATGGCGGACGAATTATAACAAATTGTCGCATTTTTATAAAACTTGGTGACTTAGTGCTTTTAAAGTCTCTTATTATACAGATTCGTATTTTAAAAATCCAAAATGGAACCTGTAAAAAAACTTAACACTCATTTTCATGTCATTCAAAAATTTTTAAAACCAAAAAAAAAATGTCTGTCTATTTTAAATTACAATTAACATTATTTTCATTTCGACAAAAAAGAGGATGTGCTGAATAAAAGCCCAAACAATTAAATTCATCGAGTGTGAAGGTTACAGAATTCTATCACGCAATGGACAAGACTTGCGTTTGTTTTCACTCAAAGCAATGACCGTGAACACTGATTAAAATCAAAATAAACGCCTCCAAATTGCATTTTTTTGCCTTCGGAAAACGCCTTTCTGATTAAGAGATACTTTTATCAATGTTTCCTCATCTTTTCACCATCTTATCCATCACTTTTAATAACTGATAACTCATACTCTGAAATCATGATTGAATTCTAAAATTTATTGTTTAGAATTTCCATTCTATAGAATTTTATTAGACATAATTTCCTCTTTACCGAATTTTGATATTTTTAATTTGTTTTCAGTTGAATCTATCTAAATCGGTATTTCCATTTAGCAGAATTTTTCGGTTATCGAATGCACATTTAACGAAATTTTGATTTTCGTCAAGAAATTTTATCATATTTCAAGTAATCTCGTTTATTTCAAATATTTTCTGAAATTTTTTCATTTATTTTTCACAGGCGTTTATTTTTTATTCAATTATCAAAAATTTTTATCATTTTTCAATTACTTTCACCAATTTCCAATTATTTTTATTATTTTTCAATTAATTTTTTTATCTTCAAATATTTTTATCATTGTGCAATTATTTTCTTTTATATCCTATATCCTTTGTAATTTTTTCAATTATTTTCTTCAATTTTCAATTATTTATAACATTTTTAAATTATTTTCTTTAATTTTGAATTATTTATATAATTTTTTAATTATTTTCTTTAATTTGAAATAATTTTCATTATCTTTCAAATAATTTCCTTATATTTCAATTAATTATCTCAAAATTAAATTATTTTTTCAATTATAATAAATTTTTTAAAATTGTAATTGTTTTATGCAATTTATAATTAGTTTTATCACTTTACAAGTATCCTCTCCAATTTTTAACCATTTCCATTCTTTTTCAATTATTTTCCTAAAATTCGAATATTTATCTCCGTTTTCAATTATCTTTAACAATTTTAATTTATTTTTATCATTATTTTCTTAACTTTTGCATTATTTAAAATATTTTTCAAGTAATTTCCTAAATTTAAAATTTTTTATTCTTTATTCATTTATTTATTAGTAAATTATCTCAAATCTAAATTATTGTCTTAAACTTTCAATTGTTACAATCATTAAACATTTTTTTTTATTCAATTACATTTGAAATCTTTTTAATTCTTTCTTATTAATTTCCTTTTTATACAATATTAAATTATTTTCATTAATTTCCAATTATTTTTGTCTATTTTCAGTTATTATATGCAATTTTTAATTATTTACATTTTTTTCAGAATTTCTAAAATTTTCAATTATTTATCGAAAAATTCAATTATATTCTTTTAATAAAATAAACTCTGAAATGTTTTCAATTATTTTTTTAAATATCAATTATTATCTTCATTTTTCAATTATTTTACACAATTTTCAATTATCTTTTTTTACTCAAATAAATTCTAAGATTTCCAAATATTTTTTTCAAATTCAAAATTTCTTTTAATTTTGATTTATTTTTATCATTTTTCAATTACTTTTCTCAATTTGTATTTATTCTAATTATTTTCAATTAATTTCCAAAATGTGCATTTTTTGTCAAATTTCAATTACTTTTTTCAATTTTTAATTATTTTTATCATTTTGCACTTATTTTCTTTTATTGCACATATAAATTCTGTTATTTTTTCGATTATTTATCTCAGCTTTCAATTACTTTTTTAAACTTTCGGTTGTTTTTATAATTTTTCAATTATTTTCCATAATTTTTATTTATTTTTTTCAATTAATTTATAAAATTTTCAAGTATTATTCTCAAATTTCAATTTTTTTTTTCAATTAAAAAATATTTCTATGTTTTTTAAATTATTTTCCCCAATTATGAATTATTTTCAATTATTTTTTTCAAATATCTATAATAGTCTTCAATTTTCATTAATTATTTTTTTCCAAATTTTAATTAAGTTTCTTTAATTAATTTTTAAGATATTCAAGTATTTTTCTCAAGCAAAATCCAATTAAATTTTCCAATTTTTAATTATTATTTTTATCTTTTTTCAGTTACGTTACCCAATTTTTAATTATTTTACTTTATTTAATTAATTTCTAAGATATTCGAATATTTTCCTCAAAATTCAATTAAATTCATCAATTTTTAATTATTTTTATCTTTTTTCAGTTACATTTCACAATTTTTAATTATTTTTACTATTTTCCAATTTAATTTGCAAAATTTGTAATTTGCTTTAAATTTCAATTATTTCATTCAGTTTTTAATTATTTTTATCATTTTGCACTTATTTTCTTTTATTTCATATATATTCTGTTATTTTTTCCATTATTAAATTAAGTAATTAAAATTTGTAATTATTTTCGTATTTTTTAATCAATTTTTAAAATTTTCAAATATTTGTCTCAAATTTAAGTTTTTTTCAATTTCAAAACTTTTTTTTGATTTTTCAATTATTTCCCCCACTTTTTAATTGTTTTCCTTATTTTGTAATTCATTTGTAAAATTTGCAATTATTTTTTAAAGTTTTAATTATCTTCTTCATTTTTTTCAATTTTTGGTTATTTTTATCATTTTTTAATTACTTTCCCTAGTTTTTAATTATTTTCATTTTCTTTCAATCAATTTCTAAATTTTTCAATTTTTTTTCTCAAATTTCAATTATTTTCTAAATTAAAAAAAAAAGAAAAAATTTCCAAATCTATGATTTTTAAACTGTTTTCCCCAATTTTAAATTGATTTAATTATTTCTCAATCCAATTGCAAAGGTTTGCAATTATTTTTTAAAATTTCAATTATTCTTTTCAGTTTTTTCAATATTTGGTTATTTTTTTCATTTTGTAATTATTTCCCCTAACTAGAGAATATTTCAATTTTTTTCAATCAATTTCTAATATTTTCAAGTATTTTTTCAAATTTCAATTATTTTCTAAATTTAAAAACATTTCTATGATTTTTAAATTACTTTCATCAATTGTTAATTGTTTTCATTATTTTTCAATTTATTTGCAAAATTAACTATTATTTTTTAAAATGTTAATTATCTTCTTCATTTTTTTCAATTTTTGGTTATTTTTATCTTTTTTCAATTACTTCCCTTAATTTTTAGTTATTTTAATTTTCTTTCAATCAATTTCTAAAAGTTTCAAGTTTTCTTCTCAAATTTCAATTATTTTTTTCAATTTAAAAACATTTCTATGATTTTTAAACTATTTTCCCCAATTTTAATTGTTTTAATTAGTTTTAAATTTTGTAACAAAATTTGTAATTACTTTTTAAAATTTCAATTATTTTCTTCAGTTTTTTCAATATTCGTTTCTCTTTTTCTTTTTTTAATTATTTCCCCTAATTTTAGATTATTTAAATTTTTTTCACTCAATATCTAAAATTTGCAATTATTTTTTCAAATTTCAATTATTTTCTAATTGAAAAACATTTCTGTGCTTTTTAAATTAGTTCCAACAATTCTTAACTATTTTCATTACTTGTGAACTTATTTGCAAAATTTACAACTGTTTTTTAAAATTTTAATTATCTTCTTCATTTTTTTCAATTTTTGGTTATTTTTATCATTTTTTAATTACTTCCTCTAATTTTTAATTATTTTCATTTTCTTTCAATCAATTTCTAAAATTTTCAAGTTTTTTCCTCAAATTTCAATTATTTTTTAGAAACATTTCTATGACTTTTAAATTATTTTCATTAATTCTTAATTGTTTTAATTAGTTTTCAATTTATTTGCAAAATTTGCAATTAATTTTTAAAATTTCAATTATTTTCTTCACTTTTTTGTAAATTTTTTTTTGTCCGATATAAATGAAAACTTGTTTATTTATTCATATTTAAATATTATATATTAAAAATATTTATAATTGTCGACAACACAAGCCTCTGAAAATTCGTGCAAGTATAAATTCGGACAAATGAAGATTCGATCAAGTGGATATTCTATCTTTTAAAAATTCTTTTAAATGAAAATCTGCTAAATGATAAGTCGGTTTAAAATTCTCTTAAACAAAAAGTTGATTTTAAAATCAAAACTATGTGAAATGGGTTAAATTCAAATTATTTTCAATAAAAAACCGCTTGAAACCAAATTCCGTAAAATGTAAATTCTGTTAAGTAAAAACTCGGATTTATTTAGAATTGGTTGAGAAAAAAATTCGAAAAATTAAATTTCGGTAGTACGGTAATAATGTGAAATGAAAATTATAAATAATGAAGTTTAGAACTTAAACAAATAAATTTTATTTATTTATTTATTTATTTAATACACAAACGGGCAAATTTATTAAATTTTATAAATTTTACAAAAAAATAAAAAGATAATTAATACTTCGTTTTCTAATTTTCTTATATTTTTTTCATTAGAATTAATTTCACCTGTTAATTATTTTCTTCTTATTAAAAGTTGAAAAAAAAAATTATTTTCGAAAAAATAAAAATTCGTACATTTTTGGTAATTTGAAAAGTATGTTGTTAAATAAAAGTGATAAAAATGTATCACCCGGTATAGATTTGAAAGGGCACATAATCTGTAAAGTCTTGGACGAGTATCAAGAGATTGAATACAAAGAAGTTGGAGATGTGCATCCGTCGAATGGAACAATGTACTCGATTTCCGGTCAATCTTCTCTTCGAACTTAGACCAACTGATGACGAAACCTCTCCCCTGTGTTGACTGCCTTCATTATTGCGAAAAAAAAAACTATGAAACACGGAAATGTCCGTTTTAATAATTCAAATTTGCCATTTATCCTTTTCCTCGTATTGCAAAATTTTTAATTATTCCAGAAATTGATCTAAAATCTACAAGATTTCTCGTTCAAGAAAACATCTATTTAGACTAATTTACCGAATTAAAAATCTTCATGATAAAAATCAGAAAAAAATTATTCCAAGCAAGAAAAAAAATTTTGGGTAAAAATGTCACGTGGAATGTCCCAAAAATAAAATTCTTAAATTTACAAATTATTCAATAGAATTTATTATTTTTTATAATTAATATAATTTAGGCGACCCAATTTTTATTTTGGGGCACCCAACGAAGAACATTTATTTTCGCTTCGATTTTTTTATTGCATTTTAAACATCACATCAAATATATTTTTTGGAAAATGTTCATTTCTTTCAAAATTTCAAAAAATAATATAGCTGGAACAAAAAAAAGTTGTTTTTAAGTTTTAAACAAAAAAGTATATTTGCTAAAAAGTTTAAGTAGTTTGAAAATTCTACATTTCAGAAAATAAAAAATAAAATAAATTTTCTAATAAAAGTAGAAAGATTTTAAAAATTAATATTAATAATTAAATAGAATTAAATAGAATTAAATAATTAAAAAAAAATAATAATAATTTAATAATTTAAAAATTAAATAATTTAATAATTAATAATTAATCCTAATTAAATAGAAATCCCTATTTTCTTTATAAAAAATATTTTAATTTGTGAATATCGAAAATAGGGCTTTTGTAATAAATACAAATATTTCAAAAATGTGCCAAAAACATCTTATATCCGAAAATACAACTGCCTTATTTTCCAAAATTTTGTTAAAAATTTCTGATATTTTTTATTTTTAAATTTTGGCAATTTTGATAATTCGGTATTTTTAAATTACTGAAAAATATTTTTAAATATTTAATTACTGTAATTTTTAACAATTTACTTTTTTAATTTAGTTTTTATTGATTAAATGAAAAAGAAAACATTAATTTGAGATAATAAATATTTTCAGCAAGTGGATGGGTACACGCCTGGTGTAGACTACCCGATTTACGATTCAGTACCATACGGACTAGGTTTTACCTGCAGAGGAAAATTACCTGGATATTACGCTGATCCTGAAGCTAGATGTCAGGTAAATCGCGATTTGAATTTTATCACTTCTGTATCATTATTATTATTAAAATTTTCAATTTCTATGAAAAATTATTTTTCACTTATTTTGATTTTTTTAAGAATTATGAATTTATGAATTTTATTAATTTATATAATTAATTTAAAAAAAAATTGAAATTCTTAAAACTATTTTTAATCTGTTTAGTAAATTCTCCCAACTATTGTTTAAATTATTATTTTATTTTTTTAAAAAGTTATTTCTATTTTTAATTTTTATTTTATTTTTAGGTTTGGCATTGGTGTGTACCTGGTGGAAGTCAATTTAGTTTTCTTTGTCCAAATGGAACTGTTTTCAGTCAAACGACACGAGTCTGTGATTGGTGGTTTAAGGTATTTTCAATTAGGAAATTAATTAATTTAAATTTGTTGAAAATTAAATTTTTTTTTTTAGGGGAGGCATCGGTAAATCAACATTTTCTAAATCATGTTGTTCAGAGGTGCCAAATTTTTTTCTAGCAACATTTTAGATTTAAAATTATCTTACAGTGATAAAATTAAAAAAAAAAAACATTTTAATGGGTTTTAAAAATTTTAATTTTTGTTATAAATCTAAAGTTTTTTAAATCCACGCGCAATTTTGCTAAAAATTGTAAAAAAAGACAGTAAAAAAATTGTCGATAGAAAATAGTAAAAATTTGGTCAAATTAAAATTTTACCGGCGCCCCACCATTCAAAATAGTGAGGCGCCCCACCATCCAAAATGAAATTATTTTTAGATATAGATTTACATATATTTTTTGTATTTAAATAAACTAATTTAATAATGTTTTATAAATATAGCCTTTCTAATATTATTTTTATGAAAAGTAAAATTTTAATTTTATTTTAATTTTTAGGTGGACTGCAACGATTCTCCGAGACTGTATAGTATCAATGAAGATCTATACCGAGACGCAAACGGCAATTATATTTAGATGAATTTAGAAAAAAGGCACTTATATAGTTTCATTTTATTAAATTTCTTTATACAATAAAAAAAAGAAAGCAGTTCACACCAAAAGAAAGATAATATTACCAAAATAAATATTGTAAATATTAGAATAGGTTTTTGTAAATTTAATAAAGAACTTAAGATTCAATTAAAAATTTTCTTTCGGAATTTGTAATATAAAAATACATTTATATAAATTAATATTTTGTATAATTTATTTGACTTGAAGTTTCTAAACCCAAATAAGTTTCAAAAAGTTATTATTTCTCAGATTTCTACATTATCGAGATTCGCTTCTTTGTAACAGTTTTTCACTTTATCGACTGAGGGTAAATAAAGCAGTTTTATCTTTGTTTAAACTTACCCAATTGTTTTCTAATATTGCTTCAATTTAAATTTAATTTCTATTTCAATTTGTAATTTAAATCAATTTTCACGAAATTTTCGCTTTATTTTTCATATTTTATTTCCTTTCCGATCTAACTTTTTTTTAAATTTTAAAGTTTCAAAAAAATTGTATTAAAAATTAGAAAAAGCGTGTAATAATCCAAAAAATCATTTATATTTTTTGCTTTTTCTTCATTTTGCAATTTTTATGTCCATAATTAAAATACATCCTATTATCAAAATATTATATATTTTTTTATTAGAGATTCCAAACCCTGGTTTTTAAGTAAAATTAAAATAAAGTTGAGGGAGTTCTTTCGATTGACATAACCTCAAACTAAAAACTGACTTTTCCCATTAAATAAAACTATTATTAAAATTAATTTTACCAAATTAATTAAAACCAAATTTCATCAAATTTTGAAAGATCTAGTTATAAATTTACCAGAAAAAACAGGTTGAGCTAAAATTGGTTGTCAAATAATAATTATTTAACATTTTATTTATTTTGTTTAAATCCAGTTAAAATCTGTAATTTTCATTATTTTGACAAATAACAACTCATTTTTTTTAAAAACAAAAAACATTCTCTACTATTTTAATTTTTGGATTTTGTAAAATGATAATTTGATTAAAAATTATTAAACAAATAAAATTTGTTCTTTACGTATTTTTAAAATAAAATATAGTTTAACAAAATAAAGTCTCCAGAGTGTGAATGTTTTTCCTTTCATAAAAAATAAAATTAATAAAAGGAAAATTGCCCAAATTCAAATGACTTTATTTGATATAAGTATATGCAAATTTAAATTTTTAATATTACAAATCAATTCATTATTTATCATAATTACTAAATAGTAAATTAACCTAATTTCTCAGAACCGAAAGTTAGCGACCCCAACAACCACCCCTCAGGAAAATAATAGAAAAGAAAACTAAAAAAATTTATCAAATAAAACAAAATAATTCTTATCAAGTTCCAAAATGATGGAGAATACTTAGGAATATGCCTCCTAATTTTTCCATTAGATAAAAATAATTATCAACCCCTAAAAACCACCCCTCAGAAAAATAATAAAAAAGAAATCTGCAAAATTAATCAAATTCTACAAAAAATTATAATCAAGTTCTAAAAAGATGGAATATACTCAGGAATATGACCCTTAATTTTTCCAATTGACAAACAGAATTATTATCCCCTAAAAGTGACCCATAAGAAAAATAATTGAACAAAAATCTAAAAAAAGTTATCAAATTCTTCAAAAAAATTCTAATCAATTACCGAAATGATGGGAAATACTCAAAAAAATGCTCCCAATTTTTTGCAATTGACAAAAAAAAAATTAACCCCTAAAAGCCACCCCTAAGAAAAATAATAGAAAAGAAATCTGAAAAAATTTATCAAATATAACACAAAATTTTTAATTAAGCTCCACAATTATGAAACATACTCAGAAATACGATCCTAATTTTCCAATATAATAACAAAAATTATTTACCCTTAAAAACCACCCCTCAGGAAAATGATGGAAAAGAAATTTAAAAAAATGTATCAAATACAACAAAAAAGTTGTAATCAATTACAAAAATGATTAAAATTACTCAAGATAATGCTGCCCATTTTTTCCAATTGAAAAACAAATAATCAACCCCAAAAGCCACCCCTAAGGAAAAAAAATCTGAAAAAACTTACCAAATACAACGAAAAATTTCTAACAAGTTTCAAAATTATAAAACATACTCAGGTATATGCTGTTAATTTTTTAATATAATAACAAAAATTATTTACCCTTAAAAACCACCCCTTAGGAGAATAATAGAAAAAAATCTACAAATATTTATCAAATACAACAAAAAAATTCTAATCAATTACCAAAATGATGAAAAATACTCAAGAAAATGTTCCCTATTTTTTGCAATTGACAAAAAAAATAATTGAACCCCTAGAACCCACCCTTAAGGAAAATAATAAAAAATATATCAGAAAAAATTAAAGAAATTCTACAAAAAAGCTTTAATTAAGTTTATAAATGGTAAAATGTACTTAGGAATATATCCCCTAATTTTTCCATTTGACAAAAATAATTATCAACCCATAATACCCACCCATAAGAAAAATAATAGAGAAGAGATTTGAAAAAATTAATCTAATTCTGCAAAAAAAATAATAATCAAGTTCTAAAATATTAGAAAATACTCAGGAATATGCCTCTTAATTTTTCCAGTTGACAAAAAGAATTATCAACCCCTAAAAGCCATCCCCATGGAAAAAAATAAAAAATAAATTTGAATAAATTAATCTAACTTTAAAAAAACATTCCCGAGTATATTTCACCATTTTAGAACTTGATTATAATTTTTTTCTAGAATTTGATTAATTTATTTAAATTTGTTTTCTATTATTTTCCTCGAAAAAATGTACTTAACCTAAAATTAGCTTTCAACATTTTTTGAAATTTGTTGTTTAGAGAGAAATAGTTTCACGATTTAAGAACTTGATTAAAATTTTCTTGTAAAAATTGATACATTTTTTAGAATTTTTTTCCTATTATTTTATTGAGGCAGGGACGGCGGAGCCGGGGGGGACACAGGGGGCAATGCCCCCCCCCTAGAAATACCTCGAGGGGGCAATGTATGGGCTTGCCCCCCTCTGAAAATTGACTTATAATTTTAATTTTTAAATAAATATGTAAACAACTTTTTAAAAAAGTACAATCTTCTTAGTTTTAAGTTCAATAACATTTTATACAATAATTAATGTAATTATCAGGGTTGCTATGACTTTCTTAGAACAAAATTCCATGACTTTTCCAGGTTTTGCAGACCTTTAATGTGCATTTTTTGGTCCGAGTCTTTAAATTATTTCAAAAATTTTAACCAATCTGATTATTCAGTGAAAAAAAGTAAGTAGAAATACATTACTGTAGTGTCTGAGACAAACTTTTATTTGTGAGGCTGTGTTATAGTTCTTCGAGACTGTTTTTAATCAAATTTTAATAAATCTGGATTTGTACTTAACAGAATTTTAAGTTTAGCGAGTTTATATTTAACATAATTTTTGTTTTACAAAATTTTGTTAACACAAACTTCTTATTTAAAGAATTTCTATTTAACCAAATTTTAATTCAGCAGAATTTTCTTTTAATAAAAGTTTGAGGGTCTTTATATGTCAAAAAAAAGTAAATCTTCAAGTGGTCCTTCAATTTTAGTTCTTTTCAGCAAAATTATAGTTCTATACTAGAAGTAATTCGACCCCAATGGATTTTTCAAAATATTGAAAATTGTGAGAGTTATAGCAGTTTGAACTTTGATGGTACTTATTTTTCATTTATCTATAACTTCATTATTATTAAACCGATTTTAATAAATCCAACGCCAATTATCAGGGAAAACTGTGTATTTTATGTTAATTGTAGACCCAAAATTAAATTTTTTAATTTGGACCAGAAAAAAGTGAAAATAAAAATTTATTTGCCTTTTTGATCAATTTTGACCCTTTTTACTTTATTTATTAAAACGTAAATAAATATTTTTTTTTTTTTTTTTTTGATATTAAAAAATTAAATTTTTGGTCTACAATTGACATAAAATGTACAGTATTCATTATAATAATTTAAGTTTGATTATTAAGTTAAGTTTAATAATAGTCAAGTTATCGACAAATTAAAAAATAAGTACCATCAAATTTTCGATTTCTATAACTCTCACAATTTTCAAAATTTTAAAACATCTTTTGGAGTCGAATTACCTCTAGTATAAAAGTATAATTTTTCTGAATAGCATTTAATTTTAATCGAAAGACCAGTTGCAGAGATCTTTACAGGTAAAAAATAGTAAATGCAAGTGGCCCTTCTTTTGTAGTGTTATTCAGCAAAATGATTAAAAAATTATTAATAATAAAAACCTGGTTTTTGATTAAAAAATTATTCATAATAAAAAACCAGGTTTTTATATGCTTTATTTTACTCCCCCCCCCCCTCATCTTTAATTAAAAAAAAATTATTTGGAGACTTTATTAGGTCTTGAGATATTGTTCTCTTTATATGATTTTACCTTATAATCTCATGAATAAAGAGTCAAAAAATATTTCAATAAAAAACAAATGAATGTGATGCAAACTTCAACACTGTTTCTCTATGAATTAGAGGAATTTAATTTTCTAAAAATGCTGATATCTCAAGATCTAATCAAGTCTCCAAGATTTTTCTTTTTTGAAACTAAAGATGAAAGAATAAGGAATAATATTGTGTTTTAATAAATAAAGTAAAAAGGGTCAAAATTGATCAAAAAGGCAAATAAATTTTTATTTTCACTTTTTTCTGGTCCAAATTAAAAAATTTAATTTTGGGTCTACAATTAACATAAAATACACAGTTTTCCCTGATAATTGGCGTTGGATTTATTAAAATCGGTTTAATAATAATGAAGTTATAGATAAATGAAAAATAAGTACCATCAAAGTTCAAACTGCAATAACTCTCACAATTTTCAATATTTTGAAAAATCCATTGGGGTCGAATTACTTCTAGTATAGAACTATAATTTTGCTGAAAAGAACTAAAATTGAAGGACCACTTGAAGATTTACTTTTTTTGACAATATTAAATAGTTCAGGGTATTCGACAAAAATGGAAATTTAGCGTTTTATTAATTATATTAAATAACAATTAATGCAACTAAAATATCGGATAAATAATGAAGATTTGGTGAAATGGATATTCTAAAATTAAAAAATTCGTCGTATTAAAAATTCTGCTCAATAACAATTCTGTTAAATAAAAATTTGATTTAATTTCACCGCAAAAAAAAAGCTACACTGAAAACTTTTATGTATTAAAATAATCTGCAGCGCGATTCTTTAAGCCAATTTCAGATTATTTAATTTCCATTTGGTATAAAAAAAAAGAGCGTTGCAGATTAATTTAATCTGAAACAATTTTCTGTGTATCCAAATAGGAGCTAACTCATTTTTCTCAATGTAAGACAGTGAAGAAACGCTAAGATATAGTAATTTACGAAAAAGTGGATAATTTTTTTTAAAAAAATACTATTAACCAGAATTATTTTGTGCATAAAACATGCTTCATTCAATTTCAAAATGTTTAAAAGTAAGCATTTTTAATAGTAATTCCAGAAAGCGTAGCAACCCTGATATATATATATATATTTGTGTATGTATGTATCACTGTGCATATATATATATATATATGCATTGCCCCCCCCCTAGAAAAAATACCTTCCGCCGGCCCTGTATTGAGGTGTGATTTTTAGGGGTTAATAATTTTTTTAATCACATGAAAAAATTAAGGGTCAGATTCCAGAGCATATTCCATTATTTTAGAACTTGATTATAATTTTCTTGTAGATTATTTCTTGGCACAAATACATACTTGTGCCAAAAAATACTTTTTCAAAAAAATTGCCAGTTGATTCTCGAAATTAATGAATTCATATTTAGAAAACGTGGAATTTTTACATTTCTAGTTGAATTTATTTTCGTCTATTGATTCGAGTCGATAGTTTCTTGGTGTTAAAATAGAGGAAATATATATTGAAAAAGACTTGGTCTCTTTTTTTGTCAGTCAAACAGGACGAGGACATATAGTCGATTCGATAGCAGACAAATGTTGGCAATTTCTTGGCATGATTGGGCAATAGAAAGTGAGTGGCCAGTTTACGAACAAGCCGGCCAACGTTCTGTCTCTTGAGCACTTAAATCATTCCTTGCTTTATTTTTCCAAAAGTTCTTTTTATACATGATTGACTTACGAACATTAACACCTTTCAGCAAAAGATAAAAATTTTTTTTTTCTTAAATCAAAACTTATTTTCTCTTAATTTCTCATTATGTATATATATTATAAAAAATAATTTAAAAATGTGTCATTCCGAGTGAAATCGACCGGTAATTTTTTTATTTTTGAAATTCGACGATTACTTTCTTTAATTAAGTCTCTGGATTCTATTTATAACTCGCTTCGGAGAATAATGTCGTTTTTTTAAACGAATTTTCACGAAGGACTAAATTAATTATCAATAATTAATTATAATTAACAATTAGTAATTAATAATGACTTTCTAAATCTTAATGAGTTAAAAATAGCTAATTTGAAACCAAAAAGTCAGACACGAATTCAAATTATTATATTTCTACTAATCATTTAGTAAAAAATAGATAACTACTTGTTAATTTCATTTTTAGGTTATGTCAAAATTACTAATATTTTAGTAAAATTTCTTTAGAATTTACGAGTAATTTCTATTTTTGGAAAAGTTTACGAAAATTCCATAGAAATTCCAGGCCCCAACTTTTGTGTAATTTTCGTCTAATTTCTATGAAATTTCCGTGTAATTTTTATAGAACTTGTATTTTCCGAAAATTAGACTAAAATTTTAGAGTTTTTTTTGGATTTCAAGAGAATTTTTCATAGATTTTCCGTGTAGTTTCTATTTCCTGAAAAAATTCCGAGAAATTTAACTAAAATTTTACACTAATTTTATGAAAATTACAGATAAAATTCCTCTAAAAATTTCATGTAATTTTTGCAGAGTGAAATGAATAAAATAAATAAATAAAAAATAAATAAAATAATTAAATAAATAAATCAATAGAATTTCTGTAGAAATTTCGTGTAATTTTTGTAGAATTAGAGTTTTTTCGGATTTTCATTTAAAATTCCAACTGCTGTAAAATTTTTCTCTTAAATTTTTCCAGAATTCCAGCAGAATTTTAATTTTTTCCAAAATTGACAAAAATTCCTCAGAAATTCTATCTGAAATTTTAGTCAATTTTCTATAGAATTTTTTATATCATTTTATAATTTATAATTTTATTATAATCTTAAGAATTTTTTTTTCAGATTTCCAATTAAAAAAATTCCCCTAAAATGTTTCCAGAATTTCAATAGATTTTTAATTTTCTCCAAAGTTGACAAAAATTTCTCAGAAATTCTAGCTGAAATTTTCAATTAACTTTATATAGAATTTCCGTGCAATTTTTTAAGAATTGTTTTTTTAGATTTCCAATTAAAATTCCTGCTGAAAATTCTGTAAAATTTACCTAAATTTTTTTCAGAAATTCGGTAGAATTTTAATTTTTTCTAGAATTTATAAAAAGTCCTCAGAAATTCGAACTTGAATTTTCATAAAATTTCTATACAATATTCGGAAAAATTCTGTTTAGTTTCTATAGAACATTTGTGGAATATTCAAAGAATTTTTCTTTTTCCGATATTTTACGTGAAATTGAATTTTTTTTAGAATTTACCTAAAATTTTGATAAAATTTGTATTTCTCTGAATCTTATTGTAATTCCACGGAAATGTCAGCATAAAAAAGTTAGAAATCTAAGAGAAATAAATGTTAAATTCCGTACCACAAATTTTCTAAATTCTCGATACTCTATTTTTTAAGTTAATTTTTATCAATTTTTAATAAATGTTACATTCTGGATAATTAATTCATGCCATTTTAATTTACCGTATTTTTAATCATACAGTATCCTTATTTAACTAAAAATTATTTATTTGAGTCAATTAAGTGCGATTAATTGATCCCATTTCCTTGAATCAATTAAATATTTCCTTGATTTAATTAGTTATTTTTAAAATGCGAATAATTAATTCGTTTCGAAACATAGAAACATTACTTTCATTAAATCATTTATTTGAATCTACAGACTTGAATTATCATTCGACTCTAATTAAATGTTTATTTTCTTTTAATATGTAAACGGTGTAAAAAGTAGAAAAAATCGAATCAAACAATTCATTTTTATATTAATTTTTTTTTCTAAGAAATGTGTCGCAAGTTTTTAAGATTCTAAACATTATTTTTTACAAAATGATCTTTTTAAATATTTTAAATTTGCAAACAATTAAAAAAATAATTGAATACTGTTTCTCGGGAATTTGAAATATATCATTTTGCTATATGAAAATTATAGAAGGATGATAAAATTAATAAATTAATAATTATAAAAATTTATGAAACGTGTATGTTACAAGACAATTTGAAACTTGTGGATAATTGAGATGTATTTTGCAAGAGGAGTGCTACGACCTTGATTCTATAATCCATGGCATTAATATCGATAGACATCAAAACCGGTATGTGGCGCTGATTCCTTTTCAAGAATATAAATTTACAAATGTTAATAACAAATAAAAAAGAAATTGACGTTAAAAAAATGCAAAAAGAGACAGAAAATACAAATCGAAAATGTCGGTAATTTTGACAATTTTACCTTTGTAAGAATACTGATATAATAAAAATAAACGTGAAAGATGAAAATTTCCCATAATTATAATTAATACCAGTTCCTTCTTTCTAATCAGAAGGCCGAAGAGCCATTAACATTTTATATCAAAGTTTTTATTACATTTTTTCACTTTCATCTCTTTATTATATGTCATTATGACAAGAATTTAAAAAAAGATATGAAGAATTCATAAACACTTTCCCTGTTTAGATTTTCCATCAACTTATTTTTTTCTTTATCTTCTCATCCAGTTTTTGCTTTTTTTGCTTTTTTAACAATAAGTAAAAATGAGTAATAGAAGTTGCTTTTTTGCTTTAAATCCTTTGGCAAATTTAATTTTTTGATATTTGTGAAAAAGAGATCATTACGGAATATATTTCTGCATTTTTAAATTTGGAGTTTTAAATTTCCATATTTCAAATTTCATATTCCACATTAAATATTCCAAATTTTAGATTCTAGATTCTAACTTCCAGATTCTACATTCCACATTCTCTATTCTATATATCAAATTTTTTATTTTAAATTTTACATTCCAGAATCTGCGTTCTAGATTACAGATTCCACATTAAAAATACAAATTCCGAATTCTACAGTCCACATTCCAAAATTTATATTCTAAATTCTACATTCCATAATCTATGTTCCAAAATCCAGATTCCAAATTAAAAATTCCTAATTCCACATTCCACATTCTAGATTCCAAATTCCAGATTCAACACTCCAAATTCTACATTCTACATTCCACACTCCAAATTTTATATTTCAAATTTTACATTTCATAATCCAGGTTCCAGATTCCAGATTCCACATTCAAAATTCCGAATTCCACATTCCAAATTTTATATTTCAAATTTTACAGTCCTTAATCTACGTTCCAGTTTCCACATTCCACATTCAAAATTCCGAATTCCACATTCCAAATTTTATATTTCAAATTTTACATTCCAGAATCTACGTTCTAGATTCCAGATTCCACGTTAAAAATTCCAAATTCCACATTCCACGTCCTAGATTCCCAATTCTAGATTCTAAATTTCACATTCTCCATTCTCTATTCTACATTTCACACTCCAAATTTTAAAATTCAAATTTCACATTCCATAATCTACGTTCCAGAATCCAGATTTCACATTAAAAATTCGAATTCCAAATTCCACATTCCAAAATTTATATTCTAAATTCTACATTGCATAATGTATGTTCCAGATTCTAGATTCCACTTTAAAAATGCCTATTTCCACATTTCACATTCTAGATTACAAATTCCTGATTCTAAATTTCACATTCTACATTCCACACTCCAAATTTTATATTTCAAATTTTTCATCCCATAATCTACATTCCAGATTCCAGGTTCCAGATTCCGCATTCAAAATTTCGAATTCCAAATTCCAAATTTTTTATTTCAAATTTTACATTCCAGAATATACGTTCTAGATTCCAGATTCCACATTAAAAAGTCCAAATTCCAGAATCTAAATTTCACATTCTCCATTCTCCATTCTACATTCCACACTCCAAATTTTATAGTTCAAATTTTACATTCCGTAATCTAAGTTCCAGATTCTACATTTTACATTCTACATTCGACACTCCAAATTTTACATTCCATAATTTACGATCCATATTCCAAATTCCACATTCCAAAATTCCAAATTCCCAATTCCACATTCCAAAATTTTTAGTATTAATTCTACATTCAATAATCTACTTTCCAGATTTTAGATTCCACATTAAAAATTCCAGATTCCAAATTCCAGATTCTACATACCAAATTCTCCATTCTACATTCCACACTCCAAATTTTATATTTTAAATTTCACTTTCCTTAATCTACGTTCCAGATTCCAAGTTCCACATTCCGAAGTTTGTATTCTCAATTCTACATTCAATAATCTATTTTCCAGATCCCAGATTCCACATTAAATATTCCAAATTGCACATTCCATATTCTAAATTCTAAATTCCAGATTCTACATTCTATATTATTCATTGTGCATTTCAAATTTCACATTCCTGAATCTACGTTCTAGGTTCCAGTTTCCACATTAAAAATTCCAAATTCCACATTCCACATTCCACGTTCCAGATTCAAAATTCCAGATTCTACATTCCACATTTAAAATTCCGAATTCCACATTCCACATTCTAGGTTTACAGTTCCACATTTTACATTCCAAGTCTTATATTTAAAATTCTACATTCCACAATCTAGAACCTAGATTTCTGATGCCACATAAAAAATTTCATATTCCTAATTCCATTTTCTACATTCCACAATCTAAAATTCAAATCCCTTACTCTAAATTCCATATGCCATATTTGCCTTCTTTTACATTCTGTAATTAAGTTTTCATGTTTCATATTCCATATTTCATATTCCAAATTACAGGTTTAACATCCCGGATTCCATATTCCATGTTTCAGATTCCAAATCAAATATTCTACATTCTACATTCCAGATTCTGCGTTCCAAATCATACATTCCAAAATTTATATATCAAATTCTATTCTTCAGATTCTAAATTCCAAATTCTCATATTCCACGATCCAAATTTTAAATTCCAGATCCTAAATTTCAGATTATAGGTTTCAGATTCCATATTTCACTTTCTTTATTAAAGATTTCCTATTCCTAAATCTACATTTCACGTTCCATATTTCTCATTTAATGTTTTGTATTTTACAGCAAACACTCTACATTCCTCATTCCTGATTTTATATTCTACATCCAACTTTCCAAATTCCACGTTTCAGATTTAATTTTTCAGGTTCTTAATTCCATGTTCTATGTTCCAGATTTAAAATTTTACATTTAAGATTCTACGTTCTGGATTCTTTATTCCAAATCCTATGACCTAGATTCTAGATGTGAGATTAGAGACTCCACATTCTTTATGAAAGATTCCAAATTCAAGATTTTACATTCTACATTCCACATTTCAAATTTTACATTCCATAATCTACGTTCCAGATTCCAGATTCCACATTCCACATTTCAGATTTCAAATTCCACATTCTATATTTCAGATTCCAAATTGTAAATTTGAAATTCTACGTTCCAGAATCTACGTTCTAGATTCCAGATTACACATTAAAAAATTCATATTCCGAATTCCGTATTCCAGATTTCAAATTCCATATTCTACATTCCACATTCGAAAACACAAATCCTTCATTCTAAATTCCACATGCCATATTTCACATTCCACATTCGAAATTCAGAATATGGAATCTTTAATGTTTAATGTGATATTTTAAACATGGAATGTGGAAGGCGGAATTTGAAATGTGGAACTCGGAATAAGGAATCATTAATCCTTAATGTGAAATTTGGAATTTGGAATATGGAATGCAGAATTTGGAATCTGAAATTAGGAAATTGGTATGACGGATCTGTAATCTAGAATGTACACTGGATTTCGAATTTGAAATCTGAAGAATAAAATATGGAATTTGGAATTTGGAACGTAGGGTATTAAATCTGAATTCTGGTATGTGTAATATGAAAAATAGTATGTGGAATGTTAAATTTGAAATGTGGAATTCAGAATATGGAATCTTTAATCCTTAATGTGAAATTTTGAATTTGGAATGTGGAATGCGGAATGTGAAATTTGAAAAGTGAAATTTGAAATGTGGAACTCGGAATAAGGAATCATTAATCTTTAAAGTGAAATTTGGAATTTGGAATGTGGAATATGAAATGTGGAAATTGGTATGATGGATCTGTAATCTAGAATCCACAATGGATGTGGAATTTGAAATCTATAGAATAAAATATGGAACGTGGAATTTGGAATGTAGGATATTAAATCTGAATTCTGGTATGTGGAGTATGAAAAATGGTATGTGGATTGTGAAGTTTGAAATGTGGAATTCAGAATATGGAATCTTTAATCCTTAATGTGAAATTTGGAATTTGAAATGTGGAATGCGGAATGCATAATCTAAAATTTGGAATGTGAAATTTAAAAAGTGAAAATCAGAATATGGAATCGTTAATCCTTAATGTAAAATTTTGAATTTGAAATGTGAAATGCGGAATGCGGAATTCTGAATCTGGAATACGTAATCTTCAATAAAGGATCTGGAATCTAGAATGTTGGATGTGGAATGCGGAATCTCTAATGTTGAATCTGGAATGATGTGGAATTTGGAATCTAAAGAACAAAATGGGGAACGTGGAATTTGGAACGTAGGATGTTAAATGTGGATTCTGGTTTGTGGAATATGGAAAATGGTACATGGATTGTGAAATGTAAAATTTGAAATGTGAAATTTGGAATTTAAAATATGGAATGCGGAATGCGGAATCTAAAATATGAAATGCAAAATTTAAAAAGTGAAATTCAGAATATAGAATCGCTAATCTTTAATGTAAAATTGTGAATTTGAAAAGTGGAATGCGGAACACGGAACTCGGTATAAGAAATGAGGAATATGAAAAATGGTATGTGGAATATGGAACGTGAAATTTGAAATCTGAAATTCCGAATATGGAATTTGTTATATGTGGAATTTTGAATCAGGAATGTGGAATGCGGAATCTGAAATGTGGAATCTGAATTTTTGTATCAGGAATCTGGAATGTGAAATCTGGAACGTTTAATGTGAAATCCTAGACAACTTATTTCACTCTGCGTGTAAAAATTTTAATAATCCATACAAACCATTTAATTTTAACTTCACAAAAATTACCCAAAACTAAATATTCTATATGAATTTGTCCAAGATTAGATAAGGTTTTATAATATTCACTGAACTATTTTTTTTCGAATAGGCGTATTGCACCAGTGCTTGTGCTTGACATTAAAAACTAATCGCTTTTTGAAAGAATCTGTCCGCAATAATTTCTCTCGCGTGGAGACTGCTTGTCCTTCGCCCAGGCCAAGTTTTATAAATCACTATGTATGTATATATAATATGCGATATTACGCGCTCAACTTTCTTGCCAGTTTGAGCGTTACACCTGCTCGATTGGGTTATTATAGAAAAATGTTCATGGAATGAGCACAAGATAAAATTCAAACCAAAGAACTTAAGAATTTATTAGAAAAACTTTTAGTTCAACAGAAGTTGACATACAAAAATGGTTATTTTTATTTTATGACATTCCATGTTCTATTTCTATCTGACAATTGGAGTTGATAGGTAATGAAAAAAAATAGGTTGCACAAAAAAAAAATTATTTTTCAAGCCGCATGGATAAAATATTGAAATTTTTCGATTTTTCGAAGAACAAATCAAATCTTTATTAACAAGGTATTTTTTCTAAATTTGTAGATATTTAAATTGACCAACGATCTGTCGTGACAGATTATAATTTATAATTATAATAAATAATAATTATAGTTTTATAATAATGCTATAATTGTGAACAAGCTAAACATCTTTAAAAAGTTTTAAATCAATTTTAGAAATTTTAAATTATTTTTTATTGTTTTTTATATCCAATTGTTATTTATAGTTTTTATAATCAATTATCTGAAAATCGATAATATAAACAGCTAAAAAATTCTTTTTTAATATTTCTGCTTTTATTTGTGCTCAAGTTGCGAAATAAATTCAAATCTTAAACATTTTATTAATCGGCGACTCCAACTCATAAAAAATAGTAAAAAAATTGTTCCAAAAATTGATTCACTTCTCAAAAGGGAAGTTACAAAAAATCCAACAACAGAATTTTGTTGTGACAAAAAAACTATTTTTTCGCTCGTATATCAACAAAAAAATTTGATTCAGTCAATAAAACATTTGTTTTGCATTCCAAACCTTTTTTTATTCAACTCTAAAAACAGAAAGTATCATTTCTAATATAAAACACACTCTCAATTGAAGTGCAGAAAATTTTTTCTTTTCTACGGTACGTATAGAAAATTCATTTATGCAAGCGCAAACAAACTCTTGGGATCTCGTGTCTTAATAATAGATGTAGGACATTTAAATGAAGGATGACTGCAAGTGTTACGAAATATTTCTTCTCGCGTGATACAGGTGTCTGTCTGCAACGGGATAAGTAACAGCAGCAGAGACAAGGAGCCGTTACATTCGCTTCTTTGCTTCAAAGTGATAAATAATTTATACTCAGAAGAAACAACAACTTTAATCATACATTAAGAATTTAGTTAAAAATTATCATAACTCGCATTTTGTCAAAATGCTAAAAACTTGTGTCTAGTATATAATTAAGTATTTTTCTTATACAATCACTGTATGCCTTGCAAATAATATACATTTTATGAAAGGTATAATTACAAACATATATATATATATAATAATCGTTACGTTTGTGTTTTTACGACTCATATTATTATTATTATTATTTTTAGTAAAATATTCCTCGATTGCAGATGCTCGCTCAAGTATAAGTAGTTTTTTACAATAACTTAAATATGTTAGCATTTTGTAAAATTGTTGTTATACTATTGTTGATATTAATGTTTTTATGAGAATATTTTCTGACGAAAGTGTTGTTAACAAAAAGTATTTTATTATAGAAAGTATTTTTCCAAAAATTATTTTCTGAGTTCTGACATAAATTATGTTCGTGCAAAAAGTATTTGAAACAAAATTTTCTAAGCAGCATGATTCTCTTGAAAAAACTATTACATTCTAATATGTTTTATTAAACTCCACATCCAAAGATAAATATTTTCCCATGTAAATATTGGCTCTTGGTAAAAAATGCATAAATCTAATTCTACTTTTTCAACCAATTTTATAATGACTTAAAATAAATTTAAGTTAAAAGTTGACAAAAGTTTTAATTAAAAATAAATGTCATTTAAAATTTTTTTTCAATTTTTTTCCTTATTTTAAAGTTTTTTGTTATTGTTTTTAATTCTAATGTTAAAATATATTTAATCTATCCGAAGAACCTAAATATAAAAATAGAATAGAAAAAATATGTCAAAAATTGAAAAATGTTAAATTTCGCATTTTTCGAAAAAATATCATATCTCCCATTCATATAAATATTTTCTAATCTAATAAGGCTAAGATTTTCAGTTACGCTAATACTTAAAAATCTGCAAAATTTGACATCAATCGGTCAAGCCGTTTCTGAGTTATAGTGGAACAAAATATTGATGACAGACAGACAGACAGACAAAAATTTTTTTATTGTCATTTTTGGAATCCTTATTGGTAAAAATGACAACATTCTATTACAAACAATTTAAATTCAGAGCAATGTAGAGACAAAAGTCTTATTTTATTAATTTAGATTTAAATTTAAATGTAAATAATTTAAGTTAAAAGTTGAGAAAAAATTTAATTAAAAAAATGACATTAAAAATTGGTTTTTTAAATTTTTTTTCCAATTTTAAATTTGGCGAATATTTTTTTTAAATCTAAGGTTAAAATATTTTTAATCTGTCTCAAAAACCGAAAAAATAGGTTAGAAAAAATATATCAAAAAATAAAAAAGTTTTAATTTCGGATTTTACGAAAAAATGGCATATCTCCCGTTCATATTAATATTTTTTAATCTAATAAGGCTAAGATTTTGAGTTAGGCTAATACCTAAAAATCTGCAAAATTTGACATCAATCGGTCAAGCCGTTTCTGAGTTATAGTGGAACAAAATATTGATGACAGACAGACAGACAGACAAAATTTTTTTTATTGGCATTTTTTGAATCCTTGTTATTCAAAATGCGACAATATATATGACAAAAATTTGGAATTCGGAGCAATGTACAAACAAAAGTCTGATTTTATTAATATAGATTAATAATAATTTTATAATTATACAATATAACTATCTTCAAGTGTCATTCATTTATTTATTCAATCAGTCCACAAAAGTTTGTCAATTGGACGTTCGTTTTTTAAAATTTTAAATATTTTTTCACCTATTTAAAATTTTTTCGAGATTTAAATTGACAACAATTTTAACTTCCTGAAACTTTAATTAATTTGAATTTACATTGATGAAAAATTCAATTATTAATCAAGGCTTCAAATATACAAAATTTGAGTGATTTTAAAATTTTAAACATTTTTAATGATTCTTTTCTGTTATGATTTTTATTATTTACAATAATTTTAAATTACTTTACCACTTTTCAATTATTTTCTTTAATTTTGAATAATTTGAGTTATATTTCAATTTTTCCCATCTTAAATTTACGTCACACAAATTTCAATTATTTTCTTTAATTTTTTCAATTACTTTTTTCATTGTAATTATTTTCTTCAACTTATTTATTTATTTATTTATTAAGTGGAATTAAGTAAACACACTGTAATTAAATAAAATTAATAAACATTGAATTAATCACATTATTCATTAATAATTGTATTTATTTTTCATTTCTTGTATCATTTTTCAATTACTACAAATTATAATTATGTTCTTCAAATTACAATTAATTTCCTTAGTATAGAATTATAAATGCAAATTTAATTTTTTTTTTCAATATTTTCATCTATTCTCTTCACTATAATTATTTCTCCAATTTTCTTGAATATTAAAAAAACTGTTTTGTTACTTCAATTTTTACTAAATTTAAAGAAATTAAAGATATTGATTTTAAACGCACAGTTTTACTACCATATTTTGGACGTTTTTCAGTGAATATAAAAAGGATTTTAAATAGGAAAAATATTAATGTTATTTTTAGGAGCAATGTTAAGTTAGACAGATTTATTAAATTAGGGAAAGATCAAACGGATTTACTCAAGAATGCGGGTGTCGTTTATAAATTGTCCTGTCTAAACTGTCCAAAGGTTTATATCGGCCAAACGATGAGACTGTTAAAAACTCGTTGTAATGAACATATAAAAAATATAAATTTAAACAAAAAGTACCACAATGTTATCAGCAAACACAGACTTGAAAATATTAATGTTGATGGATCTAATCATGATTTTGATTTTGAGAATATAAAAATTTTACACAAAGAAACAAATGACTTTAAGAGAATTTTTGCTGAAATGATTTTTATAAAAAAAGAACAACTGAACCGAATTAATAAAATCACGGATTTGCAAAATTACTGTCCTATTTATAATTCCATCATTAATTACATTTAATTATTTAATTCTTTCTGAATCTAAAGTTATAAATATATGAATTCTGAAATTGTATTGTGAGAATGAGTGTAACTTTGTTATTGTAAACCACGTACCGGGAATGAGTTACATTTAACTCAATTAATCTACGGTTTATAGGAATTCTTTTGAAGAAGGTTGTTTAGGGAATATTTTTAAATTATTTATTAATGGTTAGCACAGATGTAGGCTCCGGAAGCTAGAACCACGAAAATTCCTTAGAATTTCCGATCCCCTCGCAACTGGAAGTGTACGTTTATTTATCCTTCCAACAACACCAGAAGGATTCTTTTATTTTAATTACTTAAAGGTTATGGGGGCTCAAGGAACTTGAGTAAACTTCAATAACAACCTTAATTAAGATAATTTTAACAAACCGTATTTGGTCCCTTAGAAAGCCATCTCTGCTCTCCTGATTCACCTTATACCTTATCCTTATTCTTATCCTTATCCTTATCTTTATCCTTATCCTTATCCTTTTCCTTTGGTTAAGAATGCCTCCTTGTCCAATTGAAAACTGTCCACTTCGCTGACGGCAAATTATCACACACTCGCGCACAAATTCCATTTTCTATTTTGATGTTCTTCTCTTCACTCTCAATTTCTAACTGAACTTTTCTTATCTGTCTAGCCCTCTCATTCTCCATCCTTTTCTTCTATTCATCTGAAACATCTTTTCTCCGCCTTTCATGGTCATTGTCCCAAAACCTTGACGCCAGGTTGTTATGTCAACAAATAGTCATTGTCTCATAGTAAACTTGAAACTCGAGTTCAAATCATAAGGCATTAAATAAAGACATTATTTTAATCTCTCAAATATTACATTTATTTTGGTCGGCAACAGTTATTGTAAATAATCTTTCCGTCAGTTTGACTCTGAGACCTGTTGGTTACACTCAGTTACTATTTTTATTTAAATTATTAAATTCGGACGCCATCACTGGACGAGCTGTTCGGCTCTTCCCAGAACTCATCGACTCCCGATGTCTGGCGAGTTTGGGCACAGGGGAATGAACGGGACCCCGTTAATTCGGGTAGCCGCCGTTTTTCGAGCCTGTGCACTAGCTATCCTGTGCAGATGATGTTAATTCGGATTCCAAATGGGGGCTAACCATCTTTGTCAGCTGTGGACGACATGGGTTCTGACATGGGTCTGTTCGGTCTGACCAACGACACCACCAAGAAGTAACAATGACGGGACGTGCAGTTAAACATGATAGACCCCAGGTAGGCCCCTCTTCGGAGGGTGGTCCTACCGTTGATTCCGATCGGGTGAAAGCCCCGGTGGTCAACGCTGGCTCCTTGGATTCTGGGGAGAGCCAAACTCACGTGAACCCAAATGATGGGGACAGACACTCGGAGGCACCGAGTATTACTGTAAGTAATGAAGAAGGGGCCGGGTTATCTTTGCTGACTCTGCCTAGATCTCGAAGAGGAAGTGCAGCGAGCCTCAGCAGCTGTCGAAGCGGTTTTAGTAACGCCACTGCTGAGGACCTCGAATCCTGCGACAAGGATCGGGAGAAATGCAGGACGCTTCGAAGGGAAGAAAGAGAGATCTTCTTGAAGATGGAAGAAGAGCTGAACCGGATGCTTGAGAGGTTAAAGGTCCAGAAAAATGTCGCGGCTGACATCCAGTCAGGTTTGAAGAAGTTCGCTGACTGGCTGCCGGACTTAAAAAAGAAGCACGAAGAAGCCGACAAAGAAGACGACCATTTCTATGACGGTCTCAAGGTCATGGAGGACGGCAAAGACGCACGCAGGGTGATAAGGGAACGCATCCAGGCCAAGGCGATGAGAAATCTTGTCCTGGAATGCGAAAAAAAGAAAAGAGCCGCGTCTGAGCGATCTCCCCCGAAAGAAGAGTCTCAGACGAAGAAGCAAAGAAAGGAAGAGTCTCTTCCTCCAAAGGTTAAGGCTCCACAAAAGAAGAAGAAGCAGGTGGTGCCTGTGCCACCCCCTCACGTCACAGTTGAAACAGTGCGGCCTAAAAAGGCGACGCTAGTAGTGCGAGTCTGCCAGGGACAGACGTATGCCTCTGTCCTTGGCAAACTCAGAAAGGATGTCGACCCTGGCTCTTGTCAGGCGACTGTGGTGGGCGTTGGACCCACAAAGGAAGGAAACCTTCTCTTACGTTTAGGAGGAGGTTCAGACTGTAAGGCGTTTGCCGCCAAGGTCGCCGAAGCCGTAAATGGCATTGGAACCGTCAGGACCCCGGAGGATCAGAGGGTAACTCTAGAAATCCGGGACCTTGACGGTCTCACAGAAAAGGAGGAAGTGGTTTGTGCTCTTGAGGAGCTGTTGCAGACACCTCGAGAAAAGAGACAGGTGATGGTCCTGGGACCTAACAGGCGAGGAGCAAAGTTGGCCATCGTGGTCGCCGAGCAGGAAGAAGACAAGAAATTGGTAGAAATCGGACGTTTAAAGGTAGGCTTTTTAAGTTGCCAGGTCCGAAGAAGGCTGATGGTGACCAGGTGCCACAGGTGTCTGGCGTATGGCCACAGAAAGGCTGAGTGCAAGGGGGTGGACAGATCCTCCGCATGCTACAAGTGCGGGGAATCTGGCCACTCTCGTGCAGAGTGTACCAAGGAGGCAGTTTGTTTTTTGTGCTCGGAAGATTCGAGCACAACAGAGGTGTCCCATAAAGCAGGTTCAGGGAAGTGCCCCTGTTTCAGGAAAATCTTGGAACAGGCGAAGAAAGAAGAAGCCCTAAAGCGAAGTCGCTTTAGGACCACCTAGGTCGCAAAAAATCGCGGATAGAGGCAGTTTTCTCCCTCTTGAAACGTTTTTTAGAGCGAACTGACGGTTCGTCGAGGCCCTCGACTCAACTTGTGTGCGTTAAGGGCCTCCATGACCGTCAATGATAGTAGGTCCCGCGGACCAGAGAAAGTCGCTTCGGCGGCAGCGATGGGGTATAAGGCCACTTCACGAAGGCGATACGCCAACACACTGGCTAGCCGTGAGTGGTTTTCAGGCCCCAAATAAGGGTGTGTTTTTAGCGGGTCGGCAGAACATCGCCACCCCCGCATAACCCTGTAGTACGGGCTACAGGGTACCTGAAAGCAGGTTTTCACATCCTACGCAAAAAAAAAAAATTTTGAGGTAATTGTTATTTTAAATTTTAAATAAAAATTATCATTGATAATAATTATAAATTTTAGTAAATAAATAAAGTTTTTTTTTTTTTTAAATCAACTTATGTGTTTCAAATTAATTGAATTTCAGAGTGGAACGGAAGGAAATATTATGATATTGGTGACTAAGATGGTGATTGAATTCCATTTGATTTTTTCTATTGTTGAATAAAAAATTTTTTGACACAGTTGACGATGAAGCTCATGTAAGTAGTTTTGATAATGTGATATCTTTCAACTAAGCTTATTATTGTTAACATAATTTGATTTAATTTATTTTCATTGACTTAATCTAATTTTTGTATATTATAATTGTATTACAGACTCGACTTTTTACATAATAAAAATTATACTTAAATTGTCCTGAAGAGGAAGTCATATGGACTTCGAAACGTCGACATTTTGAACATCTAAATAAATAAATTTGTATTTTTGTCTGAAGCTATCGTTTTTTCTCTCAAATACTAAATTTTAAATTATTTTCTTGAAACGTTAATATTATTTTTCAACTATTTGAATAATCTTCTTCAATATTTAATTATTTTACCCAAATTTGTATTATTTTAATTATTTTTCAATTAATTTTCTAAATTTTCAATTATTTATAAAAAAATTAAGAGTATTTTTTATTATTTTTTTTTTGTCAATTTGCAATAATTTTCTTCAATTTGCAATATTTTTTATTATCTCTTATTTAATTTCCTAAAATTTAAAATATTTATCTCAATTTTCATTTATTTGTTTCAATTTTCATTTCTCTTTATATCATTTTGCAATTAGTTTCTCAACTTTTTAATTACTTTTATTATTTTTCTATCAATTTCCCAAATTTATAGTTATTATCTCAAATTTAGATCATTGTCTTTAATTTTTAATTTTTTAAATGATTTTATTTTATTTCAAATATATTCTGTAATTGTTAAAATTATTTATTATTTATTTATCTAAAATTTAAATCATTTGCTTTAATTTTTAACTCTTTCTACCACTTTTCAATTGTTCTATCATTTTTTCAATTATTTCTCTCACATTTCATTAACTATTTTAATTTATTATTGTTTTTATCATATTTCAGTTATTTTCTTCAATTTTAAATTATTTTTATCATTTTTCATTATTTCCAAAAAATTTTTTTTATTACTTGATGTTTCTATTATTACTATCTTTTTTCAATTATGTTCTCCAGTTTTTAATTATTCTCACTTTTTTCAATAAATTTGTTAAATTTTCAATATTTTTCTGAAATGTCAACTTTTTTTTGGTTAAAATAAATTATATAATTTGTCAATTATTTCTCTCAAATTTAATTTGCTTTTTTCAACTTACGATTGCTTTTATCAAATTTCAATTATTTTCTTCAATTGTGAACTATTTTTATTCTTTTTAATAATTTTAAAAATTTTAATCAATTTATTTGTTATTTCTATTACTTTATGCAATTTTCAGTTAATTCTCTAATTTTTTTGTATTTTCTATTTATTTGGAATTTTTAAAATTCTTTTTCTCAAATTTCAAATATTTTCTTCAATTTTCAATTAATTTAATTTTTATTCATAGTTTCAAAATGTTGTAACTACTTGTCTGGTATGTCAATTATTTTATTAAATTTTCAATTATTTATATCATTTTTCAATTATTATCTTTCTTTTTTCATATTTTTCGAAAAGTATTTTCCATTCTGTTATTCAATTTAAAATTAATTGTATGATTTTCTTTTTTATATATACCTATGGTCTGTAATTTTTTTAATTCTTTTTCTTATTTTTCAATTACTTTCTTCAATTTCCAATAATTTTCATTCTTTTTCGTAATTTCAAAAATTTTAAACTGTTTATCTGATATTTTAATTACTTTATTCATTCTTCAATTATTTCTATGATTTTTACATTTTGTATTTTTAGTACTTTATATTTATTCAGTAATTTTTTGGATTTTTATTTTCGAATTTCAATTGTTTTCTTCCATTTACAATTATTTTAATTTTCTTTCATAATTTAAATTTTTTTAAACTATTTGTCTGCTATTTCAGTTATTTCATTAAATTTTAAATTATTTATAATATTTTTCAATTACTTTATTTTTCATTTCCCTCGAAATGTTTTTTCCATTCTTTTTTATTCAATTTTAGATTACTTATATGATTTACTTGAATTTTTAATTAATCTCATTTTGCTTAATGAATTTGTTAAATTTTTAAGAACTTTTTTTTTAAATTTCAATTGATTTTTTTTAATTTTAAGTTATTTTTCACTATTTCGGAAATTAAATTCCTAAATTTGCAATTATTTATCTGAATTTTTTTCAAATTTTAATTATTTTCTCAAATTTTTCATTATTAGTATTTTCCTCAAATTTCAATTATTTCTTCAATTTTAAGTTATTTTCATTATTTCTTAAATTAATTTCACAAATCTTCAATTATTTATCTCAATTTTTAATTACTTTTTATCAAATTTCAATTAATATCACAAATTTTTCATTAATCTTTTTTTTTTATATTTAAGACTTTCAAGTATTTTTCTCAAATTTCAATTTATTTCTTCCATTTTTAATTATTTTCAGTATTTCAGAAATTAATTTCCTGAATTTTCAATTATTTATCTCAATTCTTAATTGTTTTTTTATCAAATTTCAATTAAGATCACAAATTTTTCATTAATCTTACTTTTTTATGTTTAAAAGTTTCAAGTATTTTTCTCAAATTTCAATTAATTTCTTCAATTTTAAGTTATTTGCATTATTTCTCAAATTAATTTCACAAATCTTCAATTATTTATCTCAATTTTTAATTACTTTTTATCAAATTTCAATTGATATCACAAATTTTTCATTATTCTTATTGTTTTATGTTTAAGAGTTTCAACTATTTTTCTCAAATTTCAATTAATTTCTTCAATTTTAAATTATTTTCAGTATTTCAGAAATTAATTTCCTGAATTTTCAATTATTTATCTCAATTTTTAATTGTTTTCTCAAATTTTAATTAATTTTTAATTAGCAGTTTTTTCCTCAAATTTTAATTCATTTTTTCAATTTTAAATTATTTTCAGTATTTCAGAAATTAATTTCCTGAATTTCCAATTATTTATCTCAATTTTTAATTATTTTCTCAAATTTTAATAAATTTTACAATTTTTTCATTAGCAGTATTTTCCTCAAATTTTAATTCATTTTTTTAATTTTAAGTTATTTTCATTATTTCTCAAAATTATTGCACAAATCTTCAATGATTTATCTTCATTTTTAATTTTTTTTTTTCATATGTCAATTAATATCACAAATTTTTCATTTCTCTTATTTTTTTATTTTGAAGAGATTCAAGTATTTTTTTTAAATGTCAATTAATTTATTTAATTTTTAATTATTTTCAGCATTTCTGATATTCATTTCTGAATTTTCAATTACTTATCTCAATTATCAATTATTTTTTTCAAATTTCAATTATTATCTCAAATTTTTCATTATTCTTATTTTTTTATTTTCTTCAATGTCAAAAAATTTCCATGATTTTTTAATCATTTTTATTCATTTTTCAATTTTATTGCATAATTTTACACTATTCAAAAAAGCTATTGAAAAAATTTGATTCAGGCGAATTTTCATCTTTCTTTTCCCATATAATATATATATATATATTATATATATATATATTTAAACCTCTTTCAAGAATTACACGTCTCTTGAGAAAAACAGATAAATATAAAATTTATCTCTATTTGAAGGTAAAAATGATATTTATTTTCCTGTTATCCATGAATTATTAATAAAAAAAAAATTGTTTTTTTTTTAATAATAAAAAAGTCATTTATTTGATTCTTCCTGGTCAATGAAACTCATGATGAAATTTTATTATAGTTATTTTTATATCATTACTGCATACATATTGTTTCAAACATTATTAATTTTTATATCTCAATTTTATTAAAAAACAAATTTCAATTAACTTAAAATACTTAATATAAAAAATATATAACTGAAATAAAAAAAAACTACAAATAAATAAGAGCATTGTAAAGTTAGAAGTGGAAAAAGCTTGGAGACTTTAATGCATGCACAAGACATGACGACAGAATTTGATTTGCAGACTTTATTGCTTATCACGATACAACCTGTTGCTTATAAAGCAGCAGTCGAGAATAGATGTGACACGTTCTACTTTCACTGTGACATTCGAGACTTTTGCGGATGTTTAAGGGTAGCGAGTGGGTTGTGCCAATGCGTAAATTATCTCCCGATTAAAAAAGAAAAAAGTCTGACAGCTGAAGGTACTTGAGAAGACCTTTCAAAGTTCTGCCACATTCATTAGATTGTCGCGGAATAAAAAGAAAAATTATTCTCGATTCTATTGTCTCATCAAGCAATATCGAATATCTTTTCAATTATGCTTTTTTATTGTTTAATCACTAGAAAGGATAATAAGGCGTGCTACAATTCAAACAATACATGCGCGTTAGTAAGAAAACAATACAAACTTTGACAAACCTTGTCTATTTCACAATTTGAAACTAATTATTTTAATTCTTAACCAATTATATATCGCTATTTGTGGAGAAATTAATTGTTTCTTACAATGATAGAAAAAAATATATAAATAATGAAGAAATCGATAAATTTAGATATATTTTAAAATTAATACTGAGTGATATCTGCTTTTTATGAATTAATAATAATTAGTTTAAACAATTAATAATATAATTTTTCCCTAATTTTTTTAAGGTTATGGATACGAGTCGGTAATGTAGATTTCTTTATTAACATAAGTTGGTACATGAAATTATCGATAATGAAGATTTTAAATTAATCTCATACCGACTGTTGGTAAAGTAGTTTTCTGCTTTAGCGACTAACAATTCCACTCAAACTGAGTTGTATAAATAAACACTTTCATATAAATAAATATCAGTAATATTTAGTTTAAACAATTTAAAAAGTTATTTTTCCCTACCTTATAAATCATCAATTTTTTAAATGTAGTTATTTTATGGCTTCCCGGAGTCGGTAGTGTAGATTTCTTTATTAACCAAAGTTGGAACATTAAATTGTCAATAATGAAGATTTTAAATGAATCTCATACCGACTGTTGGTAGAGTTGTTATCTGCTTTACCGACTAACAATTCCACTCAAACTGAGTTATATAAATAATCACTTTCATATAAATAAATATCAATAATATTTAGTTTAAACAAAGTAAAAAGTTATTTTTTCCTACCTAAAAAATCATCAATTTTTTAAATGTAGTTATTTTATGGCTTCCCGGAGTCGGTAATGTAGTTTTCTTTATTAGGACAAGTTGGAACGAGTGAGAGTCGATAATGCAGTTTTCAGATTCACCGATCGTTGGTAAGGAGGTAATCTTCCTTACCGACAGGCAAAATTTCGAAAATCTACTTAAAATCATATTAAACGAGCAAAAAATTATTTAGAATAGTCGTGCTTTGCTTTGCTAGACAAATTTTAACGTTTTAATAAAAATAAATGCCTAATATTGTTTTAAAAAGATTACTTAATTGAAGTAATAAAGTGACATACACCACCGACAGCAATTATGTTGACAACAGTTTTATTATTTCTGCAAAAAATCGGTTATGTTCTACAACCTATTAATTAAAATATTTCTCCTTAACCCTTTGCGGCAACGTGGTTACACAGACGACCGCAAGAAACCGAGAAAATAAATATGTTAATATTGTAATGAATATTGTAAAAAACAAAGAAAACACATTTTTTTATTTATTTGTTTATAAAATCACTGAATATTGTTTAACAGAAAATCACAATTCAACGCATAGAAACAATTTTAAACTGGTCATTAACAGTTTCAAAACCAGTTCCGAACAGTTTTAAGCAAGTTCTATAGAATTTTCTTGGAATTTATTTTTTTCTAATATTTTCTATGAAAATTCGATTAAAATCATTAAAATTCTAATTGGACTTTCTATTTCCCAGAAAATTTAAAAACTTTGTTTGCAAAGTTGAAAACAGTTAATTTGCACTAAAAACATTCTAATCATGTTGTAAAATGTTGAAACAAACCCAGAAATATAAACTCTAATTTTCTAAATTGATAACAATAATTATCAACTCCTAAAAACCAACCCTAAAAAAACGATCGAAAAACATTTTGAAAAAAATTTTAAACTAGCACAAAAAAGTTCTAATGAAGTTCTAAAATGGTAAAACATACACAGAAATATACCCTCTAATTTTTTAAACCGATAACAAGAAATATTAACCCTAAAAACCACCCATAAGAAAATTTATCAAAAAATACTTTGAAATAAATTATAAACTAGCACAACAAAATTGTAATAAAGTTCTAAAACGGCGAATATACCCAGAAAAATACTTTTTGATTTTTTTTATTGGCGACAATAATTATCAACTCTTGAAACCACCACTAATGAAAATAATCGAGAACATTTTAAAAAAAAATTCCAACTACCACAAAAAATTAAAACGAAGTTTTAAAATAGTAAAACATACCCAGAAATATGCCCTCTCATTTTTTAAATTGATAAAAATAATTATTATCAATCCCTAAAACCACATTTGTGCTAGTTGATAATTTTTTTAAAAATTTTTTTTTTGATTCTTTTCATTAGGGGTTGTTTTAGGGGTTGATAATCTTTGTTATTAATGTAAAAAATAAGAGGGTATATTTTTGGTTATATTTCACCATTTCAGAACTTCATTAGAATTTTTTTATGCAAGTTGATAATTTTTTTTAAAATGTTTTTCGATTTTTTTCATTAGGGGTGGTTTTAAGGATTGATAATGATTGTTATTAATTGGAAAAATGAGAGGGTATATTTTTAGGTATGTTATACTATTTTAGAACTTTATTAGAACTTTTTTGTGCTAGCTGGTAATTTTTTTCCAAATATTTTTCGATTGTTTTTGTAGGGGTGGTTTTAGGGAATGATAATTATTGTTATAAATTTAAGAATGAGAGAATATACTTCTGGGTATGGTTTACCATTTTAGAACTTCATCAGAATTTTTTTGTGCTAGTTGATAATTTTTTTCAAAATATTTTTCGATTATTTTCATTAGTGGTGGTTTTAGGGATCGCTAATTATTATAGTCAATTAAAAAAATATTAGGGTGTACTTTCGGGATATATTCACAGTTTTAGAATTATATTATAATTTTTGTGTGCTAGCTGAGAATTTTTTTCAAAATTTTTTTCGATTATTTTTCATAGGGGTGGTTTTGGGGCTTGATATTTCTTGTTATCGAATTAAAAAATTAGAGGGTTTATTTCTGGGTATGGTTTATCATTTTAGAAACTTATCAGAATTTTTTTGTGTTAGTTGATAATTTTTTTCAAAATATTTTTCCATTTTTTTCATTAGGGGTGGTTTTAAGGATTGATAATGATTGTTATTAATTGGAAAAATGAGAGGGTATATTTCTATGTATGTTTTACTATTGTAGAACTTCATTAGAATTTTTTTGTGTTAGTTGGTAATTTTTTTCAAAATATTTTTCGATTGCTTTTTTAGGGGGTGGTTTTAGGGAAAGAAAATTACTGTTATAAATTTAAAAAATGAGAGAATAAACTTCTGGGTATGTTTTACCATGTTAGAGATTCATTACAACTTTTTTGTGCTAGTTGATAATTTTTTTAAAAATTATTTTCGATTATTTTCATTAGGGGTGCTTTTAGGGATTGATAACTATTGTAGTCAATTAAAAAAATATTAGGGTATACTTTCGGGATATATTCACAGTTTTAGAACTATATTAGAATTTTTTTGTTCTAGTTGATAATTTTTTTTTAAATTTTTTTCGACTGTTTTTATAAAGGATGGTTTTCAGAATTGATAATGATTGTTATTAATTGGAAAAATGAAAGGGTATATTTCTAGGTATGTTTTACTATTTTAGAACTTCATTAGAATTTTTTTGTGCTAGTTGGTACTTTTTTTCCAAATATTTTTCGATGGTTTTTTGAGGGGTGGTTTTGAATGATAATTATTGTTATAAATTTAAGAATGAGAGAATATACTTCTGGGTATGTTTCACCATGTTAGAGCTTCATTACAACTTTTTTGAGCTAGTTGATAATTTTTTTAAAAATGTTTTCCGATTATTTTCATTAGGGGTGGTTTTAGGGATTGATAATTATTATAGTCAATTAAAAAAATATTAGGTATACTTTCAGGATATATTCACAGTTTAAGAATTATATTATAATTTTTGTGTGCTAGCTGAGAATTTTTTTCAAAGTTTTTTTCGATTATTTTTCTTAGGGGTGGTTTTGGGGCTTGATATTTCTTGTTATCGAATTAAAAAATTAAAGGGTTTATTTCTGGGTATGGTTTACTATTTTAGAACTTCATCAGAATTTTTTTTTGTTAGTTGATAATTTTTTTCAAAATATTTTTCGATTTTTTTCATTAGGTCTGGTTTTAAGGATTGATAATGATTGTTATTAATTAGAAAAATGAAGGGGTATATTTCTAGGTATGTTTTAGTATTTTAGAAATTCATTAGAATTTTTTTGTGCTAGTTGGTAATTTTTTTCAAAATATTTTTCGATTGTTTTTTTAGGGGTGGTTTTTTATGGGTGGTTTTAGGGAATAATAATTATTGTTATAAATTTAAGAAATGAGAGAATATACTTATGGGTATGTTTCACCATGTTAGAGATTCATTACAACTTTTTTGTGCTAGTTGATAATTTTTTTAAAAATTATTTTCGATTATTTTCATTAGGGGTGCTTTTAGGGGTTGATAATTATTTTAGTCAATTACAAAAATATTAGGGTATACTTTCGGGATATATTCACACTTTTAGAACTATATTAGAATTTTTTTGTGCTAGTTGATAATTTTTTTAAAAATTTTTTTCGACTTTTTTTCTTAGGGGTGGTTTTTTGGGGCTTGATATTTCTGGTTATCGATTTAAAAAAATAGAGGGTTTATTTCTGGGTATGGTTTATCATTTTAGAACCTTATCAGAATTTTTTTGTGCTAGTTGATCATTTTTTTCAAAATATTTTTCGATTTTTTTCATTGGGGGTTGTTTTAGGGATTGATAATCTTTGTTATTAATGTGTAAAATGAGTGAATTTTTTTTTGCGCATGTTTCACCATTTTAGAACTTTATTAGAATTTTTTTGTGCTAATTGATAATTTTTTCTTTAAATATTTTTCGCTTATTCTTTTTAGGGGTGATTGTTATGGGTTGATAATTATTGTTATCATTTTAGAAAATTAGAGCTTATATTTTTTGGTATGTTTCAACATTTTAAAACATGATTAGAATGTTTTAGGTGCAAATCAACTGTTTTTTAAAATTTTATTATTATTATTATTATTATTATCATCATGAATTCATTACATAAACCTTTTTCATAAATTATATATGTACACATTTCTCTTTTTCTTATTTCCTCAGATCTGTCGACAACAGTTGCAAACTATCAATGTCTTCAGAATGTCATTATCAATTCCTCTCACAATTCACAGATGGTGACAAACATACACTGATGATAGTGAAATATTTGGTTTTCTACTACCTGTTTTCTTACCTCTGAATATCTCATAACACCATTAGTAAATTTTTATTTTTATCAAAACTAAAAAAAAAACAGCCAATATATATATTATTACTAAATACATTATCAATATTTCCCCATTTCTCGAAATTTAAAGAATAAAATGACATTCTTTTATAATCGTCAATTATATCAAAGTAGCAATTCAACATAAATAAAATTTTAATATATTAAATAAAAAAAAAGAAAGTTTTTATTCCATTGTAAGAAATATATTCATAGAGAACCTGACATTTTGCAAAATGGACACTAAAAGTGAAAACAACTCTTGAAAGGTCACGTGACCAGTTACGAGTTTTATTATGACAGATCAAGGCGATCAGCTGTTTTCTATATCGCATATTTCTCACCTTATTTTCTTCATTTTTTCCCCCCACTTTTTTATTTGTAACTGGAGCTTCAAGCCAGCATTTATAATAGGAATTGAAAAAAAAAAAATGGGAATTTTTTTTTAAACTGGATATACCAATAGGTCAAGAAATTAATTTGCAGATAATCGACAAGAGAAAGGAGTGTCGAATGACGCCGAACTTAAAATTCCGGTCTACTACTCGCGTAACGTACCCTCAAACAATTTACTGATGTAATGGATCCTACGAAGAAAATATGACAGGAAATCATGTACAACGGACTTTCTAAGGATATTAAGAGTACGATAGGATGTTTCGTTTATTGTTCTTTTATCTCAGGCGGAACTCACTATTTCAGACAACTCTTGAATTACGTTTTACTGCATTTCGATTTATAGACTTCTCTAGATTTCTTGATGTACACCCGGGTGAAAATCTACCTGGGAATGGTGAATTCAAGTGGAAACTCGTGTAACGTTTCAAATCAACAAAGAAGCAATTTCGAAGTAAAATTTTTTTCTAGGTGAAAATATTCATTAACAATATAATCTGTATTATATGCACTATCTATAACTATGAATCAGTTTAAAATGAATAATTAGGCCTTTGGATTAGGGTGGTAAAAAAACATTTCGATTTTTTATGCTCTGATTCCCTAGGATTATTATTTATCGAAAAATACCCCTGTTTTTTGAAATTAATTAATATTACAATCCCAAAAAAAAAAAAATAACTTTTTGTCCTAGATAATATCAAAAAAACTCCTCAAAAACCCCAACAAATCCAAAAAAAGTTTTTTTTTGTCAGAGACAATATGCTAGTGTATTCCTACGTATTTCTCTCCGCTAAATCTGAATCCGAAGTCGGAATTGTTAGATTAGTTTTACTTTTTGAAATAACCTCAAAAAAAATTTTAAAACACAAGTCGAAATAAAAAATTTTTTTTTGTCTTAGACATTACGCTGCACAGTGGTCTGAAACTGGAATTTACAGTTCAAAATCGACTACACAGGTCACAAATATTAACCGATTTCAAAAGTTTTTTTTTTAAATGATCAGCGATAAATTCTTAAAAAAATGGTCTTTCCCGATTTGCAAATTAATTATTTATAAATTTATATTTATTTTATTGTACTTTAGCCTGATGAGGATGACACACCAGTCATTGAAAAGTTGCGTGACTCAATAAAATACAAAAAGGAAGAAATTCTGTTTTTTGTAATTTTTACCTTCCTAGGATGGAATTTGTTTCCTTACCTTACTTAATCTAAATCCAAAGACAGAATAATCAAATTGGCTAAACTTTTTGAGATAACCGCAAAAAACTACTCAAAAACCTCAAAAAATCAAAAAAAAAAGTTTTTATTTGTCAGCGACAATATGCTACTCTATTTCTACGTATTTCTATCCGCTAAATCCGATACCAAAGTCAGAATAATCAAATTGGCTAAGATTTATAAGATAACCGCAAAAAACTACTCAAAAACCTCAAAAAATCCAAAAAAAGTTTTTTTTTTTTGTCTGGGACAATATGCTAATGTATTTCTACGTATTTATTTCCTCTTAAGCTGAATTCAGAGTCAGAATAATCAAATTGGCTAAGATTTATAAGATAACCGCCAAAAACTACTCAAAAACCTCAAAAAATCCAAAAAAAAGTTTTTATTTGTCAGGGACAATATGCTACTCTATTTCTACGTATTTATTTCCTCTTAAGCTGAATTCAAAGTCAGAATAATCAAATTGGCTAAGATTTATAAGATAACCGCAAAAAACTACTCAAAAACCTCAAAAAATCCAAAAAAAGTTTTTTTTTGTCTGGGACAATATGCTAATGTATTTCTACGTATTTATTTCCTCTTAAGCTGAATTCAAAGTCAGAATAATCAAATTGGCTAAGATTTATAAGATAACCGCAAAAAACTACTCAAAAACCTCAAAAAATCCAAAAAAAAGTTTTTATTTGTCAGGGACAATATGCTACTCTATTTCTACGTATTTCTATCCGCTAAAACCGATACCAAAGTCAGAATAATCAAATTGGCTAAGATTTATAAGATAACCGCAAAAAACTACTCAAAAACCCCAAAAAATCAAAAAAAAATTTTTTTTTGTTTGGGATAGTATACTAGTGTATTTCTACGTATTTCTCTCTGCTAAATCTGAATCTAAAGTCAGAATAATTAAATTGGCTAAAGTTTTTGAGATAACCTCAAAAAAATCACTCATAAACCCAAACAAATCCAAAAAAAGTTTTTATTTGTCAGGGACAATATGCTAGTGTATTTCTACGTATTTCTTTCCTCCAAATCCGAATTCAAAGAGAGAATAATCAAATTTGCTTAACATTTTGAGATAACCTCAACAAAAAAAAAAACCGTTGAAAAACCCAAAACATCAAAAAAAAGTTTTTTTATGTTTGGGATAATATACTAGTGTATTTCTATATATTTCTCACCGCTAATTTTTAATTTAAATCTAATCTGAATCTAAGGTTAAAATAATTAAATTATTAGCTTAACTTTTTGAGATAACCTCAAAAAACTGCTCATAAACACCAAAAAATCCAAAAAAAATTTTTTTTTTGTTTGCGACAGTATAATATTTTTATATAATCTCAAATATTTTAGCTAATCTTATCATTTTGACTTTGAATTCAGATTAGGCAGAGAATTATTTTTAGGTTATGTCAAAATAGTTAATATTCTAGTAAATTTTCGTTTACTAATTTAATTAGTCAAATTTCAACTATTTTTTAATGTATTTTTTACTAACAATAATGTTTATTAGTTTTTTTTACTAATAAGTAGTTATATTTCACTAATTGCAGATATAAAAAGAAAAAGTGAGACATGATTTTATTCGTAATTAGTTATTTCTTACTAATTCAAATTGAGAGAGCAAACTGAGTTAACGATAATAATTTGTGCTTCAGTGATGAATTTATTTCATTAACGATGTAATATAAATTTGTACGAACAATATTAATTAAAATAATATCTGCAAAAACGAGCGTGGTCTGTAGAGCGTGTAAAATTAGTTGTTAAATTTATAAATTATAATTAATTAATAGTTTTAATAAAACAGATATTAAGAAACTTTTTGAGTTTGTTTATGTTTTGTTTTGATTTTAGAAGAAGCTGAAAAACTGGAATTGAAGATAAACAAAATTTTTTTTAAGAGAATACATCAAAATATTTCTTGAATCAGGACCGGAAATAGGAATTCAATTAGCTCAAATTTTAAGACACTATCAAAAGAATTTTGATAAAAAGAATTAAATACAAAAAACATTTTTTAAAGAGAATACGCGAAATTTTATTTCTCTGATTCTGAACTCGAACTAGCAATTTTGAAATTGACTCAAGTTTTGAGATCATCTTAAAAAACTGCTCAAAAAATCGAATTAGAGGTAAAAAAAATGTTTTTAAAAAAAACACTACGGTAATTAATTTTACTCTATTTTGATCCGCTAAGTCTGAATCCAAAATCAAAATTGCCAAACTGGCTCAAATTTATTAAATATAATATTAGAAAAACGCTCAAAAATAGAGTCTATAAAGAGAAAAGAGTGTTGTTTCTCAAAGTACACTAAAATATTCATTAGAGTCGAAACCAAAAGTTGCAACTATTAATTTGACTCAAATTTTGAGTAGATAACAGGAAATACTCAAAAACGCGAATTAAAGTCAGAAACTAGGTTTGTAAGAGAATATAAGCGAAATTATATTCCTCTGAATCTGAACCTGAACTTCGAATTGTTGCATTGGCTCAAATTTTGAGACAATATTAGAAAAATGCTCAAAATCTTGGATTAAATAAAAAAAAGATTTTAATTACGAGAATCCACCGAATTATTTCTCTGACTCCGAATCCAAATTTCGAATTAACAGATTCGCTCAAATTTTGAGTTAAAATTGAAAATAACTCAAAAACCTAATTTGAAGACAAAAATTAGTTTTTAACGAGAATACGCTGAATTAATCCTCTGAGTCTGAACCGGATACTATTTTTATCCGCTTACTATAAATTCGAAATAAAAAATCTCAAATTGCCTCAAAATTATGAGATAATCCGGGAATTACTGCTCAAAATTATAAAAAGAATCTAGAAAAAAAGTTGTTTTGTACTAAGACTTTAGGGCATAGTATACAGCAAATTCAAAGTCAGAATTGTTAATTTGGCTCAAATTTTGAGATATCCGTAAAATTGTTTAAAAAATGCCTCCAAGTATGATATCAATATTCTCATATTAGCTCAAATTTATGAGCCAATCTTCAAAGAATAAGCTCAAAAGCAGAAAAAAATTTCTAGGCAGAAATTTCAAGGTACTGCGTACTCTAATGTTTTTTGACCATCTCAATTTAAATCCAAAGTCCAAATATTGTTAAATTGGCTCAAGTTTTGAGATAGCATCAAAAAACTGCTTAAAATCACGAATCGAAAATGAAAAAAATTTATTTCCTCGACACCGGTAGTGCATTCACATATATTTTAAATCGATAAGTTTGAATTTGAAATCGTAATTGACAGATTGGCTCAAATTTTGAGACATTTCTTTCTTCTTTTATTTTATCTTTCATTGTGGGGTGAAAGAAAAGGTTGTTTGTATGTGATATTTTGAATTTTCGCGCCAGTGTCGGTAATTACCATTGGTCGGTAAAGTAGAAATGACATACAAACTGGATTAAACTGATCTCAGAGATCTACATTATCGGCTGATGGTAATTATCGCCTTAAAAACTATCGATAAAGTAGACATCAACATTACCGACTGTCGGTAAGTACGCCCTCCTTGTCTTTGTATTACTACTTTAATATATCGCTATTCACTGCATTTGGAGTAGCCGAAATTAAATCGAAAATAAAAAATGTCAAATCTGCTCAAATTTTGAGATAATCTTAAAAAATTTACTCAAAATAAAATTTAAAACTAACAATTTTTTTTTTGATTCTGTTTTTTTCCTGCTTAATTAAATGCAAAATCAGAGTTGTCAGAGGAGCTCAAATTTTGAGATAATTTTTTATTAAACATTTTTTGAGTATACACATTTGAAGATTGTAATTTTTCCAAAATTTAAAATAGCAGAAAAAAAGTTGCATCCAGATTCTTAAGGCTTCAAACAATTCAAATAAAAGCCATTCGTTTTAAAAACCATTGATAATAATGCAATTATTTTATAAAATATATTTATTGAAAATAATTAATTAATTATAAATTAAATTTCTTTGAGCAGAATTTTCTTAAATGTCCTTTTCATTACTGCGCAAATAAAAGTAGCTTGAAACAATATTGCGCACTAATTAAACTCTAAAAAGCTATTAATTATTTTTTAATTTTAAATAAACCACAAAATAATTGTTGCGAAATGTGCTTAAGCAGGTTGATTGCATTAAAATACATCACTATGATATTATTTTATTTAAATATGGTTTATGTTGCTCATAAAGACGTGATTAACATATACAATTTGATGACGGTTAAGTGAAAGGGAAATGAGATTACAGTATACTCTCTCTTGATGATTAGAAAGATTTGAATGGATTTGAGAGTGTTCTTGAAACTGGATTTGATGCTGATTAAATCCAGTTATCATTTAAAGATTAGATTTAAAAAAAAAAACTGTCACTAGACGTTGCGTAGCGTTATTTTATAACACTTGACGCCAGCTCGAAAGTTTCATGAACCTTATTAATGCGCCTACTTGAATTTCAATTCGTAGAGTCTGGAGTGTGCAATCAATTTGCGCAGTCAATTGGAAAATGTAGCGTTAGCTGCGCAGTGGGCTGGAATATTTTTTAAAGTTGCGCAGCTGGGGTAAGATGGGCCATCTAAGGGAATTTGCAAATAAAATAAAGAAATTTTAATTCTAAGAACAAAACTTTGTTTTTACTATAATATTTAACATTTATACTCTAAGTACTTACGATAATAAAACAAAAAAGTAATTAACTTTTTTAACTGTAAACGAATACAAAAAAACAGCTTTTGCAGTACCCTATGGGGCAAGATGGAGTTTAAGCATTAAAGTAAACAAAGTTTTATAACACGCTTTGTTTTTTTGCGAATTATGTAAATTTTGATTGTTTTTTTTATCCTCTTCGTAGACTTTTTTAATAAAATTATTTTTTAGATTATACTGCTCGAGCAACATAATTGTAACGATACCAAAAAATTAAGTCAAAAGGTCAAAACCCTAATATTTAAAATAAATTAAGTGGAGGTCTCAGTAGATTAAGAGAACTCTCATAGTTGCGCAGATGATTAAAAACTTATCTATGTCTGCGCTGTAGTTTAAAAAATCATTAACATCTGCGCAGTAGGCTAAATTATCACCTTCAGTTGCGCAGCAGTCTAAAATGTCGTCGACAATTGCGCAGTAGTTTAAAATATCATATACAATTGCGCAGTGTCTTAAGAAGTTATAAAAAATACGTAGAAATAGTAACTAAAAATTTGATTTAGGTTAAAAAGTAATCAGAATTGCGCAGTAAGCTAAAATATTAACTGCAGACGCGCAGTAGTTTAAAATATTATCAACATCTGCGCAGAAGTTTAAAAAATCAATTTATGTGAGAGAAAAAGAATTAATACTAGAGAGAACTATAGTGCTATCTCTTTCTATCTCATATATAACCCCCTCCAAAAATCTTGTCTGAATCCTCTTCTGATAGCTGCGCAGTAGGTTAAAATACTACCTACATCTGCGCAGTAGTTTAAATAGTATATAAATTTTTATCGTAAGACACTATTATAACTTAATTTGTGCCGTTAGTTGAAGCTCAAACGACTTCGCGGATTTTTAAATGACGCCTCAGTAGTTTTAAAGTTGTATGAACATGTGCCTTTTGTTAATGCACACTAATGCATGCGCAGTAAGATAAAATATCATCTGCAGGCGGACAGATGTTCAAAATATCATCTACAACTGCGCAGTGGTTTAAAAAGTACATTCACTTTTGCGCAGTAAAATAAAGTATGACCTGCAATTGCGCAGTAGTTTAAAATAACATCTGTAAATGCGCAGTAAGATAAAATAACGTTTAAATCTGCACAATAGGTTAAAATAGCACCTACATTATCTCAGAATCTCAGTAGTTTAAATGGTATATATAAATATCTGTCGTAAAAGCTATAACAGTGACTTAATTTTTGACGATGAATTGGTTAATGGACACAAATAATTGCGCAGTAAGATAAAATATCATCTACGTCTGCGCAGTAGTTTATAATATCATCAACATATGCGCAGTAGTTTAAAAAATCATCTACATCTGCGCAGTAGGCTAAAGTATCACCTGCAGTTGCGCAGTAAACTAATACAACATCTACAGCTGCGCAGTAGATTTAAATGCACCCTACATCTGCGCACTAGACAAAAATTTAATCTACCAATGCGCAGTAGTCTAAAATAACATCCATAGATGCGCAGTAAGCTAAATTACTAGCTTAAGCTGCGCAGTAGACTATAACAACATCCTTATTCCTACACTAATCTATAATACTTAGAAAAATCAACGCGAAAGTTTATAATGTTTTTTTAAACTATTTTAACGAACCTCTGCAGAAAAAGCATTATGTTATAATCTTTCAATTGACAATCAATTTCAATCGTTACAGCAGGTCATACTAATAACTTAAATTCACACAAATAAAACCTAATTTTATGTCACTGTTCGAACCTGAATCTAATTATTTTTAAACAATTTGGAGCCACAAACAAACATAAAGTCAGTATCTTCAAGATGACAGTGCAAATAAAATAAATAAAACGCAAATTTATTTAAACTTATCTTGATTAAAGAACAGAGTACTTTTTTTCGTTTCAAAGTTCCCCATCGTTCCACATTCAAATAGAATTTTGTTTATATGTTTTTACTCTTTGATTTACCTTTCCTTAAATAAAGTGCAACTTTTTTGCATCTTTTTCCAGTATCCAAAGTTATTTCTACATTAATTAAAAGGGTAATAAATTGCAATCAACTAACAAAAAATTTAAATTACGTTAAAAACTTCACTTGTTTTGTTTTTCGTCGATCATGTCTAAAATCATGTTTCTTATTTTTTAAAAGAAAATAATATTGTTATTAATTTTAATGCCTGTACCTAAGAAATTAGTAAATAAATCAAAGAAATAGTTAACTTTTAAATATTAAAGCTTTAGTTTAAGTTCATAATTAAAATGTATTTAAGGTTAATATTTTGATTAATTTCGCAGTGATCATGAAGAAGTTTGATTTACTTTTTAGTAATTTTGAGTATAAAAACGGGATATATAATATATTGAATTCACAATAGCTTTTATTCTGATAAAATTAAATTTAAAAAATAATTTTGTAAAAGACGAAAGGAAAAAAACGAATTTCGTTAAGAATTATTATTAGATCTATGCGGAATTAAAAATGGAATAGCATACACAGAATGGAAAATAGATTTCAGATAAAATAAGCATATTGATTAAATTCTTCTTTCGAAATTCCGGATTTTTAAACTGATATTGAAAAATCTTCTTTAGTTACTAAACAGAAATGATTTGAAATCAAAACCACCCTTTTAGAAACCACCCCTATTTAAATTACAACCCTTTAAAAAAATTACAAAAATTAATAAACATAAAATTTTTTTAAGGACTGGACAGGCTTTACAATTGTTGAAAAATTCACTAATTTCAGCTCAACTACGAGCAAAACTAAAAACCACCCTTCAGAAACAACCATGAGATCTAATATTAACTTTTTTTAGAAATATGCAAAGAAGTGGATGTTGTAAATTTTCTGCAATCGTTAAGTTACATCAAGAAGTCAATAAATGTAAGTAGATATATTTCATCATGATTTGAAAACAAAACCGCCCTTTTAGAAACCACCCCCTATTCAAATTACAACCCTTTAAAAAAATTCCAAAAATTAATAAATATAAAATTTTTTTATGGACTGGATGGGCTTTAAAATTGTTGACAAATTCCCTATTTTTAACTTAACTACGACTTTAAAGCCCAGGGAGTCCTTAAAAAAATTTATGTTTATGAATTTTTAAAATTTTTCTAAAGGGTTGTAATTGGAATAGGGGTGGTTTTTAAAACGGTGGTTTTGATTTCAAATCATGGTAAAATGAATCTACCCATATTTAATGACTTCTTGGTGTAATTTAACGTTTGCAGAAAATTTACAACATACACTTATTTGCATTTTTCTAAAAAAAGTTCATTTTAGATCTAAGGGTTGATTTAGAAGGGTGGTTTTCAGTTTTGCTCGTAGTTGAGTTAAAATTAGTGAATTTGTCAACAATTGTAAAGCTCATCCAGTCCTTAAAAAAATTTTATGTTTATTAATTTTTGTAATTTTTTCAAAGGGTTGTAATTTAAATAGGGGTGGTTTCTTAAAGGGTGGTTTTGATTTCAAATCTAAGTGAAATGAATTTACTCATATTTAATGACTTCTTGGTGTAATTTAACGTTTGCAGAAAATTTACAATATACACTTATTAGCATTTTGCTAAAAAAAGTTCATGTTAGATCTAAGGGTTGATTTAGAAGGGTGGTTTTCAGTTTTGCTCGTAGTTGAGTTAAAATTAGTGAATTTGTCAACAATTTTAAAGCTCGTCCAGTCCTTAAAAAAATTTTATGTTCATTAATATTAGCAATTTTTTCAAATGGTTGTATTTGAAATAGGGGGTGGTTTCTAAAAGGGTGGTTTTAATTTTAAATCATTGTGAAATGAATCTAGTCGAAGCTGATAACATTTTTGTAATTTTTAATGCCAGCTAAATGTTTTTTAATTTATTAATCCTACTATTCACAACTGTTGATGATTTTTTAATTAAGGGTAGTTTTTTAAGGGTGGTTTTGAGTATTATGGATTCTTGGCTTATTTCTATAGATGTTTTGCGTGTAAAACGACCTAAACTGTTTAATATTTATATTTCTATCTTTATTTCTGACGAAATTATTTTGCTGTTTTGCACAGTTTTTTAACTTTATTAACTTAATGTTTATATGCAATTTAAAAAAAATTGTGACGTTATGGAGATAAACGGGCACCGGATTCGGTTTCAGAGATCGAGAATACTTCAGGAAATCATGGTCCAGTTCGGGGAAACAAAAAAAAAATTTTTGTGGACCTGTGTAATCATCGACCCAAAAAAACCTCTAGATACCAAATTTCATGAAAATTCATTAATTTTTTAAATTTTGTGTTCGCCGTATTGGATCCGCCATTTTGAATTTTTGATATCTGATTCAGATTCATAATCAGCTACTCAAAAAAACTTTTGAATACACAGTTCCATGAAAAATCATTAATTTTTTAAAATTTAAGTTTGCCATATTGGATCCACCATATTGAATTTTTGAAATCTGACTTCAGATTCATAATCAGCGACCCAAAAAACCTCAGATTACCAATTTTCATAAAAATTCATTAATTATTTAAATTTTGTGTTTGCCATGTTGGATCCGCAATTTATAAATTTTGATATATATGACTTCAGTTTCATAATCAGCGACCCAAAAAAGCTCTTATTACCAAGTTTCATGAAAATTCATAATTTTTTTAATTTTGTGTTTACCATATTGGATCCACCATATTAAATTTTTGAAATCTGACTTCAGAATCATAATCATTGACCAAAAAAAACCTCCAAATACCAGGTTTTATATAAATTCATTAATTTTTTAAATTTTGCGTTCGCCGTATTGGATCCGCAATTTTGAATTTTAGATATCTGATTCAGATTCATAAGCAGCGACCCAAAAAACCTCTTATTACCAAGTTTCATGAAAATTCATTATTTTTTTAATTTTGTGTTTGCCATATTGGATCCACCATATTAAATTTTTGAAATCTGACTTTAGAATCATAATTAGCGACCCAAAAAAAACTTTAAATACCAAGTTTCTTGAAAGATCATTAATTTTTTAGATTTTGTGTTGGCCGTATTGGATCCGCCATTTTTAATTTTTGATATCTGATTCAGATTCATAATCAGATACTCAAAAAACTTCTGAATAGACAGTTTCATGAAAAATCATTAATTTTTTTAATTTTGAGGTTGCCATATTGGATCCACCATATTGAATTTTTGAAATCTGACTTCAGATTCATAGTCAGTTACCCAAAAACCTCTGATTACCAAGTTTCATAAAAATTCAATAATTTTTTAAATTTTGTGTTTGCCATATTGGATCCGCAATTTAGAATTTTTGATATATGACTTAAGACTCATAATCAGCGACCCAAAAAACCTCTGATTACCAAGTTTCCTGAAAGATTATTAATTTTTTAGATTTTGTGTTCGCCGTATTGGATTCGCCATTTTGAATTTATGATATCTGATTCAGATTCACAATCAGCTACTCAAAAAACTTCTGAATACACAGTTCCATGAAAAATCATAATTTTTTAAATTTTGAGTTTGCCATATTGGATCCGCAATTTAGAAATTGTGATATATGACTTCAGATTCATAATCAATGTCCCAAAATACCCCAATTACCAAGTTTCATGAAAATTCATTAATTTTTTAAATATTGTGTTCGTCATATTGGATCCGCAATTTAGAATTTTTGATATCTGATTCAGATTCACAATCAGCTACCCAAAAAACCTATGAATACACAGTTCCATGAAAATTCATTAATTTTTAAAATTTTGTGTCCGCCATACTGGATCCACCATATTGAATTTTGGAAATCCGACTTCAGAATCATAATCATCGACCCAAAATACCTTTGAGTACAAAGTTTATAATCGAAAATTTGTAGTTTTCTCAAAATTTATCATTTCGGCAAAAAAAAGCGTTTTCAGACTACTGTGCAGTGCATAGAAATTAGCGACATAATGCAATTTTCGTTTGTTTACTTGACAATGAAACTGGCATCCGAATCTATATTGAAATATATATCGATCCTTTCGATCTCTGTAACCAACAAAAGGCCAGAGTTCTCCTTTCTACGCCAGTGGTGATTATACGATCGACCAAATAAAACGAGATGAATCTTCTCTTTTTCAGGTGATGTGCATCCTCTCATCAGGTGGAGGTTTTCTTTCTCAGGTGGAGGTTCTCTTTCTCGGACTCTGGACGCCAATGGCCGTCTTCTCCCCACTATTTAGCCCCCGTCCTGCTCGTAGAAAGCTCAGCAGACGAAGTCGCACACTACTCCTGGTGTTTTCCACTTCCACAGCGCCAGTCTCCGGCCGGGCTAGACACGGTTTGTCCACTTTTTAACAGTGCAACTGCTTTTCGGTGATTCCCCGGCTTTTTTACCCTAATTGTCCAGCATCTCTGGAAAGTTTCGCGAAAGTACAGAGTGCGAATGCAGAAAGTGTAGTGCGGGGCAATTTTAGTTATCTCGGAGACAAAGATTCGTGTTGCATTTCATCTATTAGAGTGTGAAAACAGCTGAAAAGTGCATTTATGTGAAGTGGTGCAAATTTCATGAAAGGATTTAGCGAAGGGAGTCGGCGCTGCTGAGAGAGAGAAAGGTCTGTGGCATTTCTTTTGTGGTAAATTGTGATCTTAATTAGTAATATTGGAATTAATTTTTAAAAATGGTTTAAATCGGGATTAAATGGCACTCTGATGGTATGAATATGATGATCGTGATGAATTAGATGATTGTGATTATGATGCGGGAGTTGAGGATAAAAGTGTTGCTGTTGATGATGAGATTGTCATCAATAGTGACTGTTAATTGTTTGATGATTAATGTTAGATTGATGACGTTACCGTCATCAATGATAATTAACTGATAATAATGACAATGGCGTTATCAAATTGTTTATTATCGAGATGTTGATGAAAAAATTATGTTAATCATCTATAGATGAAGAAAATAATTATGTTAAAAATGGAGTTGATGAGAATGATGCTGATGTTTATACGGAGATAAAAATGATGGTTCAAAATAATGATAACAATCATTATTGAGATGATTATAATAAGAATAATGTTAATGAACGGATTAGTCATGATGGCCAAAATTATGTTAATAATTACGTTGATGATGATGAGAATGATGATAACAAGATAACGCGAGAATAATGTCGATGTTTACGATAATGATGGTAATAATAATAATGAAAATACATCTAAACATTCTGCTGCTGATAAAAATGATGTCAATGATTAATTAAGGTAATGAAGATGATGATAAAAAAATTGATGATAATAATGCTGGTAAAAAATTCTATTCTTAAAAAAAGAACGATACCTAATAAGGTTGATGATGATAATGATGTTGAACTTTATTATGACGTGGAAATAATGTTAATGGTTAATATAATAAATAATAATGAAAACAAAATTAATGTTTAAGCTAATTTATATGAAATTCGCTTTAAACGGAACTTTTGCAAATTATATGAATAACTGTTATAATGGTTCTAATAATAATGCAATCAAGTAAATTATTAAATTGAAGATGATAATTATGTTGTGAAGACTGTATGTTAATAATTAGGTTAATGATAATGTTGATGAAAGTAATATTAATGATTAAGTTAATAATTAAAGAGGATGATGAAAATAGTGATAAATAAGATAATGTCAAAAACTACAATAATGATTATGATAATGGTGATGATGATGATTATGATGATAAAGATGATGATAATAATAATAAGTTAGGATAATGATGTCAAAATAAGTTAATTATTGAACTGACGATTATAATTATGAAAATAATGTTAATGATGAGCTTATAATAAGTTATAAATTAATTATAATATAAAAGTTAATTAAAGTTATAAAAAGAAGAATTTTAAATAAAAAAATTTGAAAAAACATTAATTATTTTACGAATTTTTGAACAATTATGAACTTTATATATGTTAATCGATTCGTTTTGAGACAAGGAATATGATTTTTTTATTTGTTAAGTTGTATTTTTAGTATGGAAAAAAGCTTTGGGAAAAATGGATTTTTTCGACGAAAAAAGGTGCTGCAAAAAATTTGGTTGGGTATTTTCAAAAATTACTGTGCCCAAATTTAGATATTTATGAGTTTAATAAGCCATCCAAATTTTATTGAAATTCGTTGAAGCGTTGTCAAAATATCCTGGAGACAAAAAAGCTATACACACATACATACACATATACATACTTATATACACACACACACACGCATACATTTGGACATTTGCTTAAAAAGGAAAATTCACCCCTCTTAGATAAAAATAAATCGATTAAGACTATTTTTGAAAATCGAAAATCTTAAATATCATAAAGATTCATTTATGAGAGAGCATAATTGTATTTACGATTAAGCTGATAATGATTTGGTGATAATAATAAAATAATGATTCTTATGGTTATAAATTTATTTTTAAAAATTATTAAAAAACATTAAAACCATAGTAACAGAAAAATAATGTAAGGGTAGATATAATAATAATAGTATAATAATAATACAATAATAATAAATAATAAAAATAAAAAAAAATATTATATTTAAAAGTAAGTTCTAATGACAATAGTTAAAATGATCTCATTAAATAAACTGATTATATTAATAAATACGATTACAATGAAAATGATGTTATTGATAAAGTAGACGATGACAGTGATTTTTGTGTTGATGAAAATAATAATGATATGATGAAGAAATGGTATTCATAAATACGATGATGATGATAATGATGCTGGTAATGACAATAGAAAAAATTATTATCATTGTTATGTTGATTATGATAATGATGCTGGTAATTATAAGAACAATTATTGTTGATACGGATGATTTTTATAAAAATAATTATAAAATAGTGATTATAAAGATATTAATAATTCGATGATGTTGACAATGATACAAATGTTAATGACGATGAAGAAATAATGTCAATATGATTCGGTTAAGAATAAATATAAATTTTGGTACCATAATGAAGTTTATGCATATGTTGGTGATGAAAATGACTGTCTTGGTTAAATAAAAATTTTCTCAGAGTTTAATTTAATGAAAAAAATGACTTTTTAACAATAATAATGTTAAATATTGAGTTTATAATAAAAATGATGATTAAAATGATAACGAGGTTGTTGATAAATAAGCCTAACATGATAATGATGATACAATGATAATGATAGTTCTGTGAATACCTTGTTATGATAATAACTGCATCGAAGATGATGATGATGATGATATTGATGATGATGATCATAAAAATGAATTACTGATTAGGTCAAAGCTGTCAATTTTTCTGATGGTGATAATAATTAATTTGATTCTCATAATAATGTTGATGGTGATACTACAGATAAAAATGGTATTCATCACTTAGCTGATGATATCATGATTAAATGACTTTATAATGAAAATGATGCTAATTTTTGAGTTGAAAACGACTATTATGGTTAAAATGACAAAAATGATGGTAATGAATCAAAAGTGATAATGATGGTATTACTTTAACCATTATAATGATATCATAACATTAATCATGACGAGGATAATACAATGACATTAATCATAATAATCATGATGACATTACATTATTAGTGATAATGATGAATATTCTGATATTCTGATGTTGATAATAATTGCATTGCTGAAATTAATCATCAAGATATGATGATAATGATAAAAATGATAATAATAATGATGAGAACGATAGTGATGATGATGAATATGATGATTATTGGTACCCTTCAGTAGAGTGTGATACTGAAGATATAATGATAATGATAATAATGATGACAACGTTGATGATGATAATGATAATGATGATGATTATAATGATGATGATTATAATGATGAATATGATGATTATTAGTACCTTTCAGTATAGTGTGATACTGAAGATATTATGATAACGATAATGATGATAATAATAATGATGACAACGTCGATGATGATGATGATGATGATGAATATGATGATTGTTGGTACCCTTCAGTAAAGTGTGATACTAAAGATATGATGATAATGATAATGATAATGATGATGATAATTATAATGATGACAACGTTGATGACGATGATGATTATTGGTACCTTTCAGTAGGAAAGGTTATTTAGATAATAATAATAATAATAATGACGACAACGATGATGATGTTGATGACGAATATTATGACAATCATGATAATAATAATAATGATAATGATGATTATGATGATGATGATGATTATGATGATGATAATGATTATGATGATGAATATGATAGTGAATATGATGATGATGATAATAATGATGATTCCAAAAACGATTAAAATTATCATAACAATGATAAAGTTTTTATAATTGCAAACGATTTTTATCGGGAAACTTGATAATTATAACATGAATATCTTCAAGAACAAAGATACAAATTATCCACTAAATTATAACATCAAATACAAAATAAAAACACAGACAATTTTCAAATTATCTTTCATTTTGGTTGAATCGATTCTCAAGTCTCGATTTTGTCACAATCACTGACATCAAATAATTAGGATGGAGAAATTACGTACCTAGTAGCACATATTGTTAGTTCATGGCTGACGTTCTGAAGAGTAATGTGTAGAAATCTCACGTCTAGAGGCCTTCATTTCACTGATTTTTCACTTTCTTGTTTACTGTTCGCTGCCAATAAAAAATCCTATTCTGACTTGATATAAAACGACCTCTCAAAGATGTCCTTCAAATTTCTCATTAGTCTAAAAGCTTCTGAAAATATCCCCAAGAGACAATAATTTTTACCTCAAGCAGGGACTAAAAATCACCTGTACTCAAAATTACCCCTGAAATTTCAGAAAATTGATGAAAAATCGCCGGGATTTAATTTTCGTATTTTTAGTGCGTGAAATACTTTTGTTAATTATAGTTTTATTAATTAAAAAAAAAAAAAAAATGTCATACAATTTTTAAATTACAAAATTGCTCAATTAGTCGGAAATTTTGTTTTACCGAATTTCTAATTTCTCTACAGGAGTTCTGCATGAATGAAAAACGGACCTGAAAATGAAATTTCTCACGTCTAATGCTTCACTGATCAATAAGTGTCTCTATATAATTTTCAAATCTCATTATATTACAAACGTTTCTTTTCATTTGATTGGTTCTCAGACACGAGGTGTCCGCAGGAGATTTCAACGCTTCACTTTCCACAGCCTTCAACGTGCCAATGCTCTCATTTTTATGCCGCCGAGAGTCTCAGAGACTCGAGAGACATAAATTTCAAAAGAACTTTTGCCTTCTGTGAAAATTCACTCTGAAAGCAAAGTTCGACATTTTTCCTGCTCAGAGATTAACAATTTTTTTTTCTTTGAGGGGTTACAGCCAAAAAGAGAGTACTATTTTGACAATTTTTTTTTTCTTTTCAATAAAATTGTTTTTTAAAAAAATTAAAAATTTATTTAAAAATACTTATATTTAAATGCTTGAAAATAGTTTTGCAACCAAAAAATATCTAGAAATATTTATTTCACTGGATATAGGTATTTAAAAAAATGCATTTTTTGAAATTGCTTTGCGATGGACAGCTTTTTTTGAAAACAGATCATCTAAAATCAAAAATCCACAAATTTTTTTTTACTACATTACCATACGCAGTTCGTGAACAAAGGATTTTGAAAATTTGTAATTTTTAACAAAATGGCAGTTATTTGATTGAAAAAGGAGGTTTCTTAAGCAAAAAATTGTGGTTTTTCATTAATAAAAATAAAAGTTTTTAATAGAATAAAAAATAAAATAAAAAAATATTAAGAAAATCGCATTTAAAGTTTTTAGAACGGAGTGTCCAAACTTTTTACAAAAAATTAATCAGTTTCGCCTGATACTTGTTACTCAGAAGTTTTTGAGGTCGCTGATAACAAATCTAACGTCAGTTTGTGAAAATTCAAAATGGCGGATTCAATATGACGAACAAAATTTTTCAAAATTTGATTGATTCGCTTGAAACTTGTTACTTGGGGGTTTTGAGGTCGTTGATTACGAATCTAAAATCAGTTTTTTTCTTTCGAAAATGTCTCTAAGTTATACCCCCGAGTAACAAGTTTTAAGCGAATCAAAAAAGTTATAAAAAAAGGGATATACTTCCGAAAGCAACACAACTTCAATTTTTTTGAAACCTGGTACACTTATGTAATTCGATGAGCTTATTGCAAAAATCATAGTTAAAATTGCCGACTTGTCATTTTCATGACGTAAAACATAAAAATACCATAAAAACTGCGTTTTTCCATTTATCTCAATAAATATTAAAATTATCATAAAATATTTTTTACAAAATTTGCATATCTCAAAAAATAAAACTTTTATGTACTATACATTTTTAAAAAAAAATTATTGTTTTTATGTAGGTTTGTTTGTGTATTTAATTTTTAAAGTTGGGGGTTCTTTAAGGGGGCTTTGCCCCCCTCCCAACCCACTGGCTGGAGGTTACCCTGGGGGTAACCGCAGGTTACGTAAGATATTTAAGCTTTAGGGGTTACCATAAGTTGCGTAAGTTACCGAAGGATACCGTAAATTACGTAAGTTACCGAGGGATACAACAAGTTACGTAAGTTATCGTAATTTGAGTTTTAAAAAATTTTCATATTCTCAAAGGAAAAGAAAAATTACCCCGGGGGTTACCGCACGTTTTAAAAGTTACGTAAATTACCGAGGTTTACCGAAAGTAACGCAAGCTACAGAGGTTACCGTAAGTTGCGTAAGTTACAAAAGGATACTGTAAGTTACGTAAGTTACCAAGGGATACCGTAAGTTACGTATGTTACCGAAAAATACCGCAAGTTACGTAAGTTACCGCAATTTAAATATTAAAAAAATGTACCATTTTCATAGAAAAATAAAAATTACCCCGGGGATTACCGCAAGTTTTGTAAGTTATGTAACTTACCGAGGTTTACTGAAAGTAACGTAAGCTACAGAGGTTACCGTAAGTTACGTAAGTTATCGGAGCATACCGTAAGTTACGTAGGTTACCGAAGGATACCGCAAGTTACGTAAGTTACTAGGGGGTTAACGTAAGTTACCCAGGTTTACCGAAAGTTACGTAAATTAACGAGGGTTATCGGAAGTGACGTAAGTTACCATAAATTAAATTTCTAAAAAAATTAATATTTTTATAGACAAATAGAAAATACTTTCTCTATGGGGCCATCCATAAATTACGTAAGACTTTTAGGGGGGAGGGTGGTCCAGCAAATCTTACGACCAATAGAAAAGATGGCGCTAATGTATGTAAAAAATCTTACATGGGGGAGGGGGGGTTAAATGACCAAAAAAACGTCTTACGTAATTTATGGACGGTCCCTATGAGGAAGCAATAATCAACCAATCAAACAAATTAGCCAACTAAGCATTGCAGCCTATGAATAGATATTTGTGTATATAATCTTTAAAGTTGGGTTTCTGTTAAGGTAACATCCTGGTCGGGGGTTATTGCAGGGGTTGCCGTAAGTTACCAAGGGTTACCGTAAGTTACGTAAGCTACCGGGGGTGACTGGAGGTTACGTAGGTTACCGAAGGTTACCGTAAGTCACGTAGGTTACCGAAGGTTACCGTAAGTCACGTAGGTTACCGAAGGTTACCGTAAGTTACGTAAGCTACCGGAGGTTACCTCAGGTTACGTAAGTTACCGGGGGTTATGTAAGTTACGTAAGTTACCGAAGGTTACCGTAAGTTACGTAAGCTACCGGTGGTTACCACGGGTTACGCAAGTTGCGTAAGTTACCAGGGGTTACTGTAAGTTACGTAAACTACCGGTGGTTACCGCAGGTTACGTAAGTTACCGTAAGTTACGTTTTAAAAAAATTACTATTTTTGGAGAAAAATAGAAAATAATCAATTGATTGACGAAAATAGTCAACGATGTATTCTAGCTTCCTTTAAGATTTAACATGTTCATTTTGTATTTAATCTTTAATTTTTCTCGAAAACTATCACACCTACACAAAAAATGTATTCTACATAAAATGTGTATTGTTAAAAGTCCTAAAACTTTTGTCTAAAACATTTTTATAAATTTTTCGGTTTTTACAAGTTAATTGTAAAAAAAACTATTATTTTTGTGGATTTTTTGTGTTTTTCACCATGAAGATGACATAGTCGGCAAGTTTTACTATGATTTTCGTAATTAGCGCATCGAATTACGTAAGTATAACAAGTTTCAATAAAATCGGAATTGTGTTGCTCTCGAAAGTGTACCCATTATTATTACTATAAAAAATACAAAAACACAAAAATCGATATTTTTTTTTACCTAAACAACTAGGCGTAACTCCTTTTAATATAACTATTTCGCTCTATATATGTATATTCTGACTATAACCCACTTTTGATGCTCAATCTTGCTTTATTATCATCATGCAAGCATCACATACACGTTTTTCCTGCACCTCTCTCCACACGTGAGCGCCAAGACTTCACTGGCAAGTGAAATTACTTCTAGAATTTACATCTCGAGTATTACAATCTCAACATGTGAAACGGAAAGGAGACAAGTCATTGTTTCATTGAATCAAAGCGATTATATCAGACACTCGAGTGTGGAAACTGTATATTCGTTTTTCACTAAGACATTGAGAAATCGCCTTTTTACTGATTAAAATCTACACTCGATAGGTGTAATAGTTTTTTCGCTGCAATTTGCACCATATATGTCGCAAATCTGCATTTGGGGCATTCCACGTGACATTTTCAATTTGAACATTTCTTTTTTGCATTAGGACAATTTTTTTCTGATTCTATATGAAAAATAAGGAAACAAGTATTTTTTTATTAAATTCAAATTGCAGAAATTATGAATTTTTGACATTTAATATTTTTGGAAACACTAGAACTGACAAAGCGAGCTACGCGCGCAAAATTATGCTCTTCTCGATTTTTTATTTTCTAATTGTTCAATTTTATACTTTACCAATTTCCTTATAAAAAAAATCTCAAATTTTTCTATTTAACAGTTTATGAATTTTTCTATTTTGTTAATTTTCCAATTTACCAATTTAAAAATTTTTAATTTTCCAATAACTACTTTTCCAATTTGTCAATTTTCCAATAACCAAATCTCCAATTTCTCAATTTACAAATTTTTTTACTTAGACATTTAACCAAAGTTAATTTACCAGTTTAAACAATTTTCTAATTTGCCAATCTTCCAGTTTATCAATTTTCAATTTCTCCAATTTAACAACAACCACTTCTCTATTTTCCTAATTTGACAATGTTCCAAGAACCAAATCTCCAATGTCTCAAATTAAATTGTATTCACAAATATAAATTGTTTAAACAATCAAAAGATCTTAAATATTGCAGACGGACAATTTCGTGATATTTTTTTAATAAAGAAAGTCGAAAGCGAAATTCCTCTAAGAGAATTTAATAAAAACAATTTTTTTTACAATTAAGATTATTTAAACAAATAAAATAAATATTTAATGCACAATTATTCTGTCAATTATTACTAAAGAATTGATGGCTGTCCCTCTTACTTCTAGAACCACAATAGAGAACTCTCCTTGCGTTTCGCACGCTATTGTTGTCTTTATTCATCCTAGGTAACCTGATTCTTTCTTGCTTTTAGAACTGCAAACTGTAAACTCTCCTAGCGTTTCGCACGCTGTTGTTGTCTTTATCTATTTCAGGTAACCTTATTCCCTCTTGCTCCTAGAACCACAACTGTGAACTCTCCTTGCGTTTCGCACGCTATTGTTGTCTTTATATATCCCAGGTAGCCTTATTCTCTCTTGCTTTTAAAACTGCAACCTTTGAACTCTCCTTGCGTTTCGCACACTATTGTTGTCTTTATCTATCCCAAGTAACCTTATTCTCTCTTGCTTCAAGAACCACAACTGTGAACTCTCCTTGCGTTTCGCACGCTGTTGTTGTCTTTATCTATTTCAGGTAACCTTATTCCCTCTTGCTCCTAGAACCACAACTGTGAACTCTCCTTGCGTTTCGCACGCTATTGTTGTCTTTATATATCTCAGGTAGCCTTATTCTCTCTTGCTTTTAAAACTGCAACCTTTGAACTCTCCTTGCGTTTCGCACGCTATTGTTGTCTTTATTTATCCTAGGTAACCTGATTCTTTCTTGCTTTTAGAACTGCAAACTGTAAACTCTCCTAGCGTTTCGCACGCTGTTGTTGTCTTTATCTATTTCAGGTAACCTTATTCCCTCTTGCTCCTAGAACCACAACTGTGAACTCTCCTTGCGTTTCGCACGCTATTGTTGTCTTTATATATCCCAGGTAGCCTTATTCTCTCTTGCTTTTAAAACTGCAACCTTTGAACTCTCCTTGCGTTTCGCACACTATTGTTGTCTTTATCTATCCCAAGTAACCTTATTCTCTCTTGCTTCAAGAACCACAACTGTGAACTCTCCTTGCGTTTCGCACGCTGTTGTTGTCTTTATCTATTTCAGGTAACCTTATTCCCTCTTACTTCTAGAACCACAATAGTGAACTCTCCTTGCGTTTCGCACGCTATTGTTGTCTTTATATATCCCAGGTAGCCTTATTCTCTCTTGCTTTTAAAACTGCAACCTTTGAACTCTCCTTGCGTTTCGCACACTATTGTTGTCTTTATCTATCCCAAGTAACCTTATTCTCTCTTGCTTCAAGAACCACAACTGTGAACTCTCCTTGCGTTTCGCACGCTATTGTTGTCTTTATATATCCCAGGTAGCCTTATTCTCTCTTGCTTTTAAAACTGCAACCTTTGAACTCTCCTTGCGTTTCGCACACTATTGTTGTCTTTATCTATCCCAAGTAACCTTATTCTCTCTTGCTTCAAGAACCACAACTGTGAACTCTCCTTGCGTTTCGCACGCTATTGTTGTCTTTATATATCCCAGGTAGCCTTATTCTCTCTTGCTTTTAAAACTGCAACCTTTGAACTCTCTTTGCGTTTCGCACACTATTGTTGTCTTTATCTATCCCAAGTAACCTTATTCTCTCTTGCTTCAAGAACCACAACTCTGAACTCTCCTTGCGTTTCACACGCTATTGTTGTCTTTATCTATCCCAGGTAGCCTTATTCTCTCTTGCCTTTACAACAGCAAACTGTGAATTCTCCTTGGGTTTCGCACGCTAATGTTGTCTTTATATATCCCAGGTAACATTATTCTCTGTTGCTTCAAGAGCCACAACTGTGGACTCTCCTTGCGTTTCGCACGCTATTGTTTTCTTTATCTTTCCTAGGTAAGCTTATTCTCTCTTATTTTAAGAACCGCAAATTGGGAATTCTCCTAGCGTTTCGCACGCTATTATTGTCTTTATATATCCCACGTAACATTATTCTCTCTTGCTTCTAGAACCACAATAGTGAACTCTCCTTGCGTTTCGCACGCTATTGTTGTCTTTGTTTTTTTAGGTAACCTTATTCTTTCTTGCATTTAGAACTGCAACTGTAAACTCTCCTTGCGTTTCGTACGCCGATGTTGTCTTTATCTATCCCAGGTAGCCTTATTCTCTCTTGTTTTTAAAACCGCAACCTCTGAACGCTCCTTGCGTTTCGCACACTATAGTTTTCTTTATCTATTCCAGGTAGCCTTATTCTCTCTTGCCTTAACAACCGCAAACTAAGAACTCTCCTTGCGTTTCGCACGCTATTGTTGTCTTTATTTATCCCAGGTAACCTTATTCTCTGTCGCTTCAAGAGCTACAACTGTGGACTCTCCTTGCGTTTCGTACGCTATTGTTGTCTTTATCTTTCTCAGCTAAGCTTATTCTCTCTTATTTTTAGAACCGCAAATTGGGAATTCTTCTAGCGTTTCGCACGCTATTATTGTCTTTATCTATCCCACGTAACCTTATTCTCTCTTGCTTCTAGAACCACAATAGTGAACTCTCCTTGCGTTTCGCACGCTATTGTTGTTTTTATTTATCCTAGGTAACCTTATTCTTTCTTGCTTTTAGAACTGCAACTGTAAACTCTCCTTGCGTTTCGTAAGCTGATGTTGTCTTTATCTATTTCAGGTAACCTTATTCCTTCTTGCTTCTAGAACCACAACTGTAAAGTCAACTTGCGTTTCGCACGCTATTGTTATCTTTATCTATCCCAGGTAGCCTTATTCTCTCTTGTTTTTAAAACCGCAACCTCTGAACTCTCCTTGCGTTTCGCACACTATAGTTCTCTTTATCTATTCCAGGTAGCCTTATTCTCTCTTGCCTTAACAACCGCATACTAAGAACTCTCCTTGCGTTTCGTACGCTATTGTTGTCTTTATCTTTCTCAGGTAAGCTTATTCTCTCTTATTTTTAGAACCGCAAATTGGGAATTCTTCTTGCGTTTCGCACGCTATTATTGTCTTTATCTGTCCCACGTAACCTTATTCTCTCTTGCTTCTAGAACCACAATAGTGAACTCTTCTTGCGATTCGCACGCTATTGTTGTTTTTATTTATCTTAGGTAACCTTATTCTTTCTTGCTTTTAGAACTGCAAACTGTAAACTCTCCTATTGTTTCGCACGCTATTGGTGTCTTTATTCTTCCCAGGTAATTTTATACGATTTTTCAATACCTTAACATTAATTTTTCTATGATTACACATTTTTAATAGAAGTCTTTCCAAATTTTCGAAATTTTTGTCTAAAACTTCAGAAATTGGTTTTTTTTACTAAAAAAATATTAGCGATTAGAAACAAAACAAAAATGTTTCTGAATCTTTAAATTCAGTCACAATTTAAATTTTTCAGAATCCACTTTCAAAAAATTATTTTTATTTCTTTAACGAATTTTTTGTGTGTGTTTTGGTAAATGATGTAAAAAGTTTCTTAAAAACAAAAATTAATTTTTATAAATCGGTTTTTAAAAAAAAAAAGTTCTAACCGACTTTTTTCTCACCTGGCAAGTGAGTTTAGTCACTTCTTTTTAAACTGGATTTAATGTGAGGCTTAATCAGCAGAAAATTGTACTCCATAAATCAATCAGTTACGAATCTCTCTCTCCTGTCTATTCATCAAATTAGACTCTGTCGTACGTCACGAATTTCTCTTATAGACTTCATGGACGTAATTTGATTAAAAAAAAGTGATAGAAGCTCTAGAAGAGTACTCATGATTTTACATTAACGAGACCAATACTTTCGATCTTTCAATCTGTTCCGGGTCCAAATTTAAAGACTATCACTTTCATTCGCGCCTCGAGCTATATAATAAATTAAGTTTACTAATTTTATAAATTTACGAGCCTATCAAATTAATTAATAGTTTTTTTTCTCTTCAAGATATATAAAAATATTTGAGACGTCAAAAAGTTTTAAAAGTGGTTTTACATTGAAAATGAAACTAATCGTGAAAATCTTCATTTCATCAGTCCTGATTTTCGAAAAATAATTATTTTCATTTTAATAATTACAATTTTAATATAATTATCATTTTAAAAATTATCGTTTTCATAAATATGATAAATGTCATAATTAAAATTTTAATTACCATAATTAAAAAAAATAATTATCAATACAAAATCATTCATCGTCATTAAAAGTATAAACTTATGGATTAAAATCCACTCTAATTAAAATCTACATTATTGTATAATTAAATTTCCAAGTGACAACATAACCTCAAAATAAAATCCACAAACTAATGCAAAAACTTATTAAGATTGAAGGTGCATTTATTTTACTGTTCACGTAAGTTGTAAAGAATTTAAAAGCCGGCAAGAAATTTTTACGTGAAATCAAGGTGGAATTTCGAAAGACTGAATTCTTTCCATTGAATAAGTCGATTTATAAAACAATTATTTCCTTCAATCTTACAAATGTCTCAACACCTTATTTCTAATATATTCAAATACGTTCACATTCACTTTTAAAGTCGATTCCACGGACTTGGCTACTTGAAAGTGAATTTGTTCTCAAGTCTGTAAGCTAATCTATAAACAAGCAAGTCCAGTGGACTGCAAGATATATTTTTTTTATATCACATTTTTCATAAACAATATTGCACATTGGTTACGAAATTCATCTCATTTTATCGCAAACAACTTTCTCTACTACTTTTTTCTTTATTTAAAAAGATAACGAAATCATAAACTTCATTTACTGTCATCACTACTATACTAAACTGCAAGCATTATTTTTAGGATCTTCATTATTATGGCTGAAGTCAAAGCTAAAAATAGGTTTAGAAATTTCTTCAAATTCTCAAAGGAGAGAGAAGAAATTGGCGATGAGGGTAAATTGACACATGTTAATAATTTGGTCAAATATGTTAAAAGGTTTTCAGTATATCTAGTAAAAAAGTGTAGGGATATTAAATTGAAGTATTCAAATGTAATTGTTTATAAAAAATGTATTATATTTTGGATACGGCAATTTACCCACAAATAATCCAAAATGTTGGATTTTATAAGTTATTAATATTAAAATGATTATGTAATTTTCTTACTACTAAAATACCATACATTTCATTCTCAAGGTATCTTGATATATATTTGCTTATATTTTTCAAAATAATAGATAAAAAAATTTTATTACTCTAAATTTGTGATGAAATTTACCCTATTTTTTAGATACTTCTGCGACAAATAACCATTTTTCTTTTGGGGAAAAATGACTATTTTCTACACTAGTTGAAAAATGACCATTTTAAACGCTAGTAGGAAAAATGACTATATTAGATCCTAGTGCGAAAAATGAACATTTTTTACTCTGGCCGGAAAATTACCATTTTTTACTATAGTTGGAAAAATACACATTTTTTACTATAATTGGAAAAATACACATTTTTTACTTCTGTAGGAAAAACTATTTTAAACTATTTTAGACACTAGTGGAAAAGATAAGCAATTTCTACTTTAGAGGAAAAAATGACTATTGACACTAGTGGAAAAAATGAACATTTAAAACACTAGTGGAGAAATAACAATTTTAAACAATGGTGAAAAAAATGACGCATTTAGACCCTAGTGTGAAAAATGACCATTTTTTATTAAAATTACTATTTTAGACACTTGTGGGAAAAATAACCGTTTTAAACTGTAGTAGCAAAAATGATTATTTTTGACACTAGCGGGAAAACAACCATATTAGGCACTAGTGAAAAAATGACTATTTTAGACTCTACTGGAGAAATTACAATTTTAGGCATTGACGGAAAAACGACTCTTTTAGACCCTAGTGTGAAAAATGACTTTTTTAGACACTCATGATAACAATTACCATTTTAGACCCTGGTGGGAAAGATGACCATTTTTTACTATAGTGGGAAAATTTTCTATTGTATTTGTAGACACTACTGGGAAAATAACAATATTAAATTAATTTCGACACTAGTGGAAAATTTACCATTTTAGGCACTAATGGGTAAAATGACCGTTTTAGGCACTGGTGGGTAAAATGTCCATTTTAGGCACTAGTAGGTAATATAACAATTTTTGGCACTAATGGGTAAAATGACCATTTTTGGCACCAGTGTGTAAAATGACCGTTTTAGGCACTGGTGGGTAAAATGTCCATTTTAGGCACTTGTAGGTAAAATGACAATTTTAGGCACTAGTAGGTAAAATGACCATCTTTGGCACTAATGGGTAAAATGACCATTTTAGGCACTATTGGGTAAAATGACCATTTCTTGCTCTAGTGTTAACGATAACTATTTTTACTTTAGATAAAAAAATGACTACAGTATATATTAATAGGAAAAAGACCATTTTAAACTCTAGTGGGAGAAATTACTATTTTAGACACTGGTGGGAAAAATGAAAATTTTAGGCACTAGTGGGAAAAATGATAATTTATGCACTAGTGGAAAAAATGACTATTTTCGACACCAGAGGGAAATTTACCATTTTAGGCACTAATGGGTAAAATGACCATTTTAGGCATCAGTGGGTAAAATGACCATTTTAGGCATCAGTGGGTAAAATTACCAATTTTGGCACTAATGGGCAAAATGTCCATTTTAGGCACTAGTGAGAAAAATGACCATTTTAGATTCTAGTTCGAGATATGACTATTTTGTACTTTAGTTGAAAAAATGACTATTGCGGATACTTTTGGGAAAAATGACAATTTTAGGCACTAGTGGGAAAACTGACAATTTATGGAGTAGTGGCAAAAATGACTATTTTCGACACTAGAGAAAAAAATAATTTTAAACTGTAATGAGAAAATGACTGTTTTTGACACTAGTATAAAAAATTACCATTTTTTGATCTAGTGACAAAGATAAAAATTTGTACTTTAGATGATAAAATGACTACAGTAGACCCTAGTGTGAAAAATGCGACCATTTTAAACTCTCGTGGGAAAAATGACTATTTCAGACACTTATGGGAAAAATGACAATTTTAGGCACTAGTGGGAAAACTGACAATTTATGCTCTAGCGGAAAAAATAACTATTTTCGTCACTTGGGGGAAATTGACAATTTTAGGCACTAGTAGGTAAAATGACCATTTTTGGCACTAATGGGTAAAATGACCATTTTAGGCACTATTGGGTAAAATGACCATTTCTTGCTCTAGTGTTAACGATAACTATTTTTACTTTAGATAAAAAAATGACTACAGTATATATTAATAGGAAAAAGACCATTTTAAACTCTAGTGGGAGAAATTACTATTTTAGACACTGGTGGGAAAAATGAAAATTTTAGGCACTAGTGGGAAAAATGATAATTTATGCACTAGTGGAAAAAATGACTATTTTCGACACCAGAGGGAAATTTACCATTTTAGGCACTAATGGGTAAAATGACCATTTTAGGCATCAGTGGGTAAAATGACCATTTTAGGCATCAGTGGGTAAAATGACCATTTTAGGCACTAGTGGGAAAACTGACAATTTATGCTCTAGCGGAAAAAATAACTATTTTCGTCACTTGGGGGAAATTGACCATTTTAGGCACTAGTGGGTAAGATGACCATTTTTGGTAGTACTGGGTAAAATGACCATTTTAGATCCTAGTGCGAATGATGACTATTTTTTACTTTAGTTGGTAAAATGACTATCTTCGACACTAAGGTGAAATTAACCATTTTTGACACTAGTGGGTAAAATGACCATTTTTGTCACTAGTGGGTAAAATGACCATTTTTGGCACTAGTGGTGAAAATAACTATTTTAATTCTAGTGGGAAATATGACCATTTTAGACACTAGTGAGAAAAATAACCGTTTCAAACTCTAGTTTAAAAAATGATCATTTGAGATTCCGGTGGGAAAAATGTCCATTGACGAATTAATCAGTATTGATCCCAAAAACCATGAAATATACTCCGTTTTATAATGTTTCTCAAAAATTTTACATTATCGACAGAAATTTTTGATCCTACTTTTCAGATTTTGAAAAATCATTACCTACTCGGTTTTATCTATGACCTCGACATTCATATGTGTCCTTTTTCTTATCATCGGTATAATTACCAATTTCTAATCAGTATTATTGATAATAATTTTCACAACTGAAATCAATATTGAAAAATGTAAATGGTAAAAAAAAACCTGCATCTCGGGAATATTGCATTTGTTATTTTATATTGAGGTTGTAATTAATTCGCGGAAACTCGCTTTCTCGCTTTTTCCACTTGGTTCGACGAGGTAACCTCGGTTACGGGTTACATTCACCGGCCCTGAATTCTAGACAGCGACCTGCGATCGCCACTTAAGAGGATGTTTGCACAAGTCCGAGAACCCATTGATCACAATTCAGATAGTCATCGCTTCCAGTTTTTAGTTTCATTCTAAAATCATTTCCCTCTTCCAACATTATTTATTATTATTCCTTCTATGTGATAATATCATCCATTCTTCAAATTAATCCGCATACTTACAATAAACCACGTTCAAGAGAAACATTTTATTGCTTTGTATCAATTTCATTTTGGTTTAACCCTTTAAATACCGAGACGAAACCAGCCATACTAGAATCAAAATAAACATTGGATTCATAAGAAAATTATAAAAAGTTATTTCTATTTCTTTAGGTACATTTTTCAATTATATAAACAATAATTGTTTAAACAAATTATTCAAAAATTTTGATTGTTTAAAAACTATTTGTGGTAAACGATTCTATGAGAAAAACTGAGAAGATTTTTTATGAATCATTTTTTTGTATTAGTTGTACTTTGTTTGTAAAGTTGTTTGTTTACTTATTTGTTTACTTATTTGTTTATAAGAAATAAGTATTATGTTCCAATAAAATTAAAAAGTAGGTTTTTATAAAACTGATACTTCTTTCTCTTATTTCTTTGTGTTCATTTTTCAGTTGTCTAAACAATAATTGTATAAACAAATTATTTAAAATTTTGATTGTTTAACAACTATTCATGGTAAACAATTTAATGATAAAAACTGAGAAGATTTTTTGTGAATCATTTTTGTTATCAACTGTACTTTGTTTATAAAAGCGGTATAAACAAATAAGTATTATTTTCCAATAAAATTAAAAGTTATATTTTAAAAAACTCCTACCTTTTACTCCTTTTTTTATGTATACATTTTCCAGTTTTTTCAACAATAATTGTTTAAACAAAGTATTTAAAATTTCGATTTCTTATTAAAATTTCATTTTTAAAAAATTCCTATTTTTATTTCTATTTATATGTGTACATTTTTCAGTTGTATTAACAATAATTGTTTAAACAAATTATTTTAAATTTTTATTATTTAACAACTATTTATGGTAAAGGATTCTATGAGAAAAATTAAAAGATTTTTTTTAATCACTTTTTTTTACCAGCTGCACATTGTTCATAAAAGAGTTATAAATAAATAAGTATTATTTTCCAATAAAATTAAAAGTTACATTCTTAAAAAACTCCTATTTGTTACTCCTTTTTCTGTGTAAACATTTTTCACTTGTCTAAACAATAATTGTTTAAACAAAATATTTAAAATTTTGATTTTTTATTAAAAATTCGTTTTTAATCAACTTTTTTTTTTAGTTATATTACTGTGTGTATATTTTCCAGTTGTCTCAACAATAATTGTTTAAACAAATTATTCAAGAATTTGAATTTTTTAAAAAACTATTTATGACAAATGATTTTATGCGAAAAACTGAGAAGATTTTTTGTGAATCATTTTTTATCAGCTGTACTTTGTTTATAAAAGAGGTATAAACAAATAAGTAATATTTTCCAATAAAATAAAAAATTAATTTTTAATATCTCCTATTTTTAACTTTTATTTCTGTGAGTACATTTTCCAGTTTTTTAAACAAGAATTGTTTAAACAAAGTATTAAACATTTTGATTTCTTATTAAAAATTAGTTTTTAAAAAACTTCTATTTTTTACTTATATCTATGTGTGTACATTCTCCAGTTGTCTAAACAATTAAACAAATTAAAAACAAAAGTTTAAACAAATTATTTAAAAAATTGTATTGTTTATCAACTATTTATGGCAAACGATTCTATGAGAAAAACTGTTAAGGATTTTTACATATCATTTTTTTTATCAGTTATACTTTGTTTATAAAATCGGTTTAAAAAAATTAATATTATTTCCCTATAAAATTAAAATTTATGTTTGCCAATCGATTCTATGAAAAAAATTAAATAGATTTGATATATTTAATTTTGTATAACTCTTACACTTTGTTCATAAGATAGTTATAAACAAATTAAGCATTATTTGTTTATATAGCGATTTTATAAACAAAGTACAACTAGTACAAAAAAATGATACCTACAAAATCTTCATAATTTTTTTCATAGATTTCATGGGCATAAATAGTTTTTAATAAATGTAGTTTTTCAATAATTTCTCTAAACAATTATTGTTTAAACAAATGAAAATTGTTAACAACAAAATTTTTTTTTCTTTGCCTATGAATACAATGTTTAATTTGATCTTAGTACGATTAGTTTCGCCTTGGTATTTAATAAATTAATGCTGAATGTATCATATTCAAAAATCAGAAAATATTTCGAGTGTATAAAAAAGTATTGCAGATTGACCTCAATGCCACTCGCATCGTTTATCCTATCGATTTCACTTTCAATGAGTTGCACGATTTTGCAACGCCCAATGACGTAAAATTTCTAATTCACTTAATCAATTCCTTAATTTTAACTTTCTCTGGAAACTCGACCAAAATTTAAAAAAAAATTAAAATCGACTCAATTTCATTTAAAAAGCGTAAATTTTCATTTTTAAGTAAATTTCCATATGTGTGTGTACAGCCTTTCTTGTCGCCAAGATATCTCGAGAACTCTTCAACGGATTTCAATGAAATTTGGATGACTTATTAAGCTCATAAATATTTATATTTGGTCAAAAATTCTTAAAATAATTAATGTTTTTTCATATTTTATTAAATTAACATTTTTTTGTTTAATAACTTTAAATATTTTATTATTAACTTATTCCTTTTTTATTAAAAAAAAGCAAATTATTTTGCTTACTTAGATGCGAATCAAAAAATGTTTAATATTTAAATTTAAAGAGTCGTCGACAATTGCACCAATTATTTTTAAAAATAAACTTCAAATTATAAAACTTGTCTAAAACTGTTTCAAACTATATTCATTAATCGAAGAAAATTTTTTAATTAAAAATTAAAATTTTGTTTGAATTTAAAAATTTCTTTTAAAGTTATTTGTCTAAAACTCAATTAATTAAAACTGATTCAAAACTATTTAGAACGAGTTTAAAACAGGTTTAAAATAGTTTGCAACGAATTTAAAACTGTTCAGAACTATTTCAAAATACTTAAATCTGTTAAGAACTTGTCTAAAACTTTTTATAAATAGTCAAAAGTAAAAAAAGATTCGAAACTGTTTCGAACTCGATGAAAACTGTTACGTACTAGTTTTAAACAGTTTAAAAATATTTCGAAATTCTTTAATCTGTCTAGAACATCTTAAAAAATTCTTTATAATTTTTTCAAAACTGTTTAAAACCTGTTAATTGCGTAGAAATTATATTAAACTGTCTAAAAATAGTTTTAAACTGTTTACAACTATTTTTAGAATGTTGAAAACTTGTTTTAAACTATTTAGAATTTGTTCAAAATTAAGAAAAATGTGTTTAAAACTTTTTCAAACTGTTATAAAGTTGTTTCGAACTATTTACATTGAAAACTATTTAGAATTGGTTTAAAACTATTTTAAAACGATTTTGAACTAGTTAATAACTGGTTTTAAACAGTTTAGAACTAGGTCTAAACAGTTTAGAACTTATTTGAAACAGGTTTTAAATTCTTTAGAACTTGTTTAAAGCTGCTTTTAAACAGTTTAGAACTTGTTTAAAACAGTTTTAAAACACTTTTGGACTAGATAAAACTGGTAGGAATTAATATGCTGTATACATTTATTTCATAAATATTTAGAATTGGTTCAAACCGGATTTAAGTAGTTTGGAACTAGTTCAAACTGTTTAGTACTGTTCAGACTTAAAACTGTGTTAAAATGATTCAATGCATTGTAAAACTATTTTGAAATACTTTTTACTATTAAGAACTAATCAGAACCTGTTGTGAACTGAAAATTATTTATAAAACTGTTTGAAATCGTGTGAAACTTGTTAAAACTGTTTTGAACCAGTTTGAATGTGTTAAGTAATTTTAAAAACCATTTTTTGAAAACTGTTTCAAACTTTTACAAATTTTTTTATGGCTTGTTCAAAACTGTTTACAACCTGTTTAAAATTGTTCAAAACTTTTTTAAAACTACCTTAAACTAGTTTAAAACTATTTAAAACTTGTTTGAAATTGTCTAGAAAGTTTTAAACCTTTTATAAATAATTATCGTCTTCAGAAATTAGAATTTGTGTAAAATTGTTTAGAACTTTTTTAAAACTGTCCTAATCTGGTTTAAAACTGTTTAGAACTTGTTTAAAATTGTCCAGAGAATTTTAAACTTTTTAAAAACGCTTAACATATTCAGATCGTTGAAAATTTAATACCGGTTTGGAAGTTTTTAAAACTCGTTTGTAATTATTCAGAACCGGTTCGAAATTATTTAGAACTTTTAAAAACTAGTTGAAATCTGTTTACAACATATTTAAAACTCTTTATAACTTGTTTAAAATTATTTGTAATTTATTTATAACTGTTTAAAACTTTTATTAAAACTGCCGTGATCTGTTTTAAAACTGTTTATTACTAGTTTAGAATTAGAATTGGTTGGTTTAAAATTGTTTAGTAATGTTTTTAAACTTCCTTAAACAGGTTCAAAATCTATTTTGAAACAGTTTAAATCTGCTTAGTATTTTTAAAAACCATTTTTTGAAAACTGTTTCAAACTTTTTCAAATTTGTTTATCACTTGTTCAAAACTGTTTAAACCCAGTTTAAAATTGTTTAAAACTTTTTTAAAACTATCTTCAACCAGTTTAAAACTGTTTAGAACTTGTTTGAAATTGTCTAGAGAGTTTTAAACTCTTTAAAAATATTTATTCTCTTCAAAAATTAGAATTTGTTTCAAATTGTTTCGGACTTTTTTAAGACTGACCTAAACTGGTTTAAAAGTGTTTGATATGATTTGAAATTGTCTAGAGAGTTTTAACTTTTAAACATTTTTTAACATTATTAGATTGTTGGAAATTTAATACCAGTTTGTAGGTCTTCAGAGCTCATTTGTAATTATTCAGAGACAGTTTAAATTTGTTTAGAACTTTTAAAAACTAGTGGAAAACTGTTTAAAACTTGTTTAAAACTCTTTATATTGTTTAGAACCATTTACAACTTGTTTAAAATTATTTTTAATTTGTTTATAATTGTTTAAAACTTTTTTAAAACTGCTTTAAACTATTTTAAAGCTGTTTATTAGTAGTTTAGAATTAGAATTTGTTTAAAAATGTTTAGAACTTTTTTTAAAATGTCTTAAACTGGTTTAAAAGTATTTAAAAATTGTTAAAAACTGTTCAGAACTGTTTTGATATTGTCTAGAGAGTTTGAAACTTTTTAGAAATATTTATCCTCTTTAGATTGTTTTAAATGTAATATCGGTTTGCAATTTTTAAGAACTCGTTTGTAATTATTCCGAATCGGTTGACACTTGTTTAAAACTTTTAAAAACCAGTTAAAACCTGTTCAGAACTTGTTTAAAACTCTTTATAACTTGTTTAAAACTCTTTATAACTTGTTTATAACTTGTTTAAAATCATTTATTGTTTAAAATTATTTTTAATTTGTTTATAATTGTTTAGAACGTTTTTTTAAAACTGCTTTGATCTGTTTTAAATATGTTTATTAGTTTTTTAGAATTAAAAATGGTTTAAAATTGTTTAACACTTTTTTTAAACTGTCTTAAACTGTTTTAAAACTGTTTAGAACTGGTTTGTAATAGTTTAGAGAGTTTTAAACTTTTAAGAAATATTTATCCTTTTCAGATTGTTTAAAATTTAATATCGGTTTATAGGTTTTAAGAACTCGTTTGTAATTATTCAAAACCAGTTCAAATTTGTTTAGAACTTTCAAAAACTAGTTGAAAACTGTTTGGAACTTGTTTAAAACTCTCTATAATTTGTTTATAATTATTTAAAACTTTTCTTAAAACTGCTTTGAAGTGTTTTAAAAATGTTTATAATATTATTTGTTTAGAATTAAAATTTGTTTAAAATTATTTAGATATTTTTTTAGACTGTCTTAAAACTGGTTTAAAACTGTTTTGAACCAGTATAAATCTGTTTATTAATTTTAAAAACCATTTTTGAAAACTGTTTGAAACTTTTTTAAAATTGTTTATGACTTGTTCAAAACTGTTTGAAACCTGTTGAAAACTGTTTAAAACTTTTTTGAAACTGTCTTAAACTAGTTTAAAACTGTTTAGAACTTGTTTAAATTTGTCTGGATAGTTTTAAACTTTTTAGAAATATATTTATCCTCTTCTGAATTTAGAATTTGTTTAAAATTGTTTGGAACTTTTTTAAAACTGTCTGAAACTGGTTTCAAATTGTCTAGAGCGTTTTAAAATGTTTAGAAATATTTATCCTCTTTAAATTATTTTAAATATAATATAGGTTTGTAAGTTTTAAGAACTCGTTTGTAATTATTCAGAACTAGTTTAGATTTGTTTATAACTATTAAAAACAATTTAAAAAATATTTAGAACTTGTTTAAAACTCTTTATGGCTTGTTTCAAATTATATATAACTTGTTTAGAATTAGAATTTGTTTAAAATTGTTTAGAACATCTTTGAAACTGTCTTAAAGTGGTTTAAAACTGTTTAGAACTTGTTAAAAACAGTTTTGAAACAGCTTGAATTTGTTTAGAAATTTTAAAAACCTTTTTTTGAGAACTGTTTGAAACTTTTTTAAAATTGTTTATATCCTGTTCAAAACCATTTGAAACCTATTTAAAATTGTTTAAAACTGTTTTGAAACTGTCTGAAACTAGTTTAAAACTGTTTAGAACTTGTTTGAAATTATCTAGAGAGTTTTAAACTATTTAGAAATATTTATCCTCTTCGGAAATTAGAATTTGTTTAAAATTGTTTACAACTTTTTTAAAACTGTCGGATACTGGTTTCAAATTGTCTCCAGAGTTTTAAAATTTTTAGAAATATTTATCCTCTTCAGATTGTTTAAACTTTAATATCGGTTTGTAAGTTTTAAGAACTCATTTATAATTATTCTGAACCAGTTCAGATTTGTTTAGAACTATTAAAAACTAGTTAAGAACTATTTAGAACTTGTTTAAAACTATTTATGACTTGTTTAAAATCATTTACAACTTGTTTAAAATTATTTTCAAATTGTTTATAATTGTTTAAAATTTTTTATAACACTGCTTTGAATTGTTTTAAAACTGTTTATTACTTGTTTAGAATTAGAATTAATTTAAAATTGTTTAGAACATCTTTGAAACTGTCTTAAATTGGTTTAAAACTGTTTACAACTTGTTAAAAACAGTTTTGAAACAGCTTGAATTTGTTTAGAAAATTTAAAAACCATTTTTTGAGAACTCTTTGAAACTTTTTTAAAATTGTTTATATCTTGTTCAAAACCGTTTGAAACCTATTTAAAATGGTTTAAAACTGTTTTGTAACTGTCTTAAACTAGTTTTAAACTGTTTAGAACTTGTTTGAAATTATCTAGAGAGTTTCAAACTATTTAGAAATATTGACAAATTGTTTAAAATTTAAGACCGGTTTGTAAATTTTAAGAACTGTTTGTAATTATACAGAACCGGTTCAAATTTGTTTAGAACTTTTAAAAATTAGTTTAAAACTGTTTAGAACTTGTTTAAAACTCTTTATAACTTAATTTTTTTTAAACTTTATTTGTTAAAAATATTTTTAATTTATTTATAATTGTTCAAAACTTTTTTAAACTGTTTTAAACTGTTTATTACTTTTTTAGAATTTGTTTAAAACTGTTTATAAACTTTTTGAAACTGTCTTAATCTGCCTTAAAACTGTTTAGAACTGGTTTGAATTTGTCTTTTAACTTTTAAAACATTTTAACTTGTTTCAAATTATTTTTAATTGAATTTTAATTGTTTAAAACTTTGTCGAAAACTGCTTTGAAAAATGAAAATGTGACTGATACGGAGAAATCGATAAAATCCCAAAAATTCAATTACCAAGCTGCTCTTTAAAAATTGATCTTTATGAGTGTGGAAAGTGAAATTTTCGGCTTCAGTCTAAAGTCGTGCTCTCTATTTTGATTTATATTGGTCCAACAAGTGTAATTTACAGAACATACATATATGAGGAAGCAATGGCGGCTTCTAATGCATCCAATAAAGAACTTCTTATATGGCCTAGGCGTCGATCTCGTTATGCATGGCGAACAATTATTCAGCCATGAAGGAAACGTCGGAAGAAGAAGCGGTGAGCTGTCAAGAGAAATGTGTCTGGTTTAACTAAATTAAACCAATGAGCGAAACGCATACCCATAACCTTTCTTTCACTTTCGAAATGTTACGATATTTCACTGTTCCTTGAAACCAGACTTGATCCACATAAATTTATCACTATATCCTTTCCACGGCAAATTTATAAACATACCTTTTTTTATTTCATCTTGATAATATTCTCAATTATAAAAACTTTCTGGAATTCTTGGGAACAGAAATTTTCCATAATTACTTCATTCATTTTAGTCGAAAGTGCTCGACTTTTATTTGACAGTTTAAATGATAATCTTTTCTCAAGATGGGAACAAAGCATGTAGTTTTAGATATCAATCAAACATCAACTTTACTACTGATAATTACAGTTTTTAAATCTTTCTGACAACAAGTCGAATAATTTATTCACTAAACTTTTTTTATGAGACAATTTTCTTGGCGTATTTTGGGTCTTTTTTATGTTTTAGATCAGGGGCGGCGACTTGTAAATTTTTGCCATCTGCAAACTTAATATTGACCGAGGGGGGGAGAAAGAGAAATAAAACAATAATAAATTAAAGAGTTTCTTAATTAGCGTAATTATTGTAACTCAAAAGTTAAGAATTTTATTTGATTTCGAGTACATTTTCGGAAACAATAACCAAATAATCAAAATAATATAAAATTTGTGATCAGATCATTACAAGTTAAAAAAAATTAAAAATTGACGAACTTAATTAAAATTTGAGAAAAATAATTGAAAAATGATTAAAACATTGCAAATTTGAAGAACGAAAATCATATTTTTTAAAATAATTGAAAAATGTCGAAAAAAATTGAACTTAGAAAAATAATTAAACATTATAGAAATAATCGTAACTTCAACAAAATAATGGAATTTTGAAAGAAATAATTAAAAATTCGGAATTAGTCAACAAATATTCAAAATAATATAAAATTTGTTAAAATCATTGCAAATTAACCAAAAAATAATCAAAAATTGTCGAAAGTATTTGGAATATGAGAAAAAAAATTGAAGAATGATTAAAGAATTGAAACGTGGATACAGTAACTTAGATTTGAGAAAATAAATAAAAATTACAAAATAATAATATTAACAATTGAAAATTAAAGAAAATTATTAAAATTTGAGAAATATACTTTAAAATCTAGAAAATTAATTAAAGAGTAATGAAAATAATAAAAAATTCGAGACACTATTTGCAAAGTAATAAAAATAATTAGAAATTGAAGAAAATAATTTTATTTTTTGAGAAATAATTAAAAAAATTGCAACATATATTTGTGATGAAATGAAAGAAAATAATTTCAGAACAATAAAAATAATTGAATATAAAAAAAAATAAGTGCAAGTTGTGATAAATTATAAAAAAATTCAAAATAAATTAAAAGATAATTGAATATGAGAAAAATTAATGGAAAAATATAAAAGAAAATGAAAATTGAAAAAAATGTTTGAAAAATGAAATAAATAATTGAAAATTGAAAAAATTGATTGCAAAATGATCATAATAATATTTGAAATTAAAGAAATTTAATAAAATTTGAGAAAAATATTTTAAAGTCTAGGATATTAATTAAAGAATAATGAAAATAGTATAAAATTGGAGAAAATATTTGTAAAGTAATAAAAATAATTTAAAATTGAAAAAAATAATTTTAGTTTGTGAAAAATAATTGAACAAATTTCAACATATATTTGCAATATAAGAAAATAATTGCAGAATGATAAAAAATAGTTGTATATTGAAAAAATAACTAAAATTTGAAATAAATAATAAAAAATTAGAAAATTAATAAAAAAGTAATTGAAAATGAGAAAAAGTTATTGAAAATTAATTGAAAAATAAATTTAATAATAAAGTAATTGATAGACATAATTGTATATTGAAGAAAATAATAAACATTTGTAAAAAATAATTTAAAAAATTACAGACTATATTTGAGATAAACAAGAGTACAATTACAATTATTATATATTATAATTCTTCAAACCTCGATTAATTTAAAATTTCATTGATTAAAATTTTAATTAATACACTCTTTAAGAATAGTAAATTTTAAATTATTTAAAAATATCTTCAATTTTTAAGATTTTTTTTATGATTTTATTTATATTTGCTACAATTCTCAACTATTTTTATCATTTTTCTTTAATTTTATTTTTATTATTTTTTATTTTTTCCCCTCATATTTAAATTCAAATTCCCAAGTTTCAATTCTTTTTTTTAATCTTTGAGAATAGTAAATTTAAAATTATTTAAAAATTTCTTAAATTTTTAACAATTCTTTTCTGTTATTATTTTAATTACTTGCTACAGTTGTCAATTATTTTTATCATTTTCCAAAAATTGTCTTCATTTTGTAATTATTTCCATTATTTTTCCCCTAATTTTTAAATTCAATTTCCGCAAGTTTAAATTCTTTTCTTTAATTTTTCCAAATAAAACTTTTTCAGTTTCAATTATTTTCTTCAATATCAAATTAGTTAAATTATTTATTAATTAATTTTTTAATTCTTTCGTCATTTTTCAATTATTATTACAAAATATGGTTTTTTTTTTAAATTTTAATCATTTTCTTCGAATTGTAAATTCATTTATCCACTTTCTTCTTAAGAAATTTGTTTTTTGTTAGTAATTTTGCCATATGGAAAATTTTATAAAAGTCTGAATTTTTCTAGAATTCTAAATTTCTAGGTCAAATTTTTGGATTTTTTTAAGGTTATGTCAAAAGTATGACGTGATGGGATTAAATAGATTTTATATTCGGCTTCAGCGACCCCAAAAACATAAAGCAGTCATAGTTTAACTTAAAAATCTGAATTTTTCTAGATTTCAAAATTTTGTATCATAATTTGGGTTTTTTTTAGGTTAGGTTGAAATCCTAACGTGATGGGGTTAAATAGACTTCAGATTTAGTCTTAGCGACCCCAAAAACATAAAGTAGTGATGGTCTGATCTCGAGCTCAGATGATCAATTTTTTTTTGTGTGCCGGTGTTATCAATTGTAAAATGTCTATTTTCGTCACTAGTGTGGAAAAATAACTATTTTGGCCAGGGGCGGCGACTTGTGAATGGTACGTCTGCAAATTCCATAGAGCAAAAAATTCCATATGGCAAAATTACTAAAAAAGAAGAAAAAAAATGACAAAAGAATTTAAAAATTAATTAATAAATAATTTAACTATTTTGATATTGAAGAAAATAATTGAAACTGAAAAAGTTTTATTTGGAAAAATTAAAGAAAAGAATTTAAACTTGCGGAAATTGAATTTAAAAATTAGGGGAAAAATTGAATAATAATGTAAATAATTACTAAATGAAGACAATTTTTGGAAAATGATAAAAATAGTTGACAACTGTAGCAAATAATTAAAATAATAACAGAAAAGAATTGTTAAAAATTTAGAAAATTTTTAAATAATTTTAAATTTACTATTCTCAAAGATTAAAAAAAAAGAATTGAAGCTTGGGAAATTGAATTTAAATATGAGGGGAAAAAATAATAAAAATAAAATTAAAGAAAAATGATAAAAATAGTTAAGAATTGTAGCAAATATAATTCAAATCATAAAAAAATCTTAAAAATTGAAGAAATTTTTAAATAATTTAAAATTTACTATTCTTAAAGAGTGTATTAATTAAAATTTTAATTAATGAAATTTTAAATTAATTGAGGTTTGAAGAATTATAATATATAATAATTGTAATTGTACTCTTGTTTATTTTAAATATAGTCTGTAATTTTTTAAATTATTTTTTACAAATGTTTATTATTTTCTACAATATACAATTATGTCTATCAATTACTTTCTTATTAAATTTATTTTTCAATTAATTTTCAATTACTTTTTTATTAATTTTCTAATTTTTTATTATTTATCTTAAATTTTAGTTATTTTTTCAATATACAACTATTTTTATCATTCTGCAATTATTTTCTTATATTGCAAATATATGTTGAAATTTGTTCAATTATTTTTCACAAACTAAAATTATTTTTTTCAATTTTAAATTATTTTTATTACTTTACAAATATTTTCTCCAATTTTATATTATTTTCATTATTCTTTAATTAATATCCTAGATTTTAAAATATTTTTCTCAAATTTTATTAAATTTCTTTAATTTCAAATATTATTATGATCATTTTGCAATCAATTTTTTCAATTTTTAATTATTTATTTCATTTTTCAAACATTTTTTTCAATTTTCATTTTCTTTTATATTTTTCCATTAATTTTTCTCATATTCAATTATCTTTTAATTTATTTTGAATTTTTTTATAATTTATCACAACTTGCACTTATTTTTTTTTATATTCAATTATTTTTATCGTTCTGAAATTATTTTCTTTCATTTCATCACAAATATATGTTGCAAATTTTTTAATTATTTCTCAAAAAATAAAATTATTTTTTTCAATTTTTAATTATTTTTATTACTTTGCAAATAGTGTCTCGAATTTTTTATTATTTTTATTACTCTTTAATTAATTTTCTAGATTTTAAAGTATATTTCTCAAATTTTAATAATTTTCTTCAATTTTCAATTGTTAATATTATTATTTTGTAATTTTTATTTATTTTCTCAAATCTAAGTTACTGTATCCACGTTTCAATCCTTTAATCATTCTTTAATTTTTTTCACATATTCTTAATAATTTCGACAATTTTTTATTATTTTTTGGTTAATTTGCAATGATTTTCACAAATTTTATATTATTTTGATTATTTGGTGATTAATTCCGAAAATTTCCATTATTTTTTTCAATTAACGATTATTTGTATCGTTTTTCTTCAATTTTTAATTACTATTCTTATCATTTTGCAATCAATTTCTTCAATTTCCAATTATTCTCACTATTCATTCCTCAGTTAAATTCCTAAATTTTCAATTATTTATCTTATTTTTCAATTTTTATGTTCTTTTATCCTTTTGCAATATTATTTTCTCGACTTTTAAGTAGATATATATTAATTATTTTTCAATTTATTTTCTTAATTTTCCATTTATTATCTTAAATCTAAGTTATACTCCCCACTTTTCAATGTTTCAAGCAATCTTCAATTATTTTTCTCAAATTTTAATTACGTTTGTCAATTTTTAATTATTTTTTTTCATTTGCAATGATTTTAACAAATTTTATATTATTTTGAATATTTGTTGACTAATTCCGAAAATTTTAATTATTTCTCTCAAAATTCCATTATTTTTTTTGAATTTACGATTATTTCTATAATGTTGTAATTATTTTTCTAAGTTCAATTTTTTTCGACATTTTTCAATTATTTTAAAAAATATGATTTTTGTTCTTCAAATTTGCAATGTTTTAATCATTTTTCAATTATTTTTCTCAAATTTTAATTAAGTTCGTCAATTTTTGATTTTTTTAACTTGTAATGATCTGATCACAAATTTTATATTATTTTGATTATTTGGTTATTATTTCCGAAAATGTACTCGAAATCAAATAAAATTGTCAACTTTTGAGTTACAATAATTACGCTAATTAAGAAACTCTTTAATTTATTATTGTTTTTTTTCTCTTTCTCCCCCCCCCCTCCCCCCTCGGTCAATATTAAGTTTGCAGATGGCAAAAATTTACAAGTCACCGCCCCTGATTTTGGCGCCCCTTATTTCACGGCGGCGCCAAAAAAAGTCCTTCCTTTCGCTTTTGACAGAAATATTGTACCTATGTATCACAAACAGAATCATATATGATTTTAATTCCAAGGATTGCACAATAGCACAAATATTGGTCTGTCTAGAGCAAAAATCCCCCTGAAAAGTTGTTCTTAAAACATTTATAGACACAAGTGTCGTTAATGCTCGAATGTCCAGCGAATGTCCAGTAATTAGGAACCATATAATTGCATGAAATATTCATTTCATTAACTAATTACTAGAGGACATTTCATAATAGGAATATTTTAATGAATTAATCATGAGTAGAATTTCATTTTATTTTGAAATAATGATCGAGGAGAGTAGACGGAATTCACTCGGGAATGCCAACTTCGTGACCCGATTGTAAAGCAAACAGAGACTTAAACGCAACCTGTCAGGAAAAAATGGCGACACGACATAACGAGAATTAATAAACCATTTTTACATGGTTTCGCTGAAGGCAAAATGTGCGTATTACGACGAGTTGCTGATTAATTAACAACATTCTCCCGCACACGAGAGATGATACTCATCCACGATTAGTCGATGGATGAAACGTGTTTTTTTTCGAAGACATCAGTGAATTTTATGTGGCACTTGAGTCCGGTAATTCACTTGATAATGTAAACAGAACAGGTATTCGTACAACAGCAGCAAGCACGAGGAAATGAAAGCCAGTCATTTCTAGTTATGGCTTTTGACTCGTTCTGTATTTGAAGGCTATCAAGTCCCTCAGCCACGCCTTTGATTGCCTTCTGTCTTATCTTGGCGCATTGACCAAATTTTGGAGTTTTAATGATGGACTAAAAAGATGTTGGGATTTTACTTCATGCTTACTGGAAAAAGCTGAAATGGTATTAGATTAATACACTATCAGTAACTGCTTAATAGAATAAAAATTGTATGCTCATTCTTCATGGTGATATATTTTTCAAATATCGGCATCAATAGTACTGATAGGAATGATAACATGTATAATAACAGAAGATGATAATCTAATAAAAATCACTCTTGATTGATATTATCATCCCTTATGACTTTTACTTACTTCCGTGAACTTAAACAAATTTTGCATCCTCAGTAACAGATGAAAATTATTTATTTGACACGCAAATATCGAAACATGAAATAACCGAACATGATCAGCCCTTAAAACACAACCTTGATTGATAATCCTTAAAAAAAACCAGCGTAGATATCCGCGCAGAAATCCTCTAGAAACTTCTGCGTTACCAAAAAAATTCCAAATCCAAATTCGTCATAAGAATCCGAGCAGAAATCCACAAAAAACTTCTGTGTTAACAGAAAAACTCTAAGCCCAAAATCTGCGTATATAGAAATCTATAAGAAAATAAGATAATTGGATAAATTGGATACAAAAAATCCAAAGCCAAAATCCGCATAAAAAATTGAGTAGAAATTCTCGACAAACTTCTGTGTTACCAGAAAAATTCCAATTCCTAAATCCTCATAAGAATCCGAAGGGAAATCCACTAAAAAAATTCCGTGTTACACTAGTTTACAAAAAAAAAAAAATTTTTGTGTACATTCAATGTCACTATTTTTTTCTTATGTACTAAGCTTCCCGTTACTTAAAAATGACATTAAGAAATTTTTCTATGGATAGGTTTTCGAAATATGAATTTTTTTATGTTTTTTTCGGAGGTGACTTCACGTTTTAGGCCGTATCTCGAGTTACAGAAGTCCGATTAAGTTTTTCTAGGTGTCAAATTAAAGGTAATCAAATTCCAAACCATCGCTTTTAACATTATTTTTCAATCGGTTAAATATTTTAAGTGATATAGTCCAAGAGAAAATAGAAAATTTGAGTTTTGGGCCCAAAATCTGAAAAACAAATTCATTCTACTGCCATGCAAAAATAGAAAACGTCAATTATGTCCAGTTTTAAATTTTTTACACATATGGCTCACTTTTAGGAAGAAAAAAATGTATGCATGAAAAAAACCTATGGGTAATTATTGAAGTTATAAGCCAGAGTACTGAAATTCTCGTTTTACGCGATTTCGGTATTTTACCTCCTTTTATAGTGATTATGTTGATTAATTTAATGAATACAATATCTAATTAGAAAATGGACTTTTTTCACAGATTTCAAATAATTTTCAGTGCTTTACTAATTCAAATTTGACTGAAAAATTTTTTGGAGTTTTTGACAAAAATTTCTGAAGAGGCATAAATTGATTAAAATCTGCATTTTTGACAAGTTGAATCAGATGCGCAGAGGCTCAATTTTTGTTGAATTTTGTTCGTTAATAGATGAAAAAGTTTGAAATAAGATATAGAAATATGAAAAATAAATGATATTTGACTGAAAAATGTTTTGGAGTTTTTGATAAAAATATCTGAAGAGGCATAAGTTGATTAAAATTTGCTTTTTTGACAAGTTGAATCAGATGCGCAGTGGTTCAATTTTTGTTAAATTTTGTTCGTTAATAGATGAAAAAGTTTGAAATTAGCTATCGAAATATGAAAAATAAATGATATTTGACTGAAAATTTTTTTGGAGTTTTAGACAAAAATATCTGAAGAGGCATAAATTGATTAAAATCTGCTTTTTTAAAGTCAATCGGACGTCTGTAATTCGAGATACGGCCTAAAACGTGAAGTCACCTCCGAAAAAAAAAAAAAAAATTTTAAAAATCCATATTTCGGAAACCTATGCATAGAAAAATTTCTTAATGTCATTTTTAAGTTTAGAGAACCATAGTACATTAAAAAAATAGTGGCATTAAATGTAAATTTTTGCTGTAAACAAGTGTTATTTTTCATATTTCGATATCTAATTTCAAACTTTTTCATCTAATAACGAACAAAATTAAAAAAAAATTGACCCTCTGCGCATCTGATTCAACTTGTCAAAGAAGCAGATTTTAATCAATTTATGCCTCTTCAGAAATTTTTGTCAAAAACTCCAAAAAATTTTTCAGTCAAATTTGAATTAGTAAAGCACTGAAAATTATTTGAAATCTGTGAAAAAAGTCCATTTTCTAATTAGATATTGTATTCATTAAATTAATCAACATAATCACTATAAAAGGAGGTAAAATACCGAAATGGCGTAAAACGAGAATTTCAGTACCCTGGCTTATAACTTCAATAATTACCCATAGATTGTTTTCATCCATACATTTTTTTCTTCCTAAAAGTGAGCCATATATGTAAAAAATTTAAAACTGGACATAATTGACGTTTTCTATTTTTGCATGGCAGTAGAATGAATTTGTTTTTCAGATTTTGGGCCCAAAACTCAAATTTTCTATTTTCTTTTGGACTATATCACTTAAAATATTTAACCGATTGAAAAATAATGTTAAAAGCGATGGTTTGGAATTTGATTACCTTTAATTTGACACTTAGAAAAACTTAATCGGACGTCTGTAACTCGAGATACGGCCTAAAACGTGAAGTCACCTCCGAAAAAAACGTAAAAAAATTTTAAAAATTCATATTTCGGAAACCTATCCATAGAAAAATGTCTTAATGTCATTTTTAAGTTTAGAGAACCATAGTACATAAAAAAAATAGTGGCATTAAATGTACATTTTGGCTGTAAACTAGTGTAAGAAAAAAATTCTAATCCCAAAATCCCTGTAGAAATCTATGAGAAACTTTCCAAGGATATATAAAATACAATTCTAAAATCCTCGTAAAACTCTAAGAAGAAATTTCTAAGGATACAAAAATTCAAGTCCAAAATTCGCATAAAAAATTGTGTAGAAATCCTCAAGAAACTTCTGTTTTACCAAAAAAATTGCAATTCCAAAATCCTCGTAGAAATCTAAGAAGAAAATCACAAGGATACAAAAAAACCAATCTTAAAATTCTTACTAAAATCCGCGTAGATATCTTCAAGGAACTTTTGTATTACCTAAAAAACTCCAAATCCAAAATCAGCTTAAAAAAGCTTAGAAGTAATTCCCAAGGATACGAAAAACCCAAGTTCAAAATCCTGATAAAATTCCTCGCGGAATTAATTATTTTCCTCGGAAAATTAAATTTCTTAATAGGAATGTGGATAAATGAATTTACAATTCAAAAGAAAAAGATGAAAATTTAAAAAACAAAAATAATTGAAAAATGACAAAATAAATTGAAAATTAATTAATAAATAATTAAAATAATTTGATATTGAAGGAAATAATTAAAAATGAAACAATTTTATTTGGAAAAATTAAAGAAAATAATTGAAATTTGATGAAATTTTTAATTTAAAGTTTAGCGGAAAAATTGAAAAATAATGAAAATTTATTAGAAATTGAAGAAAATTTTTAAAAACTGGTATTACTTATTCAAAATATATGAAAATTGTAGCAAATAATTGAAATCATAATAGAAAAGAGTGGTTAAAAATTGGAGAAATATTTAAACAGAGCAAAAAAGTCGCCCTTTGAAATTGCCTATGGCAAAACTGCAGAAAAAAATAAAATTTTTAATAGGAATGTGAATAAATGAATTTACAATTCAAAAGAAAAAGATTAAAATTTATGAAGTTTTTGTAAACATTTTTTTTGTAAAATTTTTAGACTGCAGGAATTTGATAAATAAATAAATAAGTAAAAACAAAAATCATAATTTGCAAACGTAATTGAAAAATGAGGAAAGAAATTGAAAATTAATTAATGAATAATTAAAGTAATTTGATATTGAAGGGAATAATTAAAAATGAAACATTTTTATTTGAAAAAAATTAAAGAAAACAATTAAAACTTGAGGAAATTTTGAATTTAAAGTTTAGAGGAAAAATTGAAAATTTATTAGAAATTGAAAAAAATTTTTGAAAACTGATCTACTTTTTCAAAATAGATGAAAATTGTAGCAAATAATTGAAATCATAATAGAAAAGAATGGTTAAAAATTGAAGAAATATTTAAATATGTTTAAATTTATTATTCTGAAAGCGAAGATTAATTAAATTTTTAATCAATATTAAATTAATTGTAATTATACCCTTTTTCATCTTAAATATATTCTGAAATTCCTTCACATATTTTTTACAAATTTTTATCATTTTCTTCAATTTCCAATTATTTTTTTATTAAATTTATTTTTCAAATAATTTTTAATTACTTTTTGTCATTTTCAATTATTTTTTGATTAAGCTTCTAATTTTTTTATTATTTATCTTAAATTCTAGTTATTTTTTCAATTTACAATTATTTTCATCATTCTGCAATAATGTTCTTTTATTACAAATATACATACTGTAATTTTTTCAATGTTTTAATCATTCTTCGATTATTTTTCTCAAATTTCTATTACTTCGTCAATTTTTAATTATTTTTTTCATTTGCAATTATTTTTACAATTGTTATATTATTTTGAATATTTGTTGATTAATTTCAAAAATTTCAATTATTTATCTCAAGTTTTTTTTTCTTTCTTCAATTATTAATTATTTCTATCATTTTTCAATTACTTTTTGTCCTTTTCAATTAATTTTTTATTCATTTTCTTATTTTTTTATTATTATTTATCTCTAATTCCGGTTATTTTTTCAATTCAAAATTATTTTTATCATTTTACAATAACTTTATTTTATTACAAATTTATGTTGTAATTTTTTCAATTATTTTCCACAAATTAAAATTATTTTCTTCGTTTTTTAATTGTTTTATTACTTTACAAATATTTTCTCGAATTTTGTATTATTTTCATTATTCTTCATTAATTAATTTCCTAGATTTTAAAATATTTTTCTCAAATATTTATAATTTTTTCCGATTTTCGATTATTGTTATCATTTACAATCAATTTCTTCAATTTTTAATTATTATTACATTATTACTATTCCTCAATTAAATCCCTAAATTTTCAATTATTTATCTTATATTACAATTAGGTACTTGTTTTTTAATTTTCATTTTCTTAAAACTTTTGAATTTATTTTCTTCACCTTTTAATTAGATACATTAATTGTTTTTTAATTAATTTCCTAAATTTTCATTTATTATTTCAAATCCAAGTTACTGCATACACTTTTTAATGTTTTAATCATTCTTTGATTATTTTTCTCAAATTTAAAATACTTTCGTCACTTTTTAATTATTTTTTCAATTGCAATGATTTTCACAATTTTTATATTAGATTGAATATTTGTTGATTACTTCCGAAAATTAGAATTATTTATCTCAAATTTCTATTATTTTCTTTAATTTATTTTTTAATTATTTCTATAATGTTGTAATTATTTTCCTAAATTTAGAATTCTTGAAATCATTTTGTAACAAGGTACTTTCTTTTACTTAACAAAAATTCTGTATTTTTTCAAAATTATTTTTTTAAAAGTGCAATAAATATATCTACAAATTTCAACTATTTTTTGAAAAACCTGCAAAAAATAAATACATTCTATAAAAATAAAATAGTTGATAAAATTATGAAAAGCAATGCATTACGAAACAATACATAAAAAATACCTAATAAATGCTTTGAAAAAATTATACAAATTATAAGATAAAAATTATAAATTAAAAGAAGTGAAAGAAAAACAAAAAACAAAAAATTCTTAATAAAAAAAAAAGAAGTTCCAATTTAATAACTTTACTAAAAGTTTAAAAATTTATAAAAAAAAGTTATAAATGAACGAAAAAATTGAAGGAAAGTGAAAGAAATTTAAAAAGTCGGAAAGTTTGAAGGAATGAGAAAAACTAAGAACAACTAATAAAGAATAATAAAGCAATATTTTGAAGAATGTTAAATGTCTTTAAAGAAAATGTGACAAACTTTGAAAAAATTCAAAAAAAACTTTAAACTAAGCAATAAAGTAAAAATTATGAAAATAAACTGAAATATAAATAATAAAAACAAAATTGTAAAAAGATAAATATAAAACGAGCTAAAAAAACTATAAAATAAATGTGACATTCTTTAAAAAAAGTTTTAGAATTTATTAAAAATGAAGAAAATAGAATAATAATTTGCAAACAATTTTTAAACAGAAACAAATTTGAATACATTAAATTTAGGTTTTTTAAAGAAATAATAATTTATGGCCAATTTGCGGACGAAAATTTAGAAAAACCCTGTATCAAAACTGGAAAGGGAAAAAAAAGAAAAAATGAAAAAACATTAATTATTTTACGAATTTTTGTTAAATTAAAAACTTTATATAGGTTAATCGATTCGTTTTGAGATAAGGAATATGATTTTTGTATTTATTAAGTTGTATTTTTAGCATGGAACAAATTTTTGTCAGAAAACGACTTTTCTTCGATGGAACACATTTTTTGTCTCTTTTGGTTTTCAAGACAATTTTGTCTTGATTTTGTCTTGGAAAACTCAATTTTTCTCAGAAGAGGAAAATTGAATTATGTTGTCTTTCAACTCGTCATAACTTTTACAATAACTGGGATTTTTAAATAAAATTTTCAGGAAATATGCACTATTCTATGAACATACCAACAAAATTTTCTAAATTTAGATAAATAATTCGTAAAAATTTATAAAAATTATTTTCTGACAACTTACGTTTAATTAGTATACTAAACTTTTCAGACGCTTCGGGAGTCGAGGTTATTTTAATAAATAAAAATTTAATCAAGACAAAAAATTCGAGAAAGGTTCAAAGAAGTTTGTTTTTGGCAAATTTCAAACCTCAAATTTGAACCTTCCTCGAATTTTTGGTATCGATTAAATTTTGATTGTTTAAAATAACCTCGAGTAACCTTAAAATACCTCTAATAATAGTTTACGAGAAAATTTTGTTATCAAAAAAACATATACAACATAAAATATGTATTTTAAGAAAATCTACAACTTTTGTCAAAAATAATTTTCGAAATTGCAGAAAACTGGATTTTTATAGTTTTAACTATGATAATCTTTGCGACAATTTTCACTATTATATTCGTAATCAGCATGTCAAAATACTTAGTTATACCAAGTTTAAAAAAAATCCGAGGTACAGATTAAAAGTTATTTGAAATCAATTCTCTAATAATAAAGAGAACATTTTTCATACACTTGTTATTTTTATTATCTTTAGATCTGTTTATATGCATTAACACATTAAAATCGGTGAATCTTTTTATGTCAAGGTGACACACTCTCACACAAAAGACGTGTTTGCGTGCAAAATTTTTATTTACATTTCACTTGTGATATCTCTTTTCCATGACTTGATTCGTTACCACGCTAGAGGTTTCATTGTCTCATTTCGGTTAGCGGAAGCAAGCATTTCTTGAAACGCGTGTAACTAGCAGTATGAAATCACCAAATGACCCTCGTTAGGAAATAGAAAACAGGTGCAAGTCTAAACACAGTTATTTATAAAAATAACTTAAGAACAAAGTATTCTCAAGAGTAGACTATATTTTTTTTCATCACATTTCAAACAACTTTCAATAGATCCAAAATTCTATTTTAAACAAATATCAATTAATTTCTAATTCTATTATATACTTGATAGGTTAAATTGATTCAAATTTTGATTATTTTTAATTTCGGTGAATTTGATTATAAAGAATCTTAAATTAAAAAAAAAAGAATTATTATACCTACTTAATTTACATAATTTACTTATTAACTTTTTTCCTTAGTAACGAAAATGGTCATTTTCCCTACTATAAATTTATATTTTGAATGCTACAAATCAACTCATTGAATATTGCAATATTTGAAAAATCAATTAACTTAATTTCTAAGGACGAAAATTAGCAACCCCCAAAAAACAACACCTAAAGAAAATTATAGAACAGAAATCTAAAAAAAAATCAAATTCTACAAAAAAATTACAATCAAGTTCTAAAACAATGAAACATACTCTAAAATGACCCCCTAATTTTTCCAATTGACAAAAAGAATTATCAATCCCAAAAAACTGCCCTTTAGGAAAATAATAAAAAAGATTTCGAAAAAAAACTACAATTCTACAAAAAAAATTACAAACAAGTTCTAAAATAATGAAACATAATCAAGAATATGCTCTATAATTTAACCAATTAATAAAAAGCAATATGAACCCCTAAAAACCACCCTTAAGGAAAATAATCGGAAAAAATTATAAAGAAAATTATCAATTTGCACAAAAAATTTGTAATGAGATCTAAAATGGTGGAACATACACAGAAAAATGCAACTTAATTTTAAAAATTGATAATAGGAATTATCAAACCCTAAAAACAACCTTAAGAAAATTAATCGAAAAAAATTATGTTGAAAATTAGCAATCTGCATAAAAAAATTCTAATGATGATTAAAAAATGTGAAACGTACCCAAAAATATAGTCTTAATTTTTTTTAATTGATAACAAGAATTATCAACCTTTAAAAACAACCCTTAAGGAAAATAATCAGAAAAAATTATTAAAAAAATTATCAATTTGCACAACAAAATTGTAATGAGATCTAAAATGGTGGAACATACACAGAAAAATGCAACTTAATTTTTAAAATTGATAACAAGAATTATCAACCTCTAAAAACAACCCTTAAGGAAATTAATCGAAAAAAATATGTTGAGATAATAATTTAAAAAATTAGGAGGTATATTTTTGCGTATGTTTCAACTTGTTAAATCTTCATTACAATTTTTTTGTGCAAATTGCCAATTTCTTCATAATTTTTTACGATTTATTTTCCTGAAGGGTGGTTTTTATGGATTAGTAATTCTTGTTATTAATTTAAAAAATTAGGAAGTATTTTTCTGAGTCGTTTTACATTTAAGGTCTTCATTAGACATTTTTTATGCAAATCAATAATTTTTTACATAGTTTTTTTTCGATTAATTTCCCATAGGGTGGTTTTTAGAAGTTGATAATTCCTCTTATCATTTAAAAAAAATTGGGAGCTTATTTTTTAGTACGTTTGACCTTCTTAAATCTTCATTAGAATTTTTTTATGGAGATTGCTAATTTTCAACATAATTTTTTTCGATTAATTTCCTTAAGGCTGTTTTTAGGGGTTGATAATTCCTATTATCAATTTTAAAAATTAAGTTGCATTTTTCTGTGTATGTGTCACCATTTTAGATATCATTATAATTTTTTTGTGCAAATTGATGATTTTCTTTATAATGAAACGAAAGTAAAAATGAACGGAAGTAATTTAAATTTGAGAGAAATACTTTAAAATCTTAGAAATAAATTGAAAAAAATCTGGGTAATGAAAAATTGGAGAAAATAATTGAAAATTGAAAAAAATGATTCAAATTGCGATAAATAATTAAAAATTTAGAAAATTAATTCAAAAAATGATAAAAATGATTAAAAATTTAAGAAAATTATAAAGAAATAACATAAATAATTTAAAATTGAAGAAAATAATTAAAATTTAATAAAATAATTGAAAAAACTGCATAATATATTTTAAATAAAGGAAAAGTAAAGAAAATCCCAGGGAAATACACTTAAAACTTTTAGAAGTTAATTGCAAAAAAAAATAGAAAATAATTAAAAATTAGACTGTATAAATGAAAAAAGATAAACATAATTTAAAATTGAGAAAAACAATTTTTAATTTAAGAGAAATAATTGCAAAACATACAGAATAAAGGTACATAAAATATAAGAAAATTGTAGATATAATTGAAAATTGAATATAAAAATTGAAAATAATAAACAAATAATATAAATAATTGAAAATAGAATTATTTATTTGAAAATGATTAAAAATTAAAAAAATAATGGGAAATATGAGAAAAATATTTTAAAATTTTAGAAAATAATTTAAAAAATAAGAATAATTAAAACTTGTGGTAAATAGTTGGAAAATGATTTTACAATTTGAAACTTGAAGACAATAATTGAAATATGATGAGAACAATAATAAGTTGAAAAAAATTTTGTTATTTTTCTTTAAATTATCAACTATTTCTTTAAAGTTTCAATTTAAATCCTTAATCTTCAATTTCATTCTTTAATCTTCCATTTATTTCTTTAATTTTCAATTATTTTCTTCAATTTTCAATTGCATTCTTCGTTTTTCAATTATTTTATTAAAAATTCAATAATTCTCGCATTTTCTTAATTATCAAATATTTTTTTGAAATTTCAATACAATTCTTCAATTTCCAAATGATTTCTTTAATTTTCATTTATTTTTTACAATTTTTTCCATTACTTTCATCAGTTTTCAATTGACAATTTATTTTTCTCCTTCAGTTTTATGATTATTCATCAATTTTAAAATCTTTTTGTTTTTTCGAATGCCGATTATTCTCACCATTTTTTGAATTCTTTTTCCTATGGTTCATTATCTTTTTTAATAGTTAATTATTTTCGTCATTATTTAATTATTTTCGTAATATTGTAATTTTTCTTTTAATTGTAAATTATTTTCTTGAAATTTCCATTTAATTCTTTAATTTCCAATTTATTTCTTAAATTTTTAATTATTTTCTTCAATTTTCAAATATCTTCTTTAATCTACAATTTTTTATCGATTTTCAATTAATTCCTCAATATTCAATTATTCTCTGATTTTTTCAATTATTTTTTCACTCATAAAAATTGTTTTAAAATTATCATTAAGTTTCGTTAATTTTAAATACAATTGTTTAAATTTTTTTTTATTTTTAACTCTTTTCTTCAATTTTTATTTCCATTCTTTAGTTTTTAATTGTTTTTTTCTATATTCATTAATTATCGGCTTTTTTAATTAATTTTTTTCAATTTTTAATTATATTCCATACATTTTAATTCAACTTTTTAATTTTGTATTGCTTTCTTCAATTTTCAATTATTTTTTTCAGTTTTAACTATTTTTTTCGATTATCAATCCAGTTGTTAAATGTGCAATTATTTCGAACAATTATTCCTATAATATTCTTAATATTTAAATTTGCAATTATTTTCTTTAAACTTAATATTTCTTGTTTAATTTTTACAATTGTTTTTTTCAGTTGTCTATTAATCTAGTCATTTTTTGAATTTTGTTTTACACTGACAATAATTTTCGTAATGTTTCACATATTTTCTTCATTTTTTCAACTATTTCCTTCAATTATTATTTATTTTCCGCAATTTTCAATTATTTCCTACAATTTTTTAAATTTTTAATTATTATTTTAAAATTGTATAATTAATCTTTGATTTTTTAAATTATTTTGTTCGGTTGTGTATTAATCTTTACATTTTTTTAAATTTTGTTTTCAATTTTCGAATATTTTGGTCATTTTGTCATTTTTGTTCCAGTTATCAATTATTTTTTCAAATTTTAATTTAATTCCTTAATTTTCATTTTATTTCATCAATTTTTTCTAATATTTTCAATTTCAATTATTTTTTTCGATTTTCAATCCAGTTGTTTAATTTGCAATTTTTTGCAAATTAACAAAATTACATAAAATTACATAAAATATTTTAAATAAAGGAAAGTTAAACAAAATTTGAGAAAAATACTTAAAACTTTCAGAAAATCATTAAAATAAAAGAAAATAATTAAAAATTAGAGAAAATAAATGAAAAAAGATAAACATAATTTAAAATTGAACAGAACAAATTTTAATTAAAGAGAAATAAGTAAAAAGTTTTTGGCAATTATGAAAAAGAACGAGAAAAAGAACGAAAGTAATTGAAAATTGAAGAAAATAATTTAAAAAATAATGTAAATAATGAAATAATTGAAAAGTCAGATAAATAGTTAAAAATATTTTTAATTATGAAACAAAGAATTGTAAAGAATTGAAAATTAAAGGAAATGAATTTTGGAAAATAATTAAAAAATGTTTTTAAATTTTATAACTTGACGAAAATAATTAAAATATAATACATTTAAATTGTTTTAATTATTTAAATAAATAAAGAAAAAATAATTGAAATTTGTAAAAAAAATACATGAAGATCTTAGAATCCAATTAAAAAAAAAGAACATAAATAAAAATTGGAGAAAAGAATTGAAAAAATAAGCTAAAAGTAATTGACATTTACGATAATTAATAAACAAATTTTGAAATTATGAAAACAAATTAATATAATTAAAATAATTAAAAATTAAAGAAATCAATTGAAATTTTAGAAAAATTCTTAAAAATCTTAGAGAATAATTTTAGAAAATGAGAATTACTAAAAATTGGAGAAAAGACTGGAAGAATGCTAAAAATAATTGAAATTTATGATAATTAATAAAATTTTTTGGAAATTATGAAAACAAAGAAAAATAATTAAAAATTGAAGAAAATAATAGAAATTTGAGAAAAATACTTAAAAAATTTTAGAAATTTATTTTATAAAATGAGAAAAACCAAAAATTGGAGAAAAGTCTTAAAGAATGCTAAAAATAATTGAAATTTACGATAATTAATAAAAAAAAAAATTTGAAATTCTGATAACAAATGAAAATAATTAGAAATTGAAGAAAATGTTTGAATTTTCAGAAAAATACTTAAAAATCTTAGAAAATGAGAATAATAATTAACAATCGAGAAAAATAATTGAAAAATGATAAAATTGAAAAAAGTAATTGAAATATGCTGAAAATAATTTAAGATTGAGAAAGAAAATTGAATTATGATGAAAATAATTTAAATATGAAAAATTGAAAAAATTCAATAAAATTTGAGAGAAAAAACTGAAATAATCATAGAGTATATGTTTAGAAAAAAATAATAATATAAAAATTACTTAAAAAATTTTAATTAAAGAGAATAATTAAAAAATTGCAGAAATAACGAAAATTGATGAGAATAATTGCAGTATCGGATAAATAATTGACATTTTTAAAAGTAATATGACAAAATAATGAATATAATTATAAATTGATGAAAATCAAGAAGAATTGCAGAATTTATTTTTAAGCAAAAGACAATAATTAAAAAATCGTTATATAATGGAAAATTGATGACAATAATATAAATTTGAGATAATAACTGAAAATTTAGGAAATTAATTGCATGTGTATATATTTTAAACTTCTTCAAAAACCATAATAAATTTTTAAAGCATTTTTCGAAACTTTTTGTTTACATTAATATATTCCCGGTTATATTCTCGTTCTCATTACCGTTCTCTTCACATCTTTACACTTTCTGTTCCCAAGAAAATGATCATATTTTTCCCAACTGACGAAAATGGTTACTTTTTCAACTAGTGACGAAAATGTGCAATTTCCAGTAAAAACATAATTATTATGGTAGGGGAGAGTCGGCCAAAATGCCTATAGTAAAGTTTCGAGCCAAAAAAAAAGTATTTAATTATAGTTTTGAAAAATATAAACCATCAAATATTTAGAAAACAACCTTTAAGAATATAATGAGGTAGTAATTTTAAGTATTTATTTCAGAAAAAATAGACAAAATAATTATTTAAATATTGATGTCAAAATTCGCCATTTCGACTCACGACTGGGCAAACCGCCTGTGCACAAAAATATGAAAAAATATGAATAAAAGTAAAAAATTTTTTATATATGTTTTCTATGATTAATTATCTTGTTAATATTAAAAAAAGAACTAGCTTTGAATACAAAAATATAATCTTTTCATCATAAGCCAAAGCTGTCCGACAAAAAATTGAAATGAAGTCTATAACAAATAAATAAAGCTTCTACAATTATAAAATAACTTGCAAAAGTAAATTAAGTACTGTAATAAATTACAAAAATACTTGCTTGCTTCAAAACAGCGTGAGTTTTAGAAAGAAATCGAAAATTTTTACATTCAATACCAAATATGACAGGTTAATCCGCCATGATTCTTTATAGTCACGTGACTCACGTAACTCTCCCACTTGTACGTATTTTTTCTGCGCATGCGAACTTCTTTTTATTCATCCCGCTGTTATTTAAAATCATGTTTTAAAAATATATTAAAAGTGATTCTTCAATGCATAATTATCATAATTATTATTAATATAAATGCAACAATTAATATAATTAATTTGTTTAAACACTGGTTTTTTATACAGAAGCAGTAACAACTTGATATTTAGTTTCTACATCAAAATATACGTACCCTGAGAAATTTTCCGTATCGTACGTATCTTGCTTAGAAGTTTCACATCATATAGGCAATTTAACCAAGTCAATTTGCCCAAAAACACACGGTGCAATTAAACTAATTATTTTCATTTTAGAACTCATTTTTAAGGTTTCGTGGTTCGGGACCGAAACCCTTATAGTGAGACTTTGTCGTCCGTCCGTCCGTCCGTCCGTCGTACACAGTAGCCTATGTTACTTCAAGTAGCCTTTGTCACATTTCAAGTAGCCTATGTCACTTCAAGTAGCCTATGTCACACTTCAAGTAGCCTATGTCACACTTCAAGTAACCTATGTCACTTCAAGTAGCCTATGTCACTTCAAGAAGCCTATGTCACTTTAAGTAGCCTATGCCACACTTCAAGTAGCCTATGTCACTTCAAGTAGCCTATGTCACACTTCAAGTAGTCTATGTCACTTCAAGTAGCCTATATCACACTTCAAGTAGCCTATGTCACTTCAAGAAGCCTGTCACTTCAAGTAGCCTATGTCACACTTCAAGTAGCCTATGTCACATTTCAAGTAGCCTATGTCACATTTCAAGTAGCCCATGTCACTTCAAGTGGCCTATGTCACTTCAAGAAGCCTATGTCACTTTAAGTAGCCTATGTCACTTCAAGTAGCCTATGTCACTTCAAGAAGCCTATGCCACACTTCAAGTAGCCTATGTCACTTCAAGAAGCCTATATCACTTCAAGTAGTCTATGTCATTTAAAGTAGCCTATGTCACATTTCAAGTAGCTTATGTCACACTTCAAGTAGCCTATGTCACTTCAAGTAGCCTATGTCACTTTAAGAAGCCTATGTCACTTGAAGAAGCCTACGTCACTTTAAGTAGCCTATGTCACACTTCAAGTAGCCTATGTCACTTCAAGTAGCCTATGTCACACTTCAAGTAGTCTATGTCACTTTAAGTAGCCTATGCCACACTTCAAGTAGCCTATGTCACTTCAAGAAGCCTATATCACTTCAAGTAGTCTATGTCATTTAAAGTAGCCTATGTCACATTTCAAGTAGCTTATGTCACACTTCAAGTAGCCTATGTCACTTCAAGTAGCCTATGTCACTTCAAGAAGCCTATGTCACTTGAAGAAGCCTATGTCACTTTAAGTAGCCTATGTCACACTTCAAGTAGTCTATGTCACTTCAAGTAGCCTATATCACACTTCAAGTAGCCTATGTCACTTTAAGTAGCCTGTCACTTCAAGTAGCTTATGTCACACTTCAAGTAGCCTATGTCACATTTCAAGTAGCCCATGTCACTTCAAGTGGCCTATGTCACTTCAAGAAGCCTATATCACTTCAAGTAGTCTATGTCATTTAAAGTAGCCTATGTCACATTTCAAGTAGCTTATGTCACTTTAAGTAGCCTAAGTCACACTTCAAGTAGCCTATGTCACACTTTAAGTAGCCTATGTCACATTTTAAGTAGCTTATGTCACTTTAAGTAGCATATGTCACAATTTAAGTAGCCTATGTCACATTTCAAGTAGCTTATGTCACACTTCAAGTAGCCTATGTCACTTCAAGTAGCCTGTCACTTCAAGTAGCCTATGTCACACTTCAAGTAGCCTATGTCACATTTCAAGTAGCCCATGTCACTTCAAGAAGCCTATATCACTTCAAGTAGTCTATGTCATTTAAAGTAGCCTTTGTCACATTTCAAGTAGCTTATGTCACTTTAAGTAGCCTATGTCATACATTAAGTAGCCTATGTCACATTTTAAGTAGCTTATGTCACTTTAAGTAGCATATGTCACACTTTAAGTATCCTATGTCACATTTCAAGTAGCTTATGTCACATTTCAAGTAGCTTATGTCACACTTCAAGTAGCCTATGTCACTTCAAGTAGCCTGTCACTTCAAGTAGCCTATGTCACACTTCAAGTAGCCTATGTCACATTTCAAGTAGTCTATGTCACTTCAAGTAGCCTATATCACACTTCAAGTAGTCTATGTCATTTAAAGTAGCCTTTGTCACATTTCAAGTAGCTTATGTCACTTTAAGTAGCCTATGTCACATTTCAAGTAGCTTATGTCACATTTCAAGTAGCTTATGTCACACTTCAAGTAGCCTATGTCACTTCAAGTAGCCTGTCACTTCAAGTAGCCTATGTCACATTTCAAGTAGCCCATGTCACTTCAAGTAGTCTATGTCATTTAAAGTAGCCTATGTCACATTTCAAGTAGCTTATGTCACTTTAAGTAGCCTATGTCACATTTCAAGTAGCTTATGTCACATTTCAAGTAGCTTATGTCACACTTCAAGTAGCCTATGTCACTTCAAGTAGCCTGTCACTTCAAGTAGCATATGTCACTTCAAGAAGTCTATGCCCCACTTCAAGTAGCCTATGTCACTTCAAGAAGCCTATATCACTTCAAGTAGTCTATGTCATTTAAAGTAGCCTATGTCACATTTCAAGTAGCTTATGTCACTTTAAGTAGCCTATGTCACATTTCAAGTAGCTTATGTCACATTTCAAGTAGCTTATGTCACACTTCAAGTAGCCTATGTCACTTCAAGTAGCCTGTCACTTCAAGTAGCCTATGTCACATTTCAAGTAGCCCATGTCACTTCAAGTGGCCTATGTCACTCCAAGAAGCCTATATCACACTTCAAGTAGCCTATGTCACTTCAAGTAGCCTGTCACTTCAAGTAGCCTATGTCACACTTCAAGTAGCCTATGTCACTTCAATAAGCCTATGCCACACTTCAAGTAGCCTATGTCACTTCAAGAAGCCTGTCACTTCAAGTAGCCTATGTCACACTTCAAGTAGCCTATGTCACACTTCAAGTAACCTATGTCACTTCAAGTAGCCTATGTCACTTCAAGAAGCCTATGTCACTTTTAGTAGCCTATGTCACACTTCAAGTAGCCTATGTCACACTTCAAGTAGCCTATGTCACTTTAAGTAGCCTGTCACTTCAAGTAGCCTATGTCACACTTAAAGTAGCCTATGTCACATTTCAAGTAGCTTATGTCACACTTCAAGTAGCCTATGTCACTTCAAGTAGCCTATGTCACTTCAAGAAGCCTATGTCACTTGAAGAAGCCTATGTCACTTTAAGTAGCCTATGTCACACTTCAAGTAGTCTATGTCACTTCAAGTAGCCTATATCACACTTCAAGTAGCCTATGCCACTTTAAGTAGCCTGTCACTTCAAGTAGCCTATGTCACACTTCAAGTAGCCTATGTCACATTTCAAGTAGCCCATGTCACTTCAAGTGGCCTATGTCACTTCAAGAAGCCTATATCACTTCAAGTAGTCTATGTCATTTAAAGTAGCCTATGTCACATTTCAAGTAGCTTATGTCACTTTAAGTAGCCTAAGTCACACTTCAAGTAGCCTATGTCACTTTAAGTAGCCTATGTCATTTAAAGTAGCCTATGTCACATTTCAAGTAGCTTATGTCACACTTTAAGTAGCCTATGACACTTCAAGTAGCCTATGTCACTTCAAGAAGCCTATGTCACTTGAAGAAGCCTATGTCACTTTAAGTAGCCTATGTCACACTTCAAGTAGTCTATGTCACTTCAAGTAGCCTATGTCACACTTCAAGTAGTCTATGTTACTTCAACTAGCCTATATCACACTTCAAGTAGCCTATGTCACTTCAAGTAGCCTGTCACTTCAAGTAGCCTATGTCACACTTCAAGTAGCCTATGTCACATTTCAAGTAGCCCATGTCACTTCAAGTGGCCTATGTCACTTCAAGAAGCCTATATCACTTTAAGTAGCCTATGTCACTTCAAGTAGCCTATGTCACTTCAAGAAGTCTATGCCACACTTCAAGTAGCCTATGTCACTTCAAGAAGCCTATATCACTTCAAGTAGTCTATGTCATTTAAAGTAGCCTATGTCACATTTCAAGTAGCTTATGTCACTTTAAGTAGCCTAAGTCACACTTCAAGTAGCCTATGTCACACTTTAAGTAGCCTATGTCACATTTTAAGTAGCTTATGTCACTTTAAGTAGCATATGTCACACTTCAAGTAGCCTATGTCACTTCAAGTAGCCTATGTCACACTTCAAGTAGCCTATCTCACTTCAAGTAGCCTATATCACTTCAAGTAACCTGTGTCACTTTAAGTTTCCTATGTTATTCAGCTTTTCAGATTGCATGTGAGACAGACGGAAACATAGAGTAACAGAAGACCACGAAACCCTAGATTGTAGGCGCAATGCGCCTGCTTTCTGTGCTGTTTATTATAAATTAAATCAAAGCCTTTAGATAGCTAAATGTTTAAGGATTAATTAAAAAAAAAAAAATTATGTACGTCTGTGCGATAGAAGTGCATATTTTCTAAAATTTAAAAATGAAAAAATTATTGTTGGAAAGCATCATTTTCACAATTCTTTAATAAATTCTTTAATAATAAACTGATAAACATGAAACTTTATAAAAATCGTCTTTATCTTAATATACATCATTAATAAAAACAATTATGATTAATATTTATTTTTGGCCAAGCTATTAACGATTGCCAATTTACCCAATTAGGCATTTTTGCCAACTCTCCCCTACCTCGTGTCTAAAGGTTGTAGAATAAGCTTTAAAAATTCTTTTTCCTACTTAATTTGTTACAAATTATGTTACGAACCGGAAATAATTAATAGTTAGTAGGTAATAATTTGCAATAAGTATCTAGTGAAAAAATGCAAGTGCGGCGGAAATTTTGAAGATGATTATACTGATGGTAAAATTTGAGAAAATTGCATTAATATCTAATTGTGGAGAAAGGTCTTGAATTACCTTCCGATCGATCACGCGACCAGTTCCAGATGCGGCATCACTTCCGGTGACCTTTAGCGGTCACAGGTAACCGTTACTTGTGTCGTAACATATAACATAATGTACCGTAAGCAGACGTAATGAGAATCGAGCATGTGAGTGCCACAAGTTACAGCGAGGTCAGCCCTTTGCGACTCGAAAGTCTACTTTCTTCCTTTCAGAGATAGATACAGTTTTACTATATGATTTGATTGATTTCCTGCTTTAATAGTGAAAGTTTTTTTATAATTAATGGCTTTCGGACTTAATTAAAGGTGAATTTAGTATTATTTCTGAAAAGCCATAAAATATAGTGATGAAGCATTTGCATTATGTGAAACTTTCTTAAATTAGTTTCAATCAGCTGTGATGAGTTATAATCAAATTTTGGAAAATTCCTCAGAACTTGTCATTTGTATATCTAATTAGGTAATGTTTAACCATTCAAGAACCAAATGTAAAAAAATTTAAATTTAAAATTTATCAATAAGAAAAATTTAGCAATATACGTTTTTTATTCGCTCAGGAACCGCTCTTTTAAATAGTGCATTAGAAATTGTTGCAAATTTAAAAATAAATACTTTACAGATAGTTATTTAATAAAAAACACGAATTTTCAAGGCTTTTTTTTATCTTAAAATTATTTTTGTATACTATTTTTGGTAACTCGGGGGTTTCTAGGGTCGCGGTTTACGAATTTGATGTCAGTTTTTAAAAATTCAAAATGGATCCAATATGGCAGACGTCGAAATTTGGAATTCTGAATTAAATTAATTGGATCAACAGAAGATGAATTTGATTGAAATTCCGATGATCTGAAATTTTAATGCATCAATATATTTATACTAGATTAAATTTTAATTCGGAATTGCGAATTTGTAATTTTATTTCTATTAATAGAAATTTTGTAATTTCTATTTTTCGAAAAAAAAATTCATTAAATTGCACAATTTTTACAAATTCTATAACAGTAGTGAAAAACAAGCGTGTGTAAAAAAGGCTAAACAAATATTTTACGTAGACTTAAATTTTTTATCTTGAAAATTGACATTTTTTCGTTTTAAAGGATCCTATTATTAATAGTATTTCAACTTTTTACATTTCAATTAAATTACTTCTTTTACCTGTTTTTTACCGGTGAAGTACTTTAAAATTAAAAAAGTCGAGCTACAAACTATAGGTGTTGAAAGAATAAAAAAAAGAAATTAATTTATGACGCTTATTATAGACGATATAATCAGATATTTATTAATAATTATACTAAAAAATTTTAAAAAATAGGATTTCCAGATGCTTTCATGAAAAACTGAATTATTATTAGATTTCAATTCTTTACCCATTAAATACCAAGACGAAACTAAAAATAGTAGGATAAACTAAATATTGGATTTATACGAAAATAAAAAAAAAGTTACCCGTATTTCTTTGTTTACAATTTCTAATGGCTTAAACAATAACTGTTTAAACAAATTAATTAAAAAACTTGATTTTTAAAAAATAATTCATGGCAATCGATTCTGTGAGGAAAATTGAGAAGATTTTGTAGAAGTCATTTTTTTGTACCAGCTGTAGTTTGTTTATAGAACCATTATAAACAATATTTTTTTCTAACAAAATTAAAAATTGGGTTTTAAAAAAATTATTTTCGCCAATCGATTCTATAAGAAAAATAATAAAAATTTCGTATGTATCATTATTTTGTTCCAGTTGTAGTTTGTTTACAAAATCGTTATAAAGTGTAAAAAAATAACTAATTTGTTAATGACAGTTTTCTAAGGAAGGTATAGCAAGAAAAAAAATGATTCATACAAATTGCTCTCAGTTTTTCTCATGGAATCGACTGCCAAAATAGTTTTTTTAAAAATAACATATTTTAACAATTGGTTTAAACAATACTTGTTTTAACAATAATTGTTTACGCAATAGTTGTTTTTACTAATAAGTTTTTAATCAATACTTGTTTAAACAATAAATTTTTAAGCAATACCTGTTTTAACAATAATTGTTCAAACAATAGTTGTTTAAAAATAATTGTTTTAACAATACTTCTTTTAACAATAATTGTTTAACAATTATGGATATAACAATAGTTGTTTAAGAAATAGTTGTTTATATCAATAAGTTATTAAAACAATATTTGTTCAAAAAATACTTGCTTAATACGTGCTTGAACAATAGTTGTTTAAATAATAGTTGTTTCAGCAATAGTTTTTTAATCAATAGTTGTTTTTAGCAATAGGTGTTTAAACAATACTTTTTTTAACAATAAATGTTTAGGCAATAAGTGTTTTAACAATAACTGCTTACACAATACTTGATTTAACAATACATGTTTTAACAATAATTGTTTAACAATATTTGTATAAACAGATGTTTAAACAATAGTGGTTATTACCATTAATTGTTTAACAAATAGTTGTTTGAGCCATACTTCTTTTAACAATAATTGTTTAAACAATAGTTGTTCAAACAACACTTGTTTAATAATAATTGTTTAAACAATTATTGTTCAAACAACAAATGTTTAATAATAATTGTTTAAACAATAGTTGTTCAAACAACACTTGTTTAATAATAATTGTTTAAACAATTATTGTTCAAACAACAAATGTTTAATAATAATTGTTTAAACAATAGTTGTTTAAAAATACTTGTTTTAACAATAAATGCGTTTAACAATAATGGATATAACAATACTTGTTTAAACAATAGTTGTTCTTATCAATAAGTGTTTAAAAATAGTTCTTTAAACAATATTTGTTCAAAAACACTTGTTTAATAACAGTAGTTTGAACAATAGTTGTTTAAATAATAGTTGTTTTAGCAGTAGTTGTTTAATCAGTAGTTGTTTTGATCAATAAGTGTTTAAACAATAATTGTTTAAACAATTGTTGTTTAATCAATAGTTGTTCATATAATAGTTGTTTTAACCAATAAGTGTTTAAACAATACTTGTTTCAACAATACTTGTTTCGACAATAATTGTTTACACAATAGTTGTTTAAAAAGTAATTGTTTCAATAATAGTTGTTTTAACAATAGTTGTTTAATCAATAGTTATTTTTACCAACAAGTGTTTAAACAATAATTGTTTAGAGAATAATTTTGATTTAACAATAATTGTTTTAATAATAATTGTTTTAACAATAGTTGTTTAATCAATAGTTACTTTTACCAACAAGTTTTTAAACAATAATTGTTTAGAGAATAATTTGGATTTAAAATAATTGTTTAAACAGTGGTTGTTGAAACAACACTTGTTTAAAAAATACTTGGTTTAAGAAAAATTGTTTTAAAAATAATTGTTTGAACAATAATTGTTTGAATAATACTTGTTCAATCAATAGTTGTTTAATCAATAGTTGTTTTTACCAATAATTGTTTACGCAATAGTTGTTAAAATTAATTGTTTTAGTAATAGTTGTTTTAACAAAAGTTGTTTAATGAATAGTTGTTTTTACCAACAAGTATCTAAACAAGAGATGTTTAGAAAATAATTTTGTTTTAACAATAATTGTAAAAAAATATTTGGATTAACAATACTTCTTTTAACAATACTTGTTTTAACAATAATCGTTTGAACAATAATTCTTTGAACAATAATTGTTTAAACAATACCATTTTTACTAATTGTTTAAACAAATTATAAAAATGGAATTTTTAATAACTATTTATGCCTATCGATATATTTAAAAAAAATAATTTTTCATTTTATTAAAGGATAATACTTATTTGTTTATAACTATTTTATAAACAAAGTACAGCTGGTACAAAAAAATGATTCGTCCAAAATCATCTCAGTTTTTTTCGTAGAATCGATTTCCATGAATAGTTTTTAAAAATCGACATTTTACATAATTTGTTTAAACAATTGAAAATGATCAAAAAAAGGAATAACTTTTTTCTATTCTCCTATCAATCCAATGTTTAATTTTATCCTAGTGTGGTTAGTTTCGACTTGGTATTTAATTGTATCTGTTGAAAACTTTATTTGATTTAAAGAGCAAATATTTTAAAACCAGTTTTAAATAGTTTGAAACAAGTTTGAAGCAGGTTTAAATCAATTTTTTTTATTTTGAAGCATTATACTAGATTTTCATTAGTATCTGGTTTAAAAAAAAATTTTAACTAAAATCAACTAGAGATTGAAACTAGGGCCACTTAAGGTATTTCTCTCGTAGATGACAGGGGCAAATCTGTACTATTATGAAAACACGTTTTACGTAATAAATATGCAATATTTAATTCTTATACATATTATTTAGTGTTCTTTAGTGTTTTCTCTAAACAATAAGCTCACTTTTAATTATTATTGTCCGATTTAAGGGGTAAATATAGTAACATTTAACTTTCCTTATTTTTTCAAAAACTCTTTTTCTAGGCGATTTTTTAAAAATGTTTCATTTTGAATTACTAATGGCTCATTTTATTAAGAAAAAGGTTCTCTACAAATTCACCGTTTAACATTTTCAGAAAAGTTTAAACTTTTTTAAATATAAATATTTGTTTACAAAAATATATGTAAAAAAAAGTTCTTTTTTTATAAACAATTATATATATTTCAAAAAGTATAAACTCTTCTAAAAATGTTAAACGGTGAATTTGTAGAGAACCTTTTTCTTAATAAAATGAGCCCTTAGTAATTCAAAATGAAACATTTTTAAAAAATCGCCTAGAAAAAAAGTTTTTGAAAAAATAAGGAAAGTTAAATGTTACTATATTTACACCTTAAATCAGACAATAATAATCAAAAGTGAGCTTATTGTTTAGAGAAAACACTAAAGAACAATAAATAATATGCATAAGAAATCAATATTGCATATTTATTACGTAAAACGTGTTTTCAGAATAGCACGGATTTGCCCCTGTCATCCACGAGAGAAATACCTTAAGTTAAAATTATATTTATGTACATTCATCAATGCAATAATCACAAAATATTTTTTTGGAACTTTTTAAGTTGCTAATTACTATATTATTTAACCTAATTTATTTTAACTAAAATTGAAAATAAATAAGAAAAAGAGAAAGAACGAAAAAATTATAAAAAGAGCAAAATTTTCCGTAACCTATAATTTGAATTGTTTTTATTTCTTATTAATTTGTATTCAGCCAATCTCATTGAAACTGAATCTTTTATACTTTTGATCCATGGCAATATAATAGAATAGAATAAAATTTATTTTATTTCTTCTAAAAGTAAATTTATTGCTTTCTCCATGAGGAAGCAAATCTTTTTTCTTTTACTGACGTGGAAGCAAATTACCAATGAAATGAATATAATTTTCACCTCATTTTATTATCTTTTCAATTTCTTGTTGTTCCTTCTAATTTAAACACATCTTCGATTTTTTCCGCATTTTTTATTCCCCGGATATTTTCTCAATTTTCCAGCATTTTTCTACATTTTCCCCTACTTTTTTTACTTCAATTATTTCATCTAATTTCCCAACTTTTTCTTTCTTACTTCGTTTTTAATTACTATTTTTTTTGTATTAATCTTTTTTTTCAATTTTCCTGATATACTTATCAAAATTTTTATTTCACTTTTAATTGCAATTATCAAGAAACTTTTTCCACGTTTAATTCTTATCTAATTTATTTTCAGTGCTCGTGTTATTAACTCCAATTACGAGTCTAAAATAAACGAATGGTAAAATATAGCAATTTCAGAGGTTTCTTCAGATTAGCAATTTCTCTTGACGAACAATGCAGCAAAAAAAAAAAGAGAAAAAAAAGAAATATTTGTTATTAAGTTTTATGTAAAAATTTCATAACAGTGACAACCTTAAATTAGATATGATATGATTTAACGATTTAAAAAGAATGCCTTTAACATAACAGGTTTCCGTTTTCATAAACACAAATTGAAAGATACGCGTGCATACTTGGATGAATTTCAACGATGAATTCGAAAGTTGTAAGGCAAAAGAATTCACTGCTCCACGTGATCGTAAGAGCCTCTGGCGAAGAGTCGATATGTTACTGGAGCATGGCAGAACATAGCGAAGCGTAACTAACTAAAGAGGCCAGTTTTCAGTTTCTAGGAAACTATATTTATTATTTATTTTTTTTTATGTAAAGCACGCAACATTTCTTTACTTAACGTATTGTCGAAATTGATAAAATACTGGAAAAGTAAAATATTATTTACACAAGGAGGTTTTCTTCATTGACCAGGGCCGGCGGAAGGTATTTTTTCTAGGGGGGGGGCAATGCATATATATATATATATATGCACAGACATACATACATACACAAATATATATATATATATATAATCAGGGTTGCTACGCTTTCTGGAATTACTATTAAAAATGCTTACTTTTAAAAATTTTGAAATTGAATGAAGCATGTTTTATGCACAAAATAATCCTGGTTAATAGTATTTTTTTAAAAAAAATTATCCACTTTTTCGTAAATTACTATATCTTAGCGTTTCTTCACTGTCTAACATTGAGAAAAATGAGTTAGCTCCTATTTGGATACACAGAAAATTGTTTCAGATTAAATTAATCTGCAACGCTCTTTTTTTTTATACCAAATGGAAATTAAATAATCTGAAATTGGCTTAAAGAATCGCGCTGCAGATTATTTTAATACATAAAAGTTTTCAGTGTAGCTTTTTTTTTGCGGTGAAATTAAATCAAATTTTTATTTAACAGAATTGTTATTGAGCAGAATTTTTAATACGACGAATTTTTTAATTTTAGAATATCCATTTCACCAAATCTTCATTATTTATCCGATATTTTAGTTGCATTAATTGTTATTTAATATAATTAATAAAACGCTAAATTTCCATTTTTGTCGAATACCCTGAACTATTTAATATTGTCAAAAAAAGTAAATCTTCAAGTGGTCCTTCAATTTTAGTTCTTTTCAGCAAAATTATAGTTCTATACTAGAAGTAATTCGACCCCAATGGATTTTTCAAAATATTGAAAATTGTGAGAGTTATTGCAGTTTGAACTTTGATGGTACTTATTTTTCATTTATCTATAACTTCATTATTATTAAACCGATTTTAATAAATCCAACGCCAATTATCAGGGAAAACTGTGTATTTTATGTTAATTGTAGACCCAAAATTAAATTTTTTAATTTGGACCAGAAAAAAGTGAAAATAAAAATTTATTTGCCTTTTTGATCAATTTTGACCCTTTTTACTTTATTTATTAAAACACAATATTATTCCTTATTCTTTCATCTTTAGTTTCAAAAAAGAAAAATCTTGGAGACTTGATTAGATCTTGAGATATCAGCATTTTTAGAAAATTAAATTCCTCTAATTCAAAGAGAAACAGTGTTGAAGTTTGCATCACATTCATTTGTTTTTTATTGAAATATTTTTTGACTCTTTATTCATGAGATTATAAGGTAAAATCATATAAAGAGAACAATATCTCAAGACCTAATAAAGTCTCCAAATAATTTTTTTTAATTAAAGATGAGGGGGGGGAGTAAAATAAAGCATATAAAAACCTGGTTTTTTATTATGAATAATTTTTTAATCAAAAACCAGGTTTTTATTATTAATAATTTTTTAATCATTTTGCTGAATAACACTACAAAAGAAGGGCCACTTGCATTTACTATTTTTTACCTGTAAAGATCTCTGCAACTGGTCTTTCGATTAAAATTAAATGCTATTCAGAAAAATTATACTTTTATACTAGAGGTAATTCGACTCCAAAAGATGTTTTAAAATTTTGAAAATTGTGAGAGTTATAGAAATCGAAAATTTGATGGTACTTATTTTTTAATTTGTCGATAACTTGACTATTATTAAACTTAACTTAATAATCAAACTTAAATTATTATAATGAATACTGTACATTTTATGTCAATTGTAGACCAAAAATTTAATTTTTTAATATCAAAAAAATAAAATAAAATAAAATATTTATTTACGTTTTAATCAATTTCATCTTTGTTTTATTTGTTTTTTAAAACACAATATAATTCCTTACTTTTCCAACTTTAATTAAAAAAAAAAATTTGGAGACTTTATTAGGCCTTGAGATGTTGTTCTATTTTTATGATTTTACCTTATAATCTCATGAATAAAGAGTCAAAAAATATTTCAATAAAAAACAAATGAATGTGATGCAAACTTCAACACTGTTTCTCTTTGAATTAGAGGAATTTAATTTTCTAAAAATGCTGATATCTCAAGATCTAATCAAGTCTCCAAGATTTTTTTGTTTGTAAACTAAAGATGAAAGAATAAGGAATAATATTGTGTTTTAATAAATAAAGTAAAAAGGGTCAAAATTGATCAAAAAGGCAAATAAATTTTTATTTTCACTTTTTTCTGGTCCAAATTAAAAAATTAATTTTGGGTCTACAATTAACATAAAATACACAGTATTCCCTGATAATTGGCGTTGGATTTATTAAAATCGGTTTAATAATAATGAAGTTATAGATAAATAAAAAATAAGTACCATTAAAGTTCAAACTGCTATAACTCTCACAATTTTCAATATTTTGAAAAATCCATTGGGGTCGAATTACTTCTAGTATAGAACTATAATTTTGCTGAAAAGAACTAAAATTGAAGGACCACTTGAAGATTTACTTTTTTTTGACATATAAAGACCCTCAAACTTTTCTTAAAAGAAAATTCTGCTGAATTAAAATTTGGTTAAATAGAAATTCTTTAAATAAGAAGTTTGTGTTAACAAAATTTTGTAAAACAAAAATTATGTTAAATATAAACTCGCTAAACTTAAAATTCTGTTAAGTACAAATCCAGATTTATTAAAATTTGATTAAAAACAGTCTCGAAGAACTATAACACAGCCTCACAAATAAAAGTTTGTCTCAGACACTACAGTAATGTATTTCTACTTACTTTTTTTCACTGAATAATCAGATTGGTTAAAATTTTTGAAATAATTTAAAGACTCGGACCAAAAAATGCACATTAAAGGTCTGCAAAACCTGGAAAAGTCATGGAATTTTGTTCCAAGAAAGTCATAGCAACCCTGATAATTACATTAATTATTGTATAAAATGTTATTGAACTTAAAACTAAGAAGATTGTACTTTTTTAAAAAGTTGTTTACATATTTATTTAAAAATTAAAATTATAAGTCAATTTTCAGAGGGGGGCAAGCCCATACATTGCCCCCTCGAGGTATTTCTAGGGGGGGGCATTGCCCCCTGTGCCCCCCCCCCCCGGCTCCGCCGTCCCTGTCATTGACATAACCTCAAACTAGAAAGTGGTTTATTTTTTCGCAAAATAAAAATATTATCAAAATGTAATGATTTTACAAAATTGTCAATGATCTCGTAGATTTTTTAGAAAAAATTGGATTGAGCCGAAATTTATTGTGAAATAATGATTTTTGATTTCTCATAGACAATGGCGTAACTATTAAGGGGCAAAGTAGGGCAGTGCCCCAGGGCCCTTGGTCAAACCTAATAGACCCTTTTTAAAACAAAAATTCCAAAAACCTTACTAATTGCAGTAATTTATAATTTCTACATCTTGTGTTATCGACAATTATAAATATTTAAAATATAATATTTAAAAATCAATTTATATAAATAAAATAAACATTTATTTACGACAAAATTTACAATATTTTAGAATTGAAAAGAATTGCAAAAAATAATTTAAATTATACGAAATAATTGCAAATTTTGCAAATTAAATTGAAAAAAAAAATTAAATCAATTTAAAATTGGGGAAAGTAATTTAAAGAATCATAGAAGTGTTTTCAACATAAAGAAAATAATTTAAATTTGAGAAAAATACTTAAAAATCTTAAAAGTAAATTTAAAAAAATTTAATAATGAAAACTTGTAAAAAATAATTTTAAAACTGAAAAGAAAATGATTGAAATTTCAGACAAATAAATTAAAATTGAAAAAAATAGTTAAAATTTAAAAAAATAATTGAAAAACTTACATAAAATATTTTAAAAAAGGAAAGTTAAAGACATTTTCAGAAAAATATTTAAAACCTTTAGAAGTTCATTGAAATAAAAGATAATAATTAAAAATTAGAGAAAATAAATGGAAAAAGATAAACATCCCTTACGATAGATTTTTATAGGAAACAAATGATAAGCTTAAAATAATTTTTCTATAATAGGTTTTGTATAATATTTTCGCGACTGTAGGAAAGTTATTATAAGAAAAATTATAAGGTTGTCATTATAAGAGCATAATTATAAGCAGTCATTGTAAAAATAAAATTATAAGAATATTTTCATGATAACAACATTATAAAACATTTATTACAATAAAATAATTATAAGATTCGTGTTATTACTAGTCAAAAATAGAAACGTTCGCGACTTCACTTCGTAACCTTAAATCTAATACTTTGTTAAACATGTTATAATTCTAAACCGATTTAATACAATATGTTTAAAAACTTATTAGAAATATAAATCATTTTATTCTAAACGTAGAAAAGATGGATTCATTATAAGATTTCATTATTTTAAGATAATACTTTAATTTGAAAAATTTATATTTGTAAAAAATTTCACTACTTTTTTGAGCTTCTATCTTTTTTGTATGGAACCTCCTAATATCTTGAGGTTTTGAATATTATTTAATATGAATATAATCTACTTGCCTTTAAAGTTTGAAAAACGTGTTTTGCTTCGTTTAGGGAATATTAGATTTTAAAACTTTCTACTCAAAAAGGTTAATTTTGAAAATTAAAGTAAACACAGCAATTTCACATGACTCCATTTAAATTATATTTGTATTAAAATAATGACGCTATTAAACATGTTATGCTAACTTCAAGTTTCAAAATTAACCTTTTTGAGTAAGAAATTTTAAAACGTAATATTTTCTAAACGAAGCAAAATATACGTTAGTTAAAGGCAAGTAGATTTTATTAATATTACATTATATTCCAAACCTCAAAATTATAGGAGGTTCCACAAAAAAAAGTTAGAAGCTAACTTATTAAAATAATGAAATTTTATAATAAATCCGTCTTTGATAGGTTTAGAATAAAATGATTTATATTTCTAATAAGTTTTAATATTCTCGATAATTATATTCGTAAAATTAATATATTAAATACGTAATTGTATGCTTATAATTAGTTTATTGTAATAAATATTTTGTAATGATGTTATCATAAAAATATACTTATAATTTTATTTTTACAATGACTGCTTATAATTATGCTCTTATAATGTCATCCTTATAGTTCTTATAATAACTTTCCTATAGTCGCGAAAATATTATACAAATCCTAATGTAGAAAAAACATTTCAAGCTTAAATCATTTGTTTCCTATAAAAATCTTTCGTAATGGATAATTTAAAATTAAAGAAAACAAGTATTAATTAAAGAGAAATAAGTAAAAGATTTATGGAAATTATGAAAAAGAACGAGAAAAAGAACGAAAGTAATTGAAAATTGAAGACAATAATATAAAAAATAATATAATTAATTGAAAATTGAATTAAATAATTGAAATGTCAGATAAATAGTTTAAATTTTTTGAAATTATAAAACAAATGCAAAGAATTGAAAATTGAATGAAATAAATTTTGGAAAATAATTGAAAAATGTTTTTAAATTTTTAAATTTGAAGAAAATAATTGAAATATGATACAAACAATGATAAGTGGTAAAAAAATAAATGACATTTAACATTTAAGTGAGATAATTGAAAAAATTACAGAATTTTTTTTAAATGAAGAAAAAATAATTCAAATTCGAGAAAAATACATGAAGATTTTAGAAATCAATTGAAAAAAATGAGAATAATTAAAAAATGTAGAAAAGAATGGAAGAAAGCTAAAAATAATTGAAATTTACGATAATTAATAAAAAATGTTGGAAATTATGAAGACAAATGAAAATAATTAAAAATCGGAGAAAATAATTGAAATTTTAGAAAAATACTTAAAAATCTTAGAAAATAATTTTAGAAAATGCCAATAATAGTTAACAATCGAGGAAAATAATTGAAAAATGAATTAATTAAAAATTGAAAAAAATTAAAATATGCTGGGAATAATTGAAAAAATCATAGAATAATGATGTTTAAAGATAATGTTTAAAGAAAGAAAATAATTACAAAATTACTCCAAAAATTTTAATTAAAGATAATAATTTAAAAAATCGCAGAAATAGTCGAAAATTAATTAAAATAATTAAAATTTTTAAAAAATACTTAAAAATCTTAGAAAATAATTTTAGAAAATGTGAATAATAATTAAGAATCGAGGAAAATATTTCAAAATTGAAAAAAGTAATTGAAATATTCTGAAAATAATTTAAGATTCAGAAAAATAATTGAAATATGATGAAAATAACTGAAATATGAAAAATTGATAACAGTAAACAGAATTTGAGGGAAATAATTGAAAAAATCAAAAAATATATGTTTAAAGAAATTAAATAATTAGGGGAGAGGACCCCAAGGTGGACAGCCTTTCGTCTTATTGCTGTAGAATCCAAATCAAATAAAATATATTAAAATGTTTTATACCGGATGAAAGTACAATTTATAAGGTAACTTATGGCCACAGAGATAAAATTTTATTTTGAACATAAACATTTTTTAATGCGTTTTTTCTAATAGTTAAAATTTTCGGTCTAAAAAAAAGTGGCCCCAAGATGGACACCTTAAAAGTCTCCGAAAATTGTAGTAAATAAAAAATTAACATCGTGTAACAATTCTTAAAATAATTTTAATCATTTTACGGAATTTATCAGGAAATAACATTTCTTAAAACTTCAATCTAATAGCTTAACAGTAAAAAGTAATAAAATATCGAAAAATATCGATATATCAAATTCTCTAACGATACCATCACATTTTATGGTGGAAAATAAAAAATTTTAATTGATTAACTCAAAAAATTATTAAAAAAAGTGTAAAATCCAAAATATGCAAATAAATACATTGAGATTTGAGGCATGTCCATCTTAGGGTACATGATACCATTTTTTAATCCCCAGTAAAAATATATATACGAACACTGAATTAGTAAAATCATTTTAGGATATTATTATACGATAAATAAAGAATATTTTAACGTTAAGTACTCATTCTAAATCATAAATTTAAGTTACTTCACCAACTTAAGAAAAAACTGTTACAAAACTTTTTTAGACCCAAAATTACGTGGCATGTCTAGAAGAAAAACCAACTGGTTTTTTTTCTTCAAATGTGCATCAAAATCTTCGTCTAGACAAATAACAAAAATGCCAAAAAGCATAAGGCGCTGCCACCTTAAACAAAAATTTTATACGAAATGTCCATCTTGGGGCCCTGTCCATCTTGGGGCCCACTCCCCTACAAAATTACTTAAAAAAATTTTAATTAAAGAGAATTATTAAAAAATCGCAGAAATAAATAATCGAAAATTGTTCAAAATAATTAAAATTTTAGAAAAATAATTAAAAATCTTAGAAAATAATAAATTTCTTGAAAAGCCACTTTTCAATTTGAGGTTATGTCAATTGAGAAAACGAAATTAGAAAAATTGTATTCGGAAAAATTTTATTACTAAGTGGCGCCCAACGTGGGGCTCAATTTTGTCCCAATTCGGTTGAATTTAAATCACCTATCTTCGAACAGATTTAACTGAGATAGCGCGCCTCCATTGAACGCCATTTTTGAAAAACTTTTTTTTTTATTTATTCTAATTAATTTTCTAATTAAGAAATATTTAGAAGTAAATGAAAGTTTATTGTAATAAGTAGTTGTAGTTTCTTTTAATTAATTGATTTTTTTTCCTTGAATCGCAACCCCCACAGCACCGAAAATTTCCTGGAAATTTATTAAAGATTTATTTGCAAACTTCGGAATATTTAGGTGCAAAGCTTAGCGAAAATTGTGTAAAGATTTAAATGTCCCGATTAAATAAATGTTTAGCGTAAAAGTTGACTGAACATTTAAATTTACATTTTCGTAAAATTTTCGTCGCGAAAGTTTCCTGAACATTTAAATTTACATTTTCGTGAAATGTTCGTCGTGAAAGTTGACTGAAGATTTAAATTAAATTTTCGTGAAATGTTTGTCGCAAAAGTTGATTCAACATTTAAATTAAATTTTCGTGAAATGTTTGTCGCAAAAGTTGATTCAACATTTAAATTAAATTTTCGTGAAATGTTTGTCGCAAAAGTTGATTCAACATTTAAATTAAATTTTCGTGAAATTTTCGTAGTGAAATTTGACTGAAAATTTAAACTGAATATTTGTGAAATGTTTGTCGCAAAAGTGGATTGAACATTTAAGTGAATATTTGCTAAATGTTGAGCGGAAAGTTTACCAAATAAAAAAAATTATATTAAATAGAACACACAGGAAATTGTAAGTTGAAAGATTGTATTAGATTAAGGATTTGTAAAACGTTACAGAGTCTTCAAAATTTTATTCAATAAATGTGTTTATATTAATTTAATTACTGTTTAATTTACTTGTTCCCCTTCTATTTAATATAATTTTTTTATTCGGTCAACTTTCCGCTCAACATTTAGCAAATATTCACTTAAATGTTTAATTCACTTTTGCGACAAACATTTCACAAATATTCAGTTTAAATGTTCAGTCAAATTTCACTACGAAAATTTCACGAAAATTTAATTTAAATGTTGAATCAACTTTTGCGACAAACATTTCACGAAAATTTAATTTAAATCTTTAGTCAACTTTCACGACGAACATTTCACGAAAATGTAAATTTAAATCTTCAGTCAACTTTCACGACGAACATTTCATGAAAATGTAAATTTAAATGTTCAGGAAACTTTCGCGACGAAAATTTTACGAAAATGTAAATTTAAATGTTCAGTCAACTTTTACGCTAAACATTTATTTAATCGGGACATTTAAATCTTTACACAATTTTTCCTAAGCTTTGCACCTAAATATTCCGAAGTTTGCAAATAAATCTTTAATAAATTTTCAGGAAATTTTCGGTGCTGTGGGGGAAGGTGTAAAAAAAGTTATTAAAGCTAAACAAAACAGAAGCTTTTCACAAAGCGTCTTTTAATGTATAGTCATTTTTTGTTAGCTTTTAATTATTTTTTTTAATTTCAACATATTTTTTACTTTCCGATAATTTTTATCATTCTCTAGTTACTTTTTTAGTTTTTAAATTACTTATCTTCATCTCTAGTTATTTATTTAATTTCTAGTGTTCTTTTCATTTCCTAGTAATTTTTCCAGAATTTATAGTATTTTTACCAATATATTGCTTTTTCTACTTTCTAGTGAGAAATTAATTAATTATTATAATTATTATAATTATCAATTATTTAATAAATAATTTCAGGTTCAATTTATTTTATGACGTTTTCTAGTTACTTTTTTAACTTTCTAGTTATTTTGTAATATTTTTAAACTTTTTCATGTTTTTTAGTTATTTGTATGTTTTTTTTTAAACTGTCAAGTAACTTTTTTTCGATTTTTAGTTACTTCTCTGATCTTTTAAATGATTGCTTTTGCTTATAGGATTAATTTCCAAATCTGGTAATTTTTGTTCTCTTCTAGTAATATTTCTTTAATTTCTAAAAAATTCATTTTCTACTAATTATAGTTTTTTTTGTCAAATTTCAAATTATGTAGTAAATTTTTTTCTAATTTTTTCTCAATTTGTTTTTTTTTTTGTACGTTCTGGTTAATTTATAATCCTTCTAGAATTTTAATCTATTTGTTGTTATCTCCTTAATTCTATTAATCATTACTTTTATTTTTAGTATTCGTTTTCAAATTCTAGGCGTGTAATTTTTAATTCTCTTTTAATTATTTTTCATCAATTTCAAAATATTTTTTACTTTCCGATCGTTAATCGATTTTCAATTATTAATGCACATCCCTAATATTTATCTTCATCTCTAGTTATTTATCCCATTTCTAGTGATATTTTGATTTCCCAGTAACTTTTCAAGAATTCCTAGTTTAACATTTTGTGTTTATTTCTTAAATCTAGGGAAATTTTGTCATTTTCTTACTCTTTCGACAAACAACAGCTTATTCTAGACTTTAAAATATTCTCTACAATTTTATTCGGTAGATTTTGTTAAATAATATATAAAACACAAATTCTATTAATTTAATAATTTCTGGATAAAATAGTATTTAACAGAATCAAACAAATTTTGTCGCGAAAAGACACTTTTTAGTTTGAGGTTATATCAATTGAGAAAACGAAATTGGAAAAATTGTCTTTAGAAAAATTTTATTACAATATGGCGCCCAACGTGGGGCTCAATTGTGTTCCAATTCGATTGAATTTAAATCACCTATCTTCGAACAGATTTATCTGAGAAAGCGTGTCTCCATTGGACGTCATTTTTGAAAAACACATGTTTTTTTTTATTTATTCTAATTAATTTTATAATTAAGAGATATTTAAAAGTCAATGAAAGTAGATTGTGATAAGTAGTTGTAGTTTCTTTTAAATAATTTAATTTTTATTCCGTGACTCGGTCGTTATTTCCGTAGTTTATTATTTCATTAATTTTAATATACGGCATTGGATCATTTTTCAGACTTTAAATCAAAATACGATTTGAGATTCAATTAATTGCAAAAGAAGTTAATAAAGTTAAAAAATAGCGCCCAATTTTGGATTCAATTATTTTCTGATCTTTTGTAAGTACCCACGTTGGGCGCCATTTTAAGACAAAAATAATTTAATACAAAAATTGAATAAATTTATTTTCCGATGAGGTTAGTTTTCCAGACATAAAATTTAAATTAAAATAATTTAAATTGGAGGCAAATTTTATGTCAAAACTGGAGAATTCGATCATTTTTTTAAAAATAAATTTTTTCTAAAAATAGAGGTTAACCGAAATTGTTACCAATATGTTTCTGTTGGCTTAAACATATGGGAACAGATAGTAACTTTCTCTGCGCTGTCACCACACTACTAACCATATAATGCAAGGATAATGCCGGCGTTATATAAATGTATCGCGTAATACCAGGCGAGACTTCGTCAGGACTAAATCAAGACGTTTTAGTTCTATTAAGCTATCTTCATTTGTAATTTATCGTCTCTATGTGATATTCTTATTTATATTCTTTTAGATTTACTCTTTATTTAGAACCAATTTTTTTTATAAAACAGTCGCGTGTTATTACATTTTGCACGAAAATTTTCCATTTTTTGGCAGTTTGTTTAAAAAAATATATATATATATATGTATACTTTAGGACTTTTAGTAATAAATGTATTATAATAGTATTTATATTATAGTTTAATAATTGAAATATTAAAAAAATTAATAACTTTTCGAATTAATGAAATTTTTTTATGTTGAAAACCACTTAAAAAAGACATTTTTCTTCTTTTTCTTCTTCTTCTTCTTCTTCTTCTTCTTCTTCTTCTTCTTCTTCTTCTTCTTCTTTATCTTGTTCAATGGTCTTGGTAGTGTAAAATAAAAAAATTAATCTCATAGAAAAAAATTACTAGAAGTTAAAAAAAAGCCAAGATTTGGCAATTAATACTATAAACTAAAATACAATAGTTTGAGATATAAGAAAAGTAACTAGAAATAAAAAAAAGTTACTAAAAAATTTTAAAAATATATAAATGACGACGAAACATGAAAAAGGTAGTAAAATGTTACAAAATAACTACAAAATTAAAGCATTTACTAGAAAAATTGAGAAAATAACTAGAATCAGAAAGTGTACCAGAAAATGTGAAAAAAATCCAGGAAATGAAGATACAAACTAAATAAATAAATAAAAATAATTGAAAGACAAAAAATAAGAAAAATCAATCGAAATAGAAGAAAATTCAATAATTGATGAAAAACACTAGTAGGTCTTTGAAAATCACTAAAAAATGAAAAAATTACTAGAAATTGGATATATAACTAGAGATAAAGATAAATAATTTAAAAACTGCTAAAATAACTAGAGAATGATAAAACTTTTCGGGAAGTAAAAAATATTTTAAAGTTAAAGGACGCAATAATTAGAACAGGACAAAAAATTACTAGATTTGGAAACTAATAATAGAAGCTGAAACAATAATTTAAGAACTAGGAGAAGTAACTGAAAATAATAAAAAGTTACTAAAAAGTTTTTAAAAAGTTAGAAAATAACTACGAACTTTGTAGGTAGTAAAAAGTTCAAAAATTACTAGAAATAGTTATAAAATAACTAGAACCATAAAGTGTACTAGAGAATGTTAAATTTTTCCAGAAAGTGAAGATACAAATTGAATAAATAAATAAAAATTAATACAAATTACCAGAAAATGCAAAAAATCACTAGAAAGAGAAAAAATCCATAAATTAATGAAAAGCATTAGTAGGACTTAAAAAATTACTAGGAAATGAAAAGATCACTAGGAACTGGATAAATAACTAGAGATAAAGATAAATAATTTAAAAATCACTAAAATAAGTATAGAATGATAAAAATATCGGAGAGTAAAGGTCAATAACTAGAAGAGGGCAAAACATTACTAGATATGGAAACTAATACTATAAGCTAAAACAATAATTTAAAAAATAAAAGAAGTAATTAAAAAACAAGAAAAGTTACTAGAAAGTTTAAAAAACATATAAATGACAACGAAACAATGAAAAATTTAGTAAAATATTACAAAATAACTAGAAAGTTGAAAAATTCACTAGAAATAGTCATAAAATAACTAGAACCAGTAAATGAAGATAAAAACTGAATAAATAAACAGAAATTAATGAAAAACAAATAAAAAATTAGAAAAATCACTAGAAAGTGGAAAAACCAATAAATAGATCAAAATACTTGGGATTATTGAAAAATAACTAGGAATGGAAACGATCATTAGAAATTGGATAAATAACTAGAGATGAAGATGAATAATTTAAAAATCACTAAAATAAGTATAGAATGATAAAAATATCGGAGAGTAAAATATTTGTGTAAAAATAAGAAAAATAACTAGAAGAGAACAGAAAACTACTAGATTTGAAAAGGAATAATATAACCTGAAACAATAATTTAAAAAATAATAGAAGTAAATAAAAAAAGAAGAAAGTTACTAGACAGTTTAAAAAACATACAAATAACTACGAAACATAAAAAAGTTTTAAAATGTTACTAAATAACTAGAAAGTTTAAAAAGTAACTAGAAATAGTCATAAAATAACTAGAATCTGAAAATGACCCAGAAAATATTAGAAGTTACTAGAAAATGGAGATAAAAATTGAATAAATAATAAAAAATAAATGAAAAACAACAAAAAAATGAGAAAAATCACTAGAAAGTAGAAAAAGCAATATATTGATAAAAATACTATAAATTATGAAAAAATTACTAGGAAATGAAAAGAACACTAGAAATTAAATAAATAATTTGAGATGAAGATAAGTAATTTAACAACTACAAAAGTAACTAAAGATTAATGAAAATTATCGGAAGGTAAAAAATATTTTGAAATTAAAAAGATAGGAAGATAGGTGATTTAAATTCAACCAAACTGGGACAAAATTAAGCCCCACGTTGGCGCCACTTAGTAATAAAATTTTTCCGAATACAATTTTTCTAATATCGTTTTTTCTCAATTGACATAACCTCAAACTGAAAAGTGTCTTTTCACGCAAAATCAAAATATTTTTTAATGGAAAGATCACTACAAATTAGATAAATAACTGGAGATGGAGATAATTAATTTAAAAACTGCAATAGTCAGGCCCGGATTTACCAAACATGGGGCCATAGGCAGACGCTGGTGGGGGCCTATGCAAGGAATGGATTTTTCCGAAATTTACTAAAGTCAAAAAAGCAGTTTCAAAACTTGACACTTTTTTAATGAGCGGGCTTTTTGAATTTCTAAAAACTTCCAATTATTTTATAAAAGTCCCAGTAAGAAGAGAGGAATTGAAAAGTATTTGAATTTGTTAATACTTTTGAATACCTTTTTTGTCCAATGCATGTGTATCCGGCGATAGCATCTTTTTTTATTTGAAAATCAATTCCTATTAATACACGTTTCTAAATATTTTTCAATCAAAATGAATGCATTTATAATAAGAAAAATAAAATTATTATTTTGTAATATCCACAGTTAAGATTAATTAAATCCAAGTAAATCCCTTTATAATGAAAATAAAAGAAGAGTAAAACGAATATTTTAGAATACCCGCAGTACAGGTTTATTAAATCCAAATGAATCCTTTTATAATTAAAAAAAAAAAAAAAATTATTATTTTGTAATATCCACAGATAAGATTAATTTTTTTAAAATTTTTTTCTTATAATTAAAAAAAAATTAATATTTTCTAATACCGGCAGTTAAAATTTATTTAATCCAAATGAACCCTTTTATAATAAAAAAAATGTATGTTTTCGAATACCCACAATTTAAATTTATTTATTCGAAATGATTCCTCCTATAAATAAAATAATAAAATGACAGTTTTTTAATACACATAATTCAGATTTACTTAATCTAAATAAATCTCTTTATAATGAAAAAAGGTATATTTTGGAATATCTACAGTTCAGATTCATGTAACCTATATAAATAATCAGTATAGTAAATGTTATACTAAACAATATTCAAATATTCGTTTTCTCTAAATCAAATGTAAGGTAAAAAACAATTTCTTAAATATGTAACTAAGCTTTCTCAATTTTTTTAGATTAATTTTATGGAAATCAAACATGAAGAAATAATGTTATACAAATTTAAAGAGCTGTATGTACTATATAAAGTGGGTATTCAAAAATATTCATTTTATTTGAATTTTATTTTCATTATAAAGAGATTCATTTGGATTCAATAATCTGAAATGTGGGTATTAAAATATATACATTTTATTTTTTTCGTTATAAAGGGATTCATTTGGATTGTAAAATATTAAGAAACGTATTAGTAAAAATTGACTTTTCGATAAAAGTTGGTGGTATCACCGGATTCGAATAGATTGAACAAAAAAGGTATTAAAAAAGATTGAACAGTTTTCCTTTTTCTTAGAAAATCATAAAATTTCAATATTTTTTAATTTTCTCTTTTTCTTACTGGGTTTTTTTTTCAGATTTTTAAATGCTTAAAAATATTTTTTGAAGTTCTTTTTGTGGGAAATATTATAGCTGGTGGGGGCCCTTTTTGGTGGGGGCCCCTAGGCAGTTGCCTAGTTTGCCTACATATAAATCCGGCCCTGGCAATAGTAACTCGAGAATGAAAAAAATTATCGGAAAGTAAAAAATATTTTAAAATTAAAGACAAATAATTAATAAATAACAAAAAATGGCTAAACGTTAAAAAAAACGTTTAGAAATTTAAAACGAATACTATAAAATACAATAAATGATTGAAACAGATAGAATATAATTCTAGAATGGTAATAAATTAACCAGAAAAAATTATTAAGAATACTGTAATTAATTGACAAATAACAAGAAAGTTAAAAAATCATTAGAAATTATATAAATAACTAGAGGTTAACATAATTAACTGAACTAGGAACATAACAACAGTGTGAAGAAAAATTACTAGAAAAAGAAAAAAAATTCAAGAAAAATTCATAATTATTAAAAATAAATTATGAAGAATATACCAAAAAATTACTAGAATTTGAAATAAAACTAATAATTTTTGGAAAATGCATCGAAATCAGGGGCGTAGCCAGGGGGGTTTTGGGGGTTCAACCCCCTCCTCCCGAAATCGAAAAATTTTATTGCAAAAGAGGTCTTTGGACGCAAAATTTTTTTCAAACCCCCCCCCCCCCTGCAATGTAAAAATTTCAAAACTCCACCCGAAATTTTTTTAATGACAAAAATTAGTAGATAATAAGAAAAAATTAGTAAAAAGCAAGAAAATAACTAGAAACATAGAAATTAATTTGAACTTGTAAAAAATTAACTAGAAAAGTACAAAGTAACCAAATAGTAAAGAGATGAAAACTAAAATTGAATTAATAAATACGGGTTTAAAAAATGACTATTTTGATAAAAACTAGAGATTGAAAAAATACTGTAAATTAAAAAATAACTAGAAGCTGCAAAATATAATTGGAAAGTAAAGAAAAATGATTGAAATGTAGATAAATAATTAAAATTAAAAAAATAACTAAACGTGGAAAAAATTAAAGGAAAAACATTACTAGAAATAAAGTTAAGTGTCTGAAATTTACAGAAAAACAACTTTATAATGTAAAAATACTTGAAATAAATAAGTATTTGTATATTAAAAAAGTACTTGAAAGAAAAAGAAATAATAATGAAATTCTGAAATATTTTTAGAAACATGATATATATTACGAAAGGAAAAAATGTCTTAGATGTTGAAAAACAACTAGAAAATAACAATTCCGTGAAAATAAAGAAAACAACTATAAATTAATAAAATTTTACTAGTAACTGTTAAAAAATTACTAGAATATGTACAAAATCCCTAGAAAGTATGAAAATAACTAATAATGAATATGAAAATAATTTTAAACGAAATCTTGAAAATGAAACAAAAAATGGCTTAATGTACTAAAAAATATGTATAGTACAAAAAATGTACTAGAAAGGAAAGAAAAAAATTACTATAAAGAATTCAAATTACAAGAAATTAAGAAAAAACTAAATTTTAATAAAAAACTAAAAAATTTCTAGATTTTAACAAAGTAAATCTAAAAACCCAAACAACTTAAGTATCTCGCGGTAAGTTACGTATCTCAAGGTAACTTTTACAATAACTTACGCATCTTACGGTGACTTACGCATCTTATGGTGACTTACGTAACTTGCGGTAACTTATGTAACTTACGGTAATGCCAACAACTTACGTAACTCGAGGTAACTTTTACGGTAACTTACGTAACTCACGGTAACTTGCGTAACTCACCGACCTACGTAACTCTCGGTAACTTACGTAACTCGCGGTAACCTACATAACTTACGGTAACCTACGTAATTCTCGGTAACTTACGTAATTTGCGGTAACTTCAACGGTAACTTACGTATCTCTGTCTCTGTCTCTCACTATCTTCCTCTCTCTCGCTCACAACCTAAAATTGCCAGCTAATGGCTGTGAACGACGGACGAACGGACGGACGGACGACAAAGTCTCACTATAAGGGTTTCGGTCTCGAACTACGAAACCCTAAAAATGACCATTTTTGTTACTAAGAGAGAAATTTAATATTTTCGTCACAAATTGGTAAAGTAAAAATTTCCATTGCTAGTGGGAAAAGTGGAAATTTTCATTACTAGTAGGAGAAATATCTATTTCCGTTACTATTGGTAAAATTCGACATTTTCGACTCTAGTAAAAAAAAAATAAATAATAATGTAACTAGTGGGAAAAATGTCCATTTCCATCACTATTAAAAAAATCAATCAATAATAACATTATTGTTTCTTCAAATTTATCACTGTTCTATTTACAAAACTAATTACGACATTATCCAGCAAATAACAAAATTTAAAAAAAAAAATCTATAAAATGTAAAACTTTGATGGCACAAAGAAGGACATTATAAAGATAAATGTTAGTTTAAGATTTCGATTTTCCGGAACGAGGTATTTTTGCCAATAAGCAAGCGTGTCGAAAACTCAAGTTAATTGGCTGTGCGTAGCGCTCCAATTCGCAGGCGATTTTTATCCACATTCGTAAAAGCAAAAAAGATCTATTTCAATTCTTATCGTTCATCAGGAAAAACAAAACGTGCTCAAATTACGCCATTTTTGTGAGTTTTCACTAATAATTACAGAATTTTTTAATTTTCCATTTCAAACAAATGTAACCGAATAATAAATTATTTGTAGCTGCTTTCAAGAAAGTTACGTACAAATTCTTCAAAATAATCCAATGACAACGAAATAAAAAAAATATCTAATCATTGACCAATTTCAGAAATAATTTGTGTAATTTTGTCAAAATTATCATGCATAAATATCGTATATATTTATGTAAAAATAATATTCCGATAAAGTACTATTTAATGTTAACGAAACGTACATTTAAATCAAAATCTCAATGTTCAGAAATTTTTTGGCATTGACCTTTTTTTCATTCTCCTTGAAACTTAACACGACCATAAATTAAATTTTTGAAGATCGAGAATGGTGTGTGAAAAGACAAATTTGTGGGAAAAAAAACATTATAGGTTGTGATTGGAATGGAAAGGTGTAACTGGCAATAAATTGTGATCAATTGTTCTGATACGAAAAATAATAATTTGTAGAGCTCTAATAACAATGAGAAATAAGATGGTGCATTTCTAGACTATAAACGGAAGAGAGTGTGTACAGTGTAATGTGTAGGTATGACCCACTATTACTTTTCTAGTGAGAGAAGAGCTTGCTATGTAATTATCTACGATTACGTAGAAGAACGTGATCTTTCAAGTCTGCAAGTCCTCGAATTATAAATGAAACAAAATAAAGAGAAAATTTTTTAATTAAAATAATTTCTTTAGCCTTTCCATCGCCTTTAACAATACCTCATGTAAATAGACAGAAATATCACTTTCTTGATAAAAGCACAAAAGCAGAAACTGAGCTGTAGAAAATAAATACAAAATTGGTACTTGAGTTGGTCACAGATTGATTTCGTGATGAAATTTTTTATAAATTGTACTAAAAAATATTGTATGCATCTACTGCGAATTCTTAATTGTCATAAAAACCTATTGCGCAGCTTTAATTTCCCACTGCGCAGCTATAGTTGTCTACTGCGCATGTGTAGATAATTTAGAAAACTTTTGCGCATCCAAACATAAAATTCTAGAAAAACATACTTAATGTCCATAAAAACCTACTGCGCAGCTTTAGTTTCCCACTGCGCAGTAGTACTTGTCGTGAAAACTTACTCGGCAGCTATAGTTTTGTTCTGCGCATCTGTAGATAATTTAGAAAACTTTTGCGCATCCAAACATAAAATTCTAGAATAACACATACTTAATTGCCATAAAAACCTACTGCGCAGCTTTAGTTTTTCACTGCGCAGTAGTACTTGTCGTGAAAACTTACTGCGCAGCTCTAGTTGTCTACTGCGAATATGTAGAAAATTTAGAAAACTCTTGCGCATCCAAACAAAATTCTAGAAAGACACATATTACGCATACTTAATAGTCATAATAACCTACTGATCAGCTTTAGTTTCTCCCTGCGCTGGAGTGGTTGTCGTGAAAACCTGCTGCGCAGCTCTAGTTGTCTACTGCGCATGTGAAGATAGTTTAGAAAACTTTTACGCATCCAAACATAAGATTCTAGAAAAACGCATACTTAATTGACATAAAAAACCTATTCCGCAGCTTCAGTTTCTCACTGCGCAGTAGTATTTGTCGTGAAAACTTACTGCGCAGCTCTAGTTGTCTACTGCGCATGTATAGATGATTTAGAAAACTTTTGCGCATCCAAACAAAATTCTAGAAAAACAACGACTGCGCATACTTAATTGTCATAAAAACCTACTGTGCAGCTTTAGTTTTTCACTGCGCAGTAGTAATTGTTGTGAAATCTTACTGCGCAGCTGTAGTTAACTACTGCGCATGTGTAGATAATTTAGAAAAGTTTTGCGCATCTGAACATAAAATTCTAGAAAATGATACAAAAACGAATTTTTACCGGATTTTGTACCAGATTTTTATCAGATCTATCTTTGAGGTCGCAGACCTTAAATCTTTAATCCGTTTTGATCCATCATGTTTTTATCCTTATTGATTTGTTATTTTGGATTTTGAAAATTCGACGTTTTTAAATTATTTTAATTTGCGTTAATTTATTAAATTATTATTTTTAAATTTCAAAGTACTGAGTTTGAAACAGTAAGTGCAAAAACAAATGATTATATGATCGTTAAATTATTTTTTAATATAAAACCTAATTTTTAGTAAGTTATATGAAAAGAGACTTTCTAATACACGTATTGCGCATACTTAATTGATATAAAAACCTACTGCGCAGCTTTAATTTCTAACTGCGCAAAGGTAGTTAACTTAAAAAACCTTCTGCGCAGCTATAGTTGTCTACTGCGCATGTGTAGAAAATTTAGAAAAATTTTGCGCATCCGAATCTAAAATTCTAGAAAATCACACAGAACTAGATTTTGATCAAATCTGTCTTTGAGATAGAAGAACCATTTTAAATTTTCAAAATCTGACATTTAAAATTTTTCCAGTTTAGGTTGTTTTGTCAAATTGTTATTTTTTTCTTATTTTGTGAGACTAAAACTAAAGCTCTCGAGCAAAAAGCAAAGATTATTCGATCGATAAATTATTTTTACGATGTGAAAATTAATTTTTTATAAGTTTTGCCAAAAAATGTTGTGGAATACACGCATTGCGCATAATTAATAGACATAAAAACTACTGCGCAGCTTTTATTTCTCACTGCGCAGTGGTAGTTGACATAAAATCTTACTGCGCAGCTATAGTTATCTACTGCGCATGTGTAGCTAAATTAGAAAACTTTTGCGCATCCCTACATAAATTTCTATAAAATCACACAAAAAACCAAAAAAAAATTTCTTTGACCAAGTTATATGTTTTAAAACTCTCTGAACTCGAATTTGAGGTCCATTTTGATCCACGGACACAAGAGTTTTTCCTAACCTCAAAAAACATTACGCATTTTAACAAATTTTTTAAATTATTGACGGATTCACTTTAATTTTTTGTATCCTTGAGTTATTAAAGTCACTGATAACGAATCTAAAGTCAAATTTTCAAAATCCAAAATGGCGGAAAATTTTTTAAAATTTTTATGAAACTTGGTATGCAGGGGTTTTTGGAGGTGCTGATTACGAAATGGAAACTTAAATTTATGAAAATGAAATCCGACATTTTAAAACATATATATTTGATCCGCCATTTTGAATTTTGAAAAATTGACTTCAGATTTATAATCGGCGACTCCAAAAACTTGAATATACAAAACCTTAAAGGCAAATCCCTACATATTTAAAACAGTTTGTCTGTCTCTTAAAATCTGCCGTGTTTTTTGAGGTTAGAAAAAATTCTGTCAAGACGGAGCAAAAAATGTGTAATATGAACAAATAAAGCGAACGAAAATAAGGCTTCAAGTCTGAATTTTTATTCCGAAAAGAGTTATTAGCAGCAGTGAATTAATTAAACAATTTTGAAAGCATATCTTGAAGCAATAATAATCAATCATATTTTGGTAATTAACAACAATTTCAGTGACTAATTATTTCTGTTGATCTTGAGTTCAATAAACGAAGGTAGTGAAAGTTGATGATAAATTTGATTAAGTAGTGCAATTCTCGATTATTATAAAATGAGCAAAACCATGTGTTCATCACAAGTTGATATTGAAATGTCGGGATCTATAATTATAAATGGAGGAGCAGCTTTTAGCGAGACAAAATTACGGACTCGGCGATTTATCGATTTCTCCGTTACAAAAAGTATAATCCACATCGAGTATCGAAATAAGAACAAATGTTCGCCAAGGAAAGTGCAGATTCGATTTCTCGTGTGGATTCTGGCCTTCTACTTTGCATAACTATAGTAACTATATATATACACACACGTATTGCACTTGTTTATAATGAGGGGAAAAGAGGAATGGCATCGACAAATGAATTTTTGCAAAACAACTTTTCAACAACTGCGCTTAATTTACTTTCCTAATGGGGAAGTTGAATCGTTTCAGGAAACATGGAAAATATAAATATTCTTTGAAAAGTAGCTTTCTTTAAACGATAATGTTCAAATCTAGAATATATTTTATTTTAGGATGTAAATATTTATAAACTTGTAGCATTTAGCATTTTATTTTAACTTTTTAGTAACTAACTTCTTGTAATTTTTATTTTCCAGAAGTGCCAACATGTGGGAGAGGAGATGGCTCCTACTTTCTTTGTATGGTGAGTTTTGATTTAATTAAAGTTTTTTTTCTCAGCTTTGGAATTTGGAATCTGTCAAATGAATTTTACAAAGCGCCTTGGTCCAAATAAAAACAAATAATTTAAAAAGATGAGTAACTACCCATCTCTGCGCGTCAATGCTACCCAACCCTAAGCGTCAACAACCCATTTCTCAAGTTGACATGAGATAATTAAAGAACAGAGTATTTTTTTGTCCTTTTCTTTCTCATGCTCTATTCCCGTAACCGTATTCACTCTGCTTCGGCCCTTAGGGTAAAGTCATATGCTGAGGATTAGAGGATCAGGGAAATAGAATAGACCAATCAGAAAATGCTTTCCAATGTATTCTATTCTATTCCCCTGATCGCCTAATCCTCCCCATGTGACTTTACCCTAACGTCAAATCGCAAAGGTTTGGATCGCAAGATTAAGATAGAAAAAGACAATTATGTCCTTTTCTATCACAATGCTTGAGATCTTAAATTTTCATTGTGGATAGACTCATAGAAATCGCAAAACTTTAAACTTAATTTTAAGAATGAGAGAGACAAAGATAGAGATATCTTCTACCCTTTTCTCTCTCATTCTTAAGTTTAAGTTTTACGATTTCTATGTGCGTTAGCCTAAAGGTAGCGTCCAGGGTTCGGAATGTAAACTACTTTACATAATATATTAGGTTTTCTACATGTAATAATTACTGTAAAAAACTAGTTTTTTACGAGTAGAAAACGTATATTACAGTATATTACAGTAAACCATCTATGTATATTAGGTCGAAAACCTTCAAGTTACGCGTAACTTTGGAACCCTGATACCGTCCCATGTCGACGTAAAAGCGTTGGCGGAAAGCATAAGCTATATGATAAAAAGAGATAAACATGTATCACTTTCTCTCTCACTCACATGGTTTTCATTTTACGTCAACGCTTTTACGCCTCCGTGGGATTCCACCATAACTGCAACCCTAACAGGGTTGAGCACGTAATATAAATTATGTAAATTACATAAGCTTTTTACGTATTTTTCACAGGTAAATTACATCCCTGGTTTTCTACAAAAAGTAATTTACCTCTTCACGATTGCGGAATTTTTCTACATTTCTTACGTATATTACGTCAAAAACTCCGAGTTACGCGTAATTTCGCAACCATGAGTCCAGAGTAGAATGAAGTTTTAAATTGCTAATCGCAAAATCGTTAATTCTTAAGAATAAGAAAGAGAAAGACAGAAGATATTTCTGTCCTTCTCTATCTCATTCTTAAAAATTAAGGATTTAGCGATTTGCGACTTTAAACTTTATTCTGCGTTGTGCTTGTCAAAACAAGAGTCAAGGAATCGTACCATGATTCCGTAAAAACGTTGGCGGAAAGCGAAAACTATGTGAGTGAGAGAGATCGTGATACCTGCTCTTCTCTTTCTATCGCATGGTTTACCCTTTTCACCGACGTTTTTACGCTGGCATGGGATAATACCTTCAGTATATGAAGTTCTACTAAAATGACAAAACTTAAACTTTGTAATAAGGGTTTCAGAAGATTTTATTAGAAAATTAGTTTTTTTTTTGTTTTATTAAAAAATTAGCCGAATTTTCCAAAACATCCTGCCGGGTCTTTTTCCAGTTCATGCAATGGTACATGCATTAGAAGAAGATAGAAAAGTTCAATGAAACGGTCTATTCGAAAAAACCAAAAGTCTCACTAATGTGATGAACAAGGACTTTTTTTTAGCAAAGAATGACCCATATAAAATAAAATAGTTATAGAAATTTAATATTTATTAGTAGTTAAAAACCGTGAAGGCAGCTACGTATGTAACGTTAGATACGACAAAACATCGTAAAGAGCATCCCAACTCTGATGATAACACGTGAGAGTGAAAAGGATAGAGATACCCGTCAAGAAAAGATTGATTAAAATGAATTAGAATGGTTACGAAAAAAGTGAAAAACGACATTGCTTTGAATATAAAGCGATATTTATTAATCGTATTAATTAATTGATCCTATTTCCAAATTTCAAAAAGGTTATGATTTTATATTGTTAATTGTTTTTCTCAGACGCCATCTTTGAAAAGTATTTTACCTAGGTGTTCTACAGTTTTCTACGTATATTACGTATACCACGTATTCTACGTATTCTACCTCTAAAACCAAAATAACGAGTCAATTTCCGAACTCTGGTGAAATCCCATGTCTGAAGAAAGCGTAAAGTCGAAAACAGAAAACCATGAGAGTGAGAGAGACAGTGATATCAATCTATCTCTCTCGCTCTCATGATTTTCTGCTTTCGGTTTTATGCTTTCTATTCACATAGGGTGAAATCAGATGAATGCGACAATTGCGCATCTTTTTCACTGATTTTTTATGCGCGCAAACTAACCTTAGGTCCTACAACAACCATGGCCTATCCTATACTTATTTCTCTTTACAATTTTATAAATACAAATATGGCGTGCGACCATACACGACAATGATAAGTTCCAGTTCTTTATCTACGACTTTTCTTTTAATTTTCTTGTTAAAAATTCAATACGATTCTGTCTTTCATCCAATTTCTTAAATGGCGAAATCTTTTACAGAAATATTAATAGTAAAATTAATTTTGTGGTATTTTTTCCTGTCACTTTTCTGTCATCGTCACGAAAAAAGTGACATACCAGACATTAATTTCTTGATATAAATCTCGTTAAATGCATTTTTGTGGAATTAAGAACAAGTTAATCCTCAACATTCTGTTTAATTAAAAGTTGCATTTGAATAAAAATTACAATCTTTTTAGCGTTCCTAAGAAATTATATAAAAACAATATATAACCTAAAAAACAATCATTTCCAATGAACAAAAAAATCGTAATTTTTATTATATATTTTTTCCCTATAAAACTTCATTCACTTTTACTTTTATAAGGCAAATGTTTTTCGATTTTCTTTTATGTAATTTTGTTTTTATAACACTTAGTCCTTTTTTCAATATTATTATTGACTTTCATAATTCTTTTAAAAAAATTTGGTATAACTTCTCAATTAAAAATTTTGTTATTTTTGATAAATGTTTGATAAATTTTTTTTTAATTTTCTCACATGTTATAATCTTTTCATTCTTATCTTGCAAATTTAATTCTTTTTTTTTTTAGTTTTGCTTTTTTCATGATTTAATTAACGTGCAGTTTTTTGTCTATATTTTGTAGACGAAGGGAATTTTACTTATTCAGTAATTATTTACTTTGTTTTAAATCCGTTTTTCTTCTAGATTTTGTTACATTTTTTTATATATTTTTCTTTTATTCACAAATTTATCTACTCTTTAATCAGAATTCTAGTCTTTCATACTTTTTAGAAAATTTAAGTTGGATTTAGATTTTTAGAAGAAGTTTAGATTTACAAAAGATATTTTTTTAAATTTGTCTAAATTAAGATTTTTTCATTCCTCAAAAGTTGTTTATATATATTTTGTAATTTCCTCATGTTTTAAACAATTTCCTTGACTTTTTTTATTTTCGAAAAATATTCTTATCTATTTTGTAACCTTTTTTTTTATCTTTTTACATTTTCGTATTTTAGTTTAATATTTTTTCATGCTTTGATATATTTTTTTTTTAAAAGAGAAAGGGGCATTGTCATTTATTTTCCATAAATAAAATAATTATATATATCTTAAATTTACGCATGTACATAACAAATAAATTTTTAATAAAAAAAACTTTGTACCCTCGCTTATTTTTTTTCATAGATTTTAGAAATTTTTCTATTTTGTCATGTATTTATACTATAGAAAATTAATTTTAATTATTATTTAATGAATAAATTGAAAAATACAAATTGTCTTAACTCACGTCACGTGATCGTCGTGACTTTAGACACTTCATGTATATTTGTCTAAAATCACACATAACCTTAAATTTTTTAATATTCACAAATTTTTCTTTAAGCTTAAAATTGTTTTTATATATTTTCTAAGAAATTTCCTCATTTTTTAAAATAACTTCTCAATCGTTTTTCATTTCAAGAATGTAAAATTAGTTTAAAATATAAATAAATTAATTTAGCCGATGAATAATGTATTTCGTCTTTATCCAAAGTATGTTTAAATAACACAAAAAGTACCAGAAAAGAATAATTTTTTTTGCATTCTTTGTCCCCAAAACCGTTCCTGAGAAGTAAGATTGCATTGAGACTTTGGTATTTTCGGACTTTCCGTATTGGGAAAGGAATGCAGAACACGGTGGACGACCTTCCTCGGAATTGTTTTTTGCATTGTCCGTTAACAGTTAAAGGTTCGTTCACACAAAACTTGCCGGTGGTCCCAGGACATTTTAGTCAATATTTATATTTGACTCGAAGAAATAATAACTTGGAACTTTTCCACATTTGCATATCCAACAAAGCCAAAGCTTCTTTCAGGCAAAATTCAATTTTTTTTCCTCGATTTTTTATTTTCTTGTTTATTTATCTCTCCAACTGCATCAAGCGGATGTTTACCTTTGCAACAGCCTGTTTACCTTTTTTTCACGCATAAATTATTTTAAGGATTTTTTTTATTCTCTTGTTGCTTGGATCTTTTAAAATATGAACAGGATTTGCAATTTTGGAAATTGAATATTTTTTTTAATAAATAGAGGTCGAAATTCGAGGAAAATAAAATTTTGATAAATTACAATTTTTCGAATATTTTTCGTAAATATCGTCATTAGTTTTTCATTAGAATGTAAAAGTTGTATTTCGTCGCGTACAGAATTTGAAAAGGACTTAAATATTTTCACGTAAGACGTCTTTCAATGAAATTATTTGCCTGCTTTCCAGAATTTTAATTTTGTGATAAAGGGATGGAGCATCAATGACAAATACGAGTCGTTTGAACGAAGAGGAATGCACCATTGAAACGAAAAGCATGTGAGGAATATCGATAAGTTCATAAAAAATAGAAAACGAAACAAAATAAGTAAAAAACTACTTAATTTTATTTTAACTCAATTATTATAAATCTCACCTTTTTTACGTAATCATATAAACATAAAAATTCAAATTGCCGGGAGGCTTTTTAAAAAATAATGATTCGCTTCCATTATGTAATTTCTAATCTATATCGAGCTATATCTTTTCGATGTTGTAATATATTTTATAATTTTTTATCTATACATGTAACTCTTGTTGTCTTGAGTTATAAAATGGCATCGATTGCACCATTTTAAATAAATCCAAGAAAGCTTATGAAAATTACGAAACTGTTGTGATTTTCTTAACAAAAAGAAGAAAAAAAAAAAAGAAAAACATTTTCTCGTGAGAGAAAAAGATAAATTGATAGTAAAATAGGAGTGGAAATAAATGATCTGTCTGAATCTTTAACTCGTGACGATCTCCTGAATCGATCGTGTGCAATTATCTTTATTATTTTCAATCTCAGATCAAGGAACTTCAAACATTGTCGAAAATTAATTTAAATATATATTTAGATATATTATTTTGATGACAAAATATTTATTTTTCCGAATAATATTTTTTTATAATTTTCGTTTTGTTGAAAAATAAAATAACCTAAAATTTATTTATGAATTGTTAATTAACAAAATTTCTATGCTTCGATAATAACCTAAAATCCATTTAGAATAAATACTATTTAACATAGTATCGTATTATTTACTAAATATTTGATATTTATTTAATTATTATTTGAGATGGCAATTACTTCTCCGAATGTCATTATATCATAATTTTTAATTTTCCGAAATGCAGTTGCGCATAATTTTTATTTCGTCGTATAGCAACTTATTTTAATTTTAAAATTATTTCCTACAGTTTTAATTAATTTAATTTACAGTTAATCATACAAGTATTACATGAACATATTTAAATCCTTAAAGTATTAATTAAATTCTTTTTAATTTATTGAAAAATTTTCCACTTTTTAATTTATTGGGTATTTTTATAATTTTTACATAATAACCCCGTGTTTCTGTCATTAAAATTAAAAACATAATAACTCAGTCAGTTAATTAGAGGTTCAACTAGGAACTAATTTGTTATAATCAAGAATTAATGTTATTTCAATAATCGAGTTAGATCCAATCGTATAAGTTGTATTGAGTGTTTCTCACTTAATTAATTTATGCAAATTAGTTACATTCTATAGTGAAAACGTTTCTGATTAAAATTTATTGTAGAATATCAAATAAAGAAATGATAATATCTAATTATTGATAATTTAAATTTATATTGCCCTAATTATATTTCAAATTAAACATAGATCCTTTTACAAAATACTTCATTTTTGATTTTAGGAAATTTATACTTTCACATAATAAATCAAAAGTAGTTTCTTTTTCGAATTCGAATATTTACTTCTTAATTAAACTTTGTTTTCTCTTATCCAAATTTGTTACCTTTTATTTTCTAATTTTCTAATTATCCCAATTAGTCACAACTTTCGTCTTTTAAATCGAGTTCAAAGTTAAGTAGTCACGGTAATTTTTGTCAGACGAATACATGTTCAGCCAAATTTCGACTTTTTCCACTTAAAATACTCACAAATAGATAAACAAATAGATCATTTTTTCACTCCAAATAAAAAATTCGAAAATTTATAATTACGTTAATCTAAAAGAATGTAAAATTTATATTTACAGACAACCCAGTAACGTAAAATAAATTTAAAAAAAATATTAACATAAGAATCCCGTTTTGTTTACGATTTTCTTCTGAGATAAGAAGTAAAGACGATTCAATAAAATAATGAACCTTGGATTATTAAAAGATAACTTTCAATGTTAATGCATAAATTACTTCCCTATTGTATTTTTATCAATTTTCCAACATTCTTGTATGTAAAAATAACCACCAGTTGATGTAAACAAAATGTTTACATAATTTAGACGATAATCGTTATAATAATGTGATGAAAATAAATTATTTCTAATTCTTTAATTTGTATGGAATATTTTAAAAATTGATGTTTTTATATTTTTATTACTTTCTAGTAATTTTCATCAATTTATAGCTATTTTTACTTTTTAGTAATTTTTTAAAAACTTAGTACTTTTTCCAAATGTTTTTCTTTAACTACTAGTTATTTTTCCATTTTCTAATAATTCTGCTCGGCTTTATAGTTTTATTTTTAAATTTAAAATTCCTTTTTCACTTTAAATAGTCGTTCTCTTTTCTAGTCATTTTTATTTGATAAATTAATTACAATTTTTTGTTAAATTCTTAAATTCTAGTAATTCTTTACTATTTTTTAGATCCATTTTTTAATATCTAAATATTTTATCGTCTCTATTTATTTTTTCTCATTTCTCGTTATTTTTCTTCAATCTAGTTATTTTTACATTTTTTATTGATTTTTCATCATTTTCTAGTTGTTTTGAATAAATTCTAGTTATTTTTATCATTTCATAGTTATTTATTATTATTACTATTATTATTATTTATTAATTATTTCAAAAAATTTAGTAGTTATTTGTTGCATATTTTTGTACTTTCTAGTAAATTATTTTTATATTATCAAGACTTATTTTTTATTATTTTCTAGTTATTTATCAATGACTTCTAGTAACTTTTCAATAAATACGATATAAACTTTGTCGTTTTTTATAACTTTCTAGTAATTTTTGTACTTTTTAACAATTCATCTTCATTTCTGTTATTTTTTATTTAATTGATTTTTTTATTTTTACTTTACATAATTTTCCCCCATTTTTAGGTTACTTTTAAACACCCCCTTAATTTTCTAATTTTTTTTTTCAATTTGACAGTCTTTTTCCAATTAACATTATTTTTTTTCCTTTCTGGTTATTTTTAATTAATTATTAGTATTAATTTTACACTTCAGTCATTTTTCTCTATTTTCTACTTTCGATTGTACTTTATTTTCCTTATTTCCAGATATTTTCCTGTAATTCAGTTTTTTTCCATAGTCAAGGAATTTTCCTTTATTTTCTAAGAGTTTAATAATTACTTCTAGTAATATTTCAATAAATTCTATAGTAACTTTTTCGTTTTTTATAACTTTCTAGTAATCTTTTCACTCTTTAGCAATTGATCTTTATATTCTTTATTGTTTATTTAATTGATTATTTTTCTTTCACTTTATTTTTCATAATTTTTAAGTTACTTTGAAACACCCCCTTAATTTTCTAATTTTTTTTTTTTTTTTTTTTGACAGTCATTTTCTTAAGGTATTAGTCGCGTAAATGCTCCCGCAAAACTCCCGCAAAATAAAAAGTACAAAAAATTAACTTTTATATCAACTCACTTGCTTCCTTGTGACCTCTTCTAATGTAATATATGTAATTTTAACGATTTTGAGTCAGGTACTATAAGTTATCGTGATGTATTGCTCACACGTTTTCGACATTTTTCAATGAAACCATGTGAAAATGAAAAATTATGAATTTTTAAATTATTGTATTTTTTATACGGCGTGGTCAATAAAATTAATTTTTTTTTAAAGGATTTATTTTATCTCAATGTGTAACTTAGTAGTTTTATTTGAAAAACTGACGACTTGTTTTTTTATAATTGAATATAAGAGACATTTTTTACAAGCATTTTGTGCTATTGCATGTAAAAGGTATAAACTTTGAATTCATATTTTGAAGCTCAGAAGTGGTCAAAATTAATAGGATAGATCTCATTTCATAGATAAATACCTCATGAATACAGATACAAAGTTTTAAAAAAATCTGACGAAAATCATTTTACGCGACTAATACCTTAATTATCTTAATTTTTTTCACTTTTCTGGTTATGTCTAATTAATTTCTAGCTGTAATTTTACTTTCCAGTCATTTTTCTCTATTTTCTACTTTCGATTCTATTTTATTTTTCTTATTTCCAGTTAATTTTCTATAATTTAATTTTTTAATTTTCTCGGAATTTCTCTTTATTTTAGAGGAATGAATTAATGACTTATGTAATTTTTTAATACATTTTAATTAATTTATATTTATTTTCGTCACATTCTAGTCACTTTATCAGTTTCTAGTAAATTTTTTCCTTTTGAGTAATCCGTGTTTTTTTTTGTTCTTTTCTTCTTTAATTTTTCATTCTTTTTTTACAGTTGTTTTTCTTTATTTTTTAGTTACTTTTAAACAACTTTGACTTATTATTGTACTTTCTCGTAACTTTTCAAAATTCCCTAGTTATTTTTCAATTTATGTTTATTTATAACACTTTTTCTTTTCTAGTTATTTGTTTTTATATCGCGAAAGTTTTACAGAAATTCGATAAAAATTGAAACAATAAATTCTATTTCTCAAATTTCACAGAATTTGTAAGCGGTACTGAATTTTTCAACAAATATGTAGAACCTGTATTTTTCAGTTGGTGGGAAAGGGTTAAAGTTTGTTTCCGATCTAAAAAGAGTTTATTTCCTAACACTTGCGATTTAATGTGTGCAATTGCATTTTATTATTGACCGTGTGGACGTGACGTTACTATTATGCATTTATGTAAATATCCTTCTTTAGAAATTTATTGTTAGATTGCTCTATAAATGTCTAACACTGTATCTTATGAAAATCAGAAATGGCCTTTAAAACACTACGCCCTCTATTAAGCAACGGTAAACACGCCCACACAACACTTTCCCACAAGTGGTATGTTGAGGTCGTTCTCCTTGCAACGTGATTGTATCCTATTTTTTTATTATGCACCATTAACCTCTTGCCGCTTATTAATCGTGACTATAGAAAAACGTGCGAATCTCGCAAAATTTCACAATCCCTGTTTCTCTTGGTTTTTAGTCTATTCAATGATTTTATAAGATCCTCAAATATTTACAAAACAGGCAATTAAATTTGGAGGTTAGTAAATAATGGTTAAGATGGTGAAGTTTGTTTGTTTTTTCACATCGGTATTTTGGAAGCAGTTTTTAATTGTGGTACAAAATATGGTAACTGTTTACTTATGCGACTTTTCCGAATTTTTGACTTTTTTAATCTAGACCAAGCCTAAGTGGTAAAAAAATTTAAGTTAAAAACCTGAAAGAACTTTATTTTTTAACTATAGAAATAAAGCATATATTTTCACTTTCTAAGAAAAATCACTTTAAAATAATAAATTATGAATTTTAGGTTTATTAATTTAATAAAACTTTACATAATAATGCAAATTTTGACAACTGTCGTCATGATTGTATTAACGCTCAGGGATAGGTAGTTACGCATCAGTATAAAATTGGTCCTACTTACGTAAGGGCTAAATCACATGGATGAGGCGCACGTTGGGTCGTAATGAAAAAGAATGAGACAAAGATATATTTACGTCTCTGTCTTTCTCTTTACGACGCAACGTTTGAGGGCAAAGTCCCATGTTTGCGTTTTAACGTCCGTTTTGTAACTAGACCGTGAGTGCGAAAGTGACAACAGTATACCTGCATCCCTTTTGCACTCAGGGTCTAGTTACAAAACGTGCGCTAAAACGCAATTATGGGACTTCACCCTTACATTATTAACTAATATTAATTTTATATTAAATATATTAATGTAAATTAGGTGCATTGTTGAATACTCGAAACCTCAAGTGCTACGTGATTACACAACACTGGCTTTACGTAAATATAGACAATTTTAAAGTGATACATAACTGCCTATCTCTGTGCACTAGTTCATAACCTTGAGAATACTGACAGCTGTTAAAATATCAGTCAGTATATGAAGTTTTATTAAATTAATAAACTTTAGATTATTTGCTTTGGTGTTAAGATACACCACTTAGGCTTGGTCCAGATTAAAAAAGTCAAAAATTCGAAAAAAAACCGCATAAGTAATCCCAAAATATCCTTCAAAATAAAAAAAATCCTTCGAGATTTAGAAATTTTCGTTTATTTTCTTTTATCGTGACTTATATTTAATTGTCAAAATAACCTCAAATTTTCTTCGGTAAAATAAATAAATTTTTTCTACGTTTGATATGGATGTATATAAATTTGTTTTATATTCTTAGATTTAAAATTTTCTGTTATCTCCTTTTATTTCTATGTATTTTAATGTGCTAAATCTGAATCCGCTATCAAAATTGGTCCAGAGGTTCTGAGTTTGAACCTAACCTCAAAGTAAAAAAAAGGCACTTTTTGTTTGTTAGAAACTGAATCCAAATTAATATTAAAACATGTCTAGAGTCATTAAAGAGCTTGAATTGTGACCTTTAAAATGCTTTCTTAAAAATTTGTTTACGATGCCAATATTTTAAATCAGGTTCAGTTTCTAACAAATAAAAAGTGCCATTTTATTCACTTTGAGGTTACCCCCACAGCATCGAAAATTTCCGGAAAATTTCTTAAAGATTTATTTACAAACTTCGTAATATTTAACTGCAAAGTTTAGTGAAAATTTTGTAAAGATTTAAATGTCTCGATTCAATAAATGTTTGGCGTAAAACTTGACTGAAGATTTAAATTAAAATTTCCTGAAATTTTCATCGCGAAAGTTGACTGAACATTTAAATTAAATTTTCGTGACATTTTTGTCTCAAAAGTTGGTTGAACATTTTAAGTAAATATTTGCTAAATGTTGAACAGAAAGTTAAATGAATAAAAAAAAATTTATTAAATGGAAGGGCAATAAGTAAATTAAACAGTAATTAAATGCATATAAACACATTTATAAAAAGAATTTGGAGATTCCGTAACGTTTTACAAATCCTTAATACTTTCTTGACAAATCTTTAACGAAAATTTAATTTAAATGTTCAATCAACTTTCGCAGCAAAACTTTAACGAAAATTTAATTTAATTTTTCAGTCAATTTTTGCGACGAAAATTTCAGGAAAATTTAATTTAAATTTTCATTCAAGTTTTGCACCAAACCTTTATTGAATCGAGGCATTTAAATCTTTACAAAAGTATTATTGTACTTTGCAGTGCAATATTCCGAAGTTTGCAAATAAATCTTTAAGAAATTTTTGGTGCTGTGGGGGTAGGTTCAAACACAAATCTTCTGAACCAATTCAGATGGCGGATTTGGATTCAACGCATCATCTAAATACATAGGAAAATATGGGTCTCATACCCAGGTCAGAGAATTTTATTTTTTTTTGTGAGGGGTGTGTTATTTTCCAAAAATGAAGTGATAATTAATGATTATATGCTTTATCCACGAGATTTCGTAAAGTTGGTGATTAGAAAAGAAACGTGGGTGTTGGAATCGGAGTAATGTGTCTGAGGAACCCACGATCGGGTGACTGACAGGTGCACGACTTTTCACGGAACCTGAACCTCTTAACACTAGGCCGACCGAGAGGAAACGATTGATAGGTAGCCTTGATCCGGTTTGAGACAATTACCCAACCTGAATGCATTTTATAACCTCACGAGAGTCAATTGCGTCACGATCTAAGTTCTCATAGCACTCTCTAGAATCTTTAGATGAATCTCCTGTTATCGTCGATGCTCCGATTTTGCAACGCCAACGCTTTTTATTCTTCTCCGTGAATTTCGCAACTCGCGGATACGCGTCGGCGGACCCCAAACACGTCTTCGATTGTTTTTTTCCTCTGTTTATTCTTTAATGCTGCAAAGAGGCGAGAAGTAATAAACAGTTGAAAACGTGTCGAAAAAGGGATGCGTTGAAAGATTTTAATTTGGTGCCGGAATGAGAAATTTCAAAATGGCAAACTGTTAGTGATTTGGAAAGAATTTTGTATAAGAATGAAACAACTTTGGACCATTCTCCAAAAATTATTAATAGGTTGTTGATGGGGTTTTATAAATCATGAAAAATATAAGAGTTTAGTTGGTACATTTTAATCAACAGTCGATAATCATAGTGTTAAAAACTTTCTTGGCGCTAGTGTCGCGACAGACAAATTCTTTGACGAGTTTACCCTCTGACTCATTTTTTGTTAGTCCTAGATTGGCGTTCGATCTGACACATTAAAGAAAATAATTTTATGAGTTTTTCCAGCCTCTGGTCATTTAGTTCATGGGAAACTCAATTCTGGTTTAATTATTGATCCTTTATTTTCTTAGTTAAGATAAGTTAATACTTATCATATAATTGAATGACTGATATGAAATTCAAGGCCATGTGAAAAATATGTTAAAAATCAAAATTCGGGAAATTATCAGGACATTTTTTTTATCAGTTACGTTATTCAATTGATTAAAATAAAATTAATGAATAACAGCTAAAATATTAATAACATTTAAATTGCATTTAAAAATTATATTTTATATTAATTGATTTTTAAATAAATCTAAGATAGTAATTAAAACTCATCTTAAAATTGAAATTTTTTAAAATTGCTTTAATATAATAATTACTTTAGTACGTTAAGATTAAATTCACTTATTTTAGTGATTTTTGGAAACAATAATTTTATCAAGTTTCTGCGGCCCTGACGTCTTATTTGGCAAAAATACGATGTGCTAAACCTTCAGTAAAACTGGTTAATTATTGTAACTTGCGCAAGCAACACTTTTTTCGATCATAAATTGTCTTAAGCGTTCCTTCCACTTTCTTCTCGAGTCTCATTGTTCAAGTAAAACCATGCAATTAGTATTCCAGTGTAGATAAAAATCTGTCAATAACTTATTGAGGAATCTTTATAAATCTCTCGACTGCGCAGTAATTTGTTATCTATTTAGAAGACAAAATATCTTTAACAATTTTTTAAATCAAAACATAAAATTATTATTCAATGTTTACTTTTAACTGAAAACGAAAAAACATTTTTAAGGTCACTTGTGGAAAATATAGAGTATAAATTTAAAAATCCAAAATGGTCGATTCAAGATGTCTGCTATAAATGTTTTTAAAACCCACAGGATTTATTTAAAACGTGTTACACACGGATTTTTGGCTCACTGATTATGAATTTAGTCCTATTTTGAAATCAAGAACATTTTAAAATATAAAATATACAGTTTATTAAAAGTTATAAATATTTCTAGGCATTCTACTAGCCGCAGCAGTTTCAGAGGCTCTCAAAGGTACGAGACAAAAATTCAAAATTGCCACAACGTCGACGACAACGACATCTACCGAAGAACCAACAGATAATAACGAAAGTGACGATGTCGAGGTTTGTACTTTTTTCAACTGAATTTTTTAAATACCTTGTTCAACATTCAAAGCTCTCTCTAAGAATAATTTTTTCCTCTCAATTACACAAGCGGATCTTTCAAAATATGAAAAAATCATCAAAATTTGAAATTTATTTTTATTTTCTGTAAAAAAGTACTTTTTAGTTTGAGGTTAAGTCAAATTCACTTAATAGGTTAATGTATCCGGACCAAGTGAAAAGATCGACTTGAAAACAGTTAAGATAAGCAAAATTAGTCAAATATCTTTACATAAACTCTGAATAGGTTTTTTCTTAAAATAAAAAACAAAGAAAGTATCAAAACAATGGGTGCTAAAGATGAGATTTTGCTGTGCCTTTTATCTATGTCCATGAGACACATTATGTCATTACCTTTACTTTTTTTACCTTAATACGATATTAGAAAACCGCGATTTCTCTAAAATGTAAAAAAATTTATCCATTTTGTCATCAATATACTAATCCGGGATGAATAATAACCAATCAGAAGCAACCTTGTAACTTTCAACCAATCAAATCGGCCATAAACAATAATGTTAACCTAGAAATGAACTCGACGTGAAAAAAATTCAATCGAGGCGGTATTTTCAATTTTCTCATAATAGAATAATGAATTTATGAGTGAGTAAAAGTCAGTAATTCATGATGATCATACCACTATCATCTAGAAATAATCTGACGTGGGCGACAAACAATAAATCTCGGCATTTAATCATACAACCCTTGGCATTTTGTGCTTTTCTTAATAATTGATAATTGACGCTGGATGCAAATTTTAAATAAAAAAGTATTTAAGTTTATTTACTGTCTCTACAATTTTAAATCGGAAATTCTGAAAATATATTTTTAGACACTAAAGTTATAATAAGCGTTCCTAAAAACCTCCGTAAATTGCATTTTACTTTAAAACAAAAATAAAAATTTTTTAAAAATAAAAAATTGTTTAAGGTTATTTTTATGGTCGCCATATTCAATTTTGAAATGAGACTTGGTTTTTAAAAACTCCAAAATCCAAGGACCTAACATTTTGGGTCATTATAATTTCCTGAAAAATTTTCTCAAAGTTAAAAAAATGTTTACAAAAATGTAGCCGTAAATTTGTAAAAAAAAAAAATTCACACAAATTTTGATTGCAAAATTTTCAAGAGCATAAAACTTTACATAAGAGACTATGTTTTACAAATCTTTTAACATATCAAACGAAGCCGCTAAGTTTTGACGAAAAAGTCCGTCCACGTGAGTCTCAATGTGTAGATTTAAATAATTTATCTTCTTTCTTAAACTTTCAAGAAAATATTTTTGAAATATTTTAATTTTTATTACAATTCTAAAAATTTTTTTATAATAGAGCACTAAATAAAAATTATAAAGTGATTTGAACCATAAATATTAAAATTCATATTACTTGTTATTTTATATAACAGGTTATTTAAATAAATAAATAAATAAATAAATCTGAAAAGTTTACGCTTTCTATCTAAGTATACTGCTGGAAAAAATTTCAAATGAATTCAGAGAAAGGCTTACTCGAATTGACTAAAGTGGTCCGAGATTTACATAACGCCTCTTATGCACCACTTTCGACAATTTATAAAATTCTGAAGCGCCCAAAACTCAAGAAACGAGGAAGAGGTGTACTTTTGAATTTGCACTGAAACAAAAAAAATAAAATAAAAAAAAGATGCAACTTTTATGATCACCATAAATGTAACCATGGAATTTATAGGACGTTAAATATCCAATATGGCGCCACTTATCTTTTGCGCGGAACATACGCTCTCCCATAAAACACACATTACGTAACATCAATAATGATTGACTTTTGAAAAAATCTATTTGAATAAAAAACTCAAATTTCAGGCCCATATGTTTACATAATCAGCTTTTAGTCGCTCGTTAAGTTAGATAATTAATTTGCATTTTTTCGGGTACAATCTCTAACCAATGAATAAATATGCACGCTACTGAAATATTTCTACTTGAGCTCAAGGCGATAATTAATTTCGAAAATCTAACCAATTTCGGAAAAGTCGTTTCTTCAATTTCAAGTACAAATTTAAATCGAATGCAAAATTCGTTCCATTTTTAAAATTCTGTAGTTTAAAATTTAATCTATTAGTTGACCAATTGGAAATTATGAAGAAAATCGTGATTGGTTAATTTTAAAACTCGCGTCAATTCTAATTTATTTCCGAATTAACCAATCTCAATTTTTTTGATGTTTTCTTATAATTGATATTCTAAATTCTAAAAGTCACGTCAAAATCTAATCTTTTGAAAAATGAAGCAATCACAAATTTTAAATTTCGCGCCAAAATCTTCTTGTCCAATTTTTTTTCGGCCGTTTACAATTCGGAAAAATAAACATTGGTGTTTAAAAAATTCAGGCAAATAATGTTTCAGTCAAATGAATATTCCGGGATTTGAAAATTATATTTACTCAAAATTCTGTTAAATTCGAATTCTGCTAAATGAAAATTTGTTTAAATTAATATTTTTCTAAATAAAAAGTATTTTAAAAGTAATTTCCGTTAAATCAAGAGTTCGATATTTTGAAAATCCTGTTCAGGGAAAATTCGATTTAAAAAAATTGGAAAATTTTTAATTCGGCAGAAAGGAATCTCTAATGAAAATTCTAAATAATGAATTATAGAACTTAGTCACGTAATCTTTATATTGTATTATAAATATAGTTATAATAAATATAAATTATAAATATAGTATATAAAGAATATAATTAGTTAATTAATTAGTGACAATTAACAAAAAAGTGAGGTTATAAATTAACTGGTTTTCAGGGCACGACAATTGCAGCAAATGAAGGGAATGGCACGACAGGTCACACACTAACGGGAAACCCCCAAATTGATTATATCTGGGATCCAAATTTACCGCGTGAATTGAACGGTTACAATTTAAGTGAATATCCGTTTTACAACAGCATTCCAGAAGACATTAATTTCAAATGCGACGGACTTCACGATGGATTTTACGCCAGTGTTCCTCACAAATGTCAGGTAATTCAAATCTTATAAGTTAAATAATTACTAATTCGAAAATAATAGTCTACGCTGGGTTATTGTCTAGGTTATTAATTCAATTACCAAAGTGGTAAGCAATTACCTTACTGGTAATTTCCAGTAATTACTGGTAAATCCTTACAAAAATGGTAAAAATGCAAACTTAAAATATTTGGTGATTTTGCTAAAGTAATAATACTTTACTTACTTTTCCGATTTTTGCGAAATAAGTATCCATCCCTGGCTTCCAGTAATAAACTTTTTCAGGTTCCCCCTACTGATTATTTGTTACTGAGATAAAAGAATGGTATTCCAAAAGGAATTGATAAAAAATTCGCATAATTCGTAAAAGTAACGTTTCTGCAATATTACCCAAAAAAGAATGATTTTTATTATAGCAAGCAGACGACAGCCTTGTTTGTTTTTGGATACATAACCTTACTTTTACATTGTTTTGCATATTTTTGTGTGGAATTTACTATTTATAATTTAAAAACTCTTTTTACAGGCTATTCGATTTGCATTGAATTTATTTTTTTCAAAAATATAAATAAAAGAAGTATAAATATTTTCCTGAATTAAAACTAACTAGATTAAACAACGCGCGCTGACATGAAATAATTTTTTTCACCCTATGCTATCAACAATTTTAAATATTTTAAATATAATATTTAAAAATAAATAAAACAAGTTTTATATACATATGCGACAAAAATAAAATTTTAGAATTGAAAAAAATTGCAAAAAAAAGCAAATTTTGCAAAAATCATAGAAATGTTTTAAAAATAAAGCAAATAATTTAAATTTGAGAAAAACACTTGAAAATCTCAGAAATAAATTGTAAAAAATTAGAATGGTGAAAATTTGAAGAAAATAATTGAAACAATTACAAAATTATATTTTAAATAAAAAAAAAGTTCAAGAACATATCAGAAAAATACTTGAAAATTCATTGAAAAAAAAAGAAAATAATTAAAAATTAGAGAAAATAAATTAAAAAAGAAATACATAAAGTAAACTTGAAGAGACCAATTTTTAATTTTAGAGAAATAATTGCAAAAAATACCTGCAGAATATACATAAAATACAAGAAAATCATAGATGTAACTGAAAAATGAAGAAAATAATAAAAAAAATAATATAAATAATTTAAAATTTAATTAAATAATTAAAATATCAGATAAATAGTTTAAAATTTTGAAATTATAAAAAAAATTGAAAAAAAATATTTTAAAATCTTAGAAAATAGTCTTAAAAATTGGGGAATATAAATCAAAAAGGATCATAAATTTTGAAACATGAAGAAAATAATTAAAATATGATTAAAACTATTGAACTATGTATATGTAAGTTGAAAAAAATAAATGAAATTTAAAAAAAATACTTGAAAATCTCAGAAATAAATTGATAAAAATAAAAATAAGAATAATGAAAAACTGGAGAAAATAATTGAAAAAATTACAAAATTATATTTTAAATAAAGAAAAGTTCAAAAACATTTCAGAAAAATACTTGAAACTTTTAGAAGTTCATTGAAAAAAAATAATAATTAGGAATTAGAGAAAATAAATGAAAAATGATAAATTTAATAAAATTGAAGAGAACAATTTTTAATTTAAGAGAAATAATTGCAAAAAATACAGAATATACATAAAATAAAAAAAAATCATAAATGTAATTAAAATTTGAAGAAAATAATAAAAAAATAATATATAGGTATAATTTAAAATTTAATTAAATAATTAAACTATCAGATAAATAGTCTAAATTTTTAAAGTAATAAAAAAATAGAGAATAGTTAAAAATTAAAGAAAAATATTTTAAAATCTTACAAAATAATTTTTAAAAATGAGAAAAATTAATAATTAGGGAAAATAATTGAAAAATGATTATAAAATTTGAAACATGACAAAATAATGGAAATATAAAAACAATGGTAAGTTGAAAAAAATTAATAAAATTTAAAAAAAATAGCAAATTTTGCAAAAATCATAGAAATATTTTAAAAATAAAACAAATAATTTAAATTTCAGAAAAATACTTGAGAATCTCAGAAATAAATTGACAAAAATTAGAATAAGGTAAAATTTGAAGAAAATTATTGAAAAAATTACAAAATTATATTTTAAATGAAGAAAAGTTCAAGAACATTTCAGAGAAATACTTAAAACTTTTAGAAGTTCATTGAAAAAAAATACATATAATTAAAAATTAGACAAAATAAATGAAAAATGATAAACATAATTTAAAATTGAAAAAAACAATTTTTAATTAAAGAGATATAAATGCGAAAATACAGAATATACATAAAATACAAGAAAATCATAGATGTAATTGAAAATTGAAGAAAATAATAAGAAAATAATATATAGGTTTAATTTAAAATTGAATTAAATAATTAAACTATCAGATAAATAGTTTAAATATTGGAAATAATAAAAAAAATGGAAAATAGTTAAAAATTGAAGAAAAATATTTTAAAATCTTAGAAAATAATTTTAAGAAATAAGAGTAATTAAAAATTGGGAAAAACAATTCAAATATGATTATAAATTTTGAAACATGTGGAAAATAATTGAAATATGATAAAAACAATGATAAGTTGAAAAAAATGCAATTTAAAATACATAATAGAAAAAAATTGCAAAATTTTTTTTTAAAAAAAAATAATACAATTTTTTGAAAATTGTGCCAAAAGAATGAAAATAATTAGATATTGAAGAAAATAATAGAAAAAGTACAGAATTTATTTTTAAGCAAAAGAAAATAATTAAAAAATTGATTAAAAAATTGAAAATTGAAGACAATAATCTAACTTGGAGATAATAACTGAAAATTTAGGAAGTTAATTTAAAAATAATTAAAATATAGAGAAACTGATTCCAAAATATGATAAAGAGAAATGAATATTGAACAAAATTACTGAAAAATTGCTGGCATTAATTGAAAACTGATAAAAATAGTTGAAATTTATAGTTTAAGTACAATTGAAATCATAATAGAAAAGAATTGATATTTTTTAATCACTTCAAATTTAGTATATTTGAACCATGGAATTATTCAACTTTTAATTAATGCAAGTTTAAATTTAAAAAATATTTGAAGAAATTAAAATTTCTATAAATTTCAAATTTGAGAATATTTTGAAGAGGTGAAATATGATGTAAAAACCCTGCTTAGAATGTCGGATAGAAACCGACACAAAAACCGGATTACTTTTCAGACAGAACCGGATATACATATCCGGTTTCTATCCGTTTTCTGTTCGTTACCATCCGACCTTAATCTGTCAAACATAATTGAAATTGTTTTTTTAAATTAGTTTAGAAACGTTTTTTATACGGTTGTGTACGAATCGTATGCGTTGGAGAAAATCGAAATTCCAATTAAACGTTCTTCATCCGGTTTCAACCGTCATCATACGTTTTTATCCGAAAGTTATACGTTTTTAATCCGAAAGTTATACGTTATTAATCCGACTTCTGTACTATCTTATCCGAAATGTAATCTGGTTTTTGTGTCCGATTTCTATCCGTCATTTTAATCAGGGAATTTAAAACAAAAACACGCTATTGACAAACTTCAAATGTTGACAGAATAAAGAAACAAATAAAAGAAAGAAACTTATAAATTATCATTAAATAAAGGATTAATGATAAATTCAGAATTTTAAAAACTCTTTCGTGTGTAATTATATGTACATAATTTTTAGGTTAGATTAAAACTTTAAAGTTAATGAAGAATTAATGATAAATTCAGAATTTTAAAAATACTTTCATGTGTAAAATTAAATATAAATAATTTTTAGGTTAGATTAATACTTTAAATTTATTCATAATTAACGATTGTTTTATTTAACAATACGTTTTAATTCTTAATAGAAAACATAATAGACATTAATGGACACACTGATCTTGTCTTCTGCTACAACTTTTCCAAATTACTTTTCATTGCAATAATTCTTGTGTATTGTTTCAATAAACAATAATTTCAAAAATAACACAGCCACACAAAAAAAAACAACTTTATTGACCGAGACACTACACTAGTGTCTTCTTACGTATTTTTTTCCGCTGAATCCAAATCCGAAGTCAGAATTGTTAGATTGGCTAAATTTTTCAAGATAATCTCAAAAAACTCGATTTTTTCGTGTTTTTGAGTAGTTTTTTGAAAATATCTCAAAAATTTTAGCCAAATTGGTTATTCTGACTTCAGATTCGGATTCAGCGGAAAAAAATACTTAGGAAAACACTATCATAGTGTCTCGGACAAAAAAAAATTTTTTTGGGTTTTAATTGGTGATGTTTTTTTATCTTTTTTGAGATAATTTTCAAAATTTTAGCTAATCTCAATTCTAACCTCTGATTTACATTCGTCAGAGAAAAATACATAAAAATACATTAGTGTAGTGTCCCGGCTAAAAAAAATTTTTTTTTGGGTGTTTTTGAAATTTTTTAAGATTTGGTCTTTTGAGATTATCTCAAAAAATTTGGCCAATCTAGCAATTCTGACTTCGGATTCGGATTCAGCGGAAAAAAATACGTAAGAATACACTAGTGTAGTGTCTCGGACAAAGAAGTTTATTTTTTTTTGTGTGGCTGTGTAATGAAATGTCACCATAATTATGTGTAAGGCGTTATTATTTAAATAAAAGACGTCTAGATTTAATTATCCAAATGTTACGGTTTTTGTAACACTTTACCAGTAGTTATTACCGGTCAGAACTTGGTATTACTCAGTAATTTTTAATGTTAGTCACTTATCAGAATTTCGGCCCTGGACAGAGATGGCTCAGTCGACATAAAATTACCCATTTTTAAAAATCGCAACTGTGAGAAATTGTATTCTTAAAAATTTTAAAGATTTGGAATAAATTGTGAAAACTCTCACGAAACGTAAATTGCTCTCTATTGTCCATCATTAGATAAACTAGGTGTGAATTCTGTCTATTTCATAGACACTTCGCTTCCAAGTAAGCAAAATAATTTGCTTCCTCATAGAGGAAGCAAGAAATTAATAATATATAAGTTAATTGGGAAAGTTGTTAAAAAAAAATTTTAATGCAAAAAAATGTCAAAATATGGATTATTTTACGAATTCTTGATCAATTATAAAAGTTATATAGGTCAATCGATTCGTTTTGAGATAAGGAATATGATTTTTGTATTCATTAAGTTGTATTTTTAGCATAAAAAATTTTTTTTTGCAAAAAACGATTTTTTTCGATGAAAAAAGGTGCTCAAAAAAATTTGGTTGGGTATTTTCAAAAATCCTTGTGTTCAAATTTAGATATTCATGAGCTTAATAAGTCATCCAAATTTTATTGGAATCCGTTAAAGCGTTCTCAAGATATCTTGTACACAAAAAACGCTATACACACACACACACACACATACATATATACATACACACACACACACATCTGGACATTTGCTTAGGAATGAAAATTTTCGCTTTTTAGATGAAAATGAGTCGATTTAGACAATTTTTGGAAAATCGAAAATTTTAACGATCACAAAGCCTCCTCTATGAGGAAGCAAAATTAGTAAATAATATGTTTATTTTCTGCAAAATATTACCAATTTCTGTCAGGAAATTTATGCAAATAACGGTAAAAAATCACACATGGTCAGAGGTCACGAACCGCAAGAACGGTTTTATTTTGGAATGTTAATAGTCTTGGAATGACTCTTTGCGAAAATGACATGGCGAGTTATACACAAGAACATATTTAACATGTCTATTTCAGAATCTCAGCGCGATTTATTGTCACATTTTAATACTTAAAGTGACATTAATTGTCTGGTTTTATTTTTAACAGTGTTACATAACTTCATCTCGGCTTCGTGAAGTATATACTCTAACCTCGAATCTCCTGTCGCATGCCAATGCCCATGCCAGCTACATTCATAGTCATCTTTCAATGCTCCAAGAAATAATTAAGATTCTCCAGTTGTCATGAATAAATCATTTTTAACTTTTCTTCGAAAATTGCCAGCGGATACATGAATCCTCACTATGATCTTCAATAAAGTGCAAAAAAGAGAAGCTATTTTATGTCCCTAATTTCATTCTGCAGTTTCGGATAATAATCAGCTGTTTGCCTTGATGCCAATCATCTTTATGATCACGTGATGCAAGTGCCAATAAACTATTGTTCCATTCATTACTTCCTTAATGAGCTAAGCCTGTATATCGCGATTTCTAAATTACAAAAGAATTCGGCCCTAAAACTACAATAATAAATTATGGCCTTGTTTGTAAAACCATTTTCACACAAAACAGTTTTTTCACCGTTGACCATAACATTTTATGGTCTACGATAATTTGTGAAAGTAGCTGCATGAAATGTCCTCGAAGAATTTTTTACAACCGATATATTGCATTTTTTTTATCAAAGATGCATAATGTGATACGAAGCAAACTTCTCGATATTTGAACTGGCGCAATTTTGGAGTTCATAAGACGTTATGGCTCCAAAAAACATTAGGAGCTGGTTTTAAAATGTATTCAACTGTTTCAATAAAGTTTAACTGCAGTTTCCATTGTTCAATCACTTGAGCTACAAATTATCTTTACAAAAGAAGTTTCTCTAACATTTTTTGAATGTAAAGTAGAACGAATCTTTAGAAGGTGTCGACTCATCCGTAGCAATAGTGAATCTCATGATTTGGTTACTATTTCACGAGTCGATGGGTTGGAAAATACACTGACAGCCTTTGTCTAGTCACTTTCAGGAGTAATTGTTGTCTGTGACTTTGAATAAATTTCGTTTTCGTTTCTGAAAAGACGAAACAGAAGACCTAAAAGGTAAAACTTTTTTCAAACATATTATTTCAGTTCCTTGACTCCACGAGTGAAAGAGACATCCAGATTGAGAAAGTGATAGCTGGCGCTTCCGTGATGATTCCTCACCTCTAAAAGGCAGTGAAGCGGTCAGACTATTGTCATGCAAATGTCGAGAGATTGTCGTGAGATTTTTTCACAAGAGAAGTTTGAGGAAGATTTTAAAAGATTTTTCAATTTTTGCTATGAATTCACAAACTTTTTGGAATTCGTAAAAGGGCATTGGTTTACTATTGTTTGTTTTTTAGAAGGATACTAGTACCCTTTGCTTTTCTCTTCCCCTCCATCTTCTCATGATTGCTTCTTTAATCCACTACCCATTTTTATATATCCATGAAATTTTAGCTGAAATGATACCATGTCAATAATCCCTTCCCTATTCCCCTAACACTCTCATCTTTTTTAATCTTCTCCGCCTCTTCGCACTTCATCAACACTACACCTTCTTTTTGCTCTTATCTTCCTCATTTTTATGTTTTCAATTGTGACGTTACTATATTAACAAACCTCTCATCCCCTTCCTATTCTCATCTCTACCTAAAAAATCATCATTTGTCTCTCCTTCCTCATTTCTTTCCCAATCTTCATCAATCCTACTCTTTTTTTCCTTTCCCCTCCTACATCTCCTCATAGACCCACAACTTCAACTACTATCCTTTCCTGATTACAAACACCTTCACTCTTCCCTAAAACTACACCTTCTTAATACACAAACATTTTTTACTTCCCCTTTTAATCCACTACTTTCTTCCTTTTCGGCACCTCCTCACAAAACTCTGCTTAACGACTTTGGCTTCTGCCGTTTCATCACTTCTATCTCCTTCCTCATTTCACCTTTTAAAGGTGAAAGTTTTAAAGTGTCTGTCCCTTTCTATCACGTTGCAAAAACTCAGAATGGAAGAGGTGTATAAGCGCCTTAACCCTCACTCTTAAAATTTCGATTGTAATGTTGCTATAATAACAAACCTCTTCTCTTTACCTTCCTTTACCCATCCTTTCCGTATTTCGCATCTCTATCCTCTTCTCTCTATACAACGTCATTCCCCTCTTCTTCTTCTTCTTCTTCTTCTTCTTCTCTCTCTCTCTCTCTCTCTTCCCTACACGTCTCTTTTCCACTCATCTTCTTCATCCTTAGCATCTTAATATTCACCCCTTTCCTACCCTCTTAGCATTCCGAAAACAACTCCTAAATTTTAAATTGAGATTGTGACAAATGTTAAAAATAATTTTCACCCTCCACCATTTCTTCCTTTTCTCCTCCTACATCCTCTCAATCCCATGTTTATCACTTTCTCTTTCAACCAAATCCCTCGAAAATTCAATTGTGACGTTACCATAAAATAATCTCCCTCATCCTGGACTTCCTGATAATATCAAGAAACCTCCTATAGCTAAACCACTTAATTATAAGATTACTACTTCAAGGAATTCTCCCATCCTCCTCACTGTTTCTGCTCTATCACCATTTTTCTCTTCCGCTCTTACTCTTTTATTAATTTATGGCAATAACCTCCTCATCCTCACTATCTCTTTTAACACACCGTCTTGAATTCTCATTTTTGACGTCACCATATCCCTATAAACCCTTTCTCAATGCCGAGTTACTCTCCCCTGCTCCTAATTTCTCTTTCACTTTCTTCTCTCTGCATTTTCCTCTCCACTACAACGTCTCACTCCAACCTACAACTGCTTTCTTCCTGCCCCTTTTTTTCATCCTATTCGACACCTTCCTCTCCATCAATTTCTTTGAAAATTTCAATTGGTATGTTGCCATTTTAACTAATCCTTTCTCAATGTCCTGCTCCTTGCATCTTCTCGTCACTTCTCCTCCACACATTCCTTTTTACATTTCCCATTCCATTCCAACGTCTCACTTCAACCCACACCTGCTTTCTTCCTACCTTCTCTTCCACTGTTTCAACACCGAGTCTTCCATCCACCTCTTTGAAAATTTCAATTGGTACGTAGTCGTATCAATAAACCCTCTCTTATTCCTTTTAGACTCTCATCTCCTCGACCCCTTTGATCTTCCCATCATAGTGTCCTATCTTCTATCCATTTTTCCTTTCAAACTCCACTTTTAAACTTTAAATTGCGATTTCCTTATATCCCTCTTTCGCTCACGTCTTTCTATCTCAACCAACGATCTCCCTTTCTCTCTCTTACATTTTTACATTACTCTTGCTCTTCCTATCCCTTTCCAACCAATTCTCGTGAAATTTCAATTGCTACGTTACCAAGTTTACTTACTCCCTCCTATTGGACCGCTTAGCTGATCACAGGTTTACATATTAACAATTCCTCTTCAATTCCTCTTCTTTTCTAATCTTCTCCTTAGTCTATTTTCTCCCACCACTTGAAACCCTTTCCTATTTCCATCCCACTCCTAGTCCTTCCTCTTGGACCCCTTAAATGGAAGGTTTCCTCATCACCAATCTCTCTTAATCTTCCCTTCTACTCTCATCTCTTCTTTCCTCTACTCATTTCTTCCACTCTTATATATATATCCTTATTCCCAGTTACCTTTTCCACTATCTCTTCCGAGACCCATACTTGAAATTTCAATTGCTACGTTTCTGTATCAACAAACCCCTCTCTGTAAGTATGCGAATATTTTGAATTATTTACACTCTTTCCGCTCAGCTCCTAACCTTTAAATGCCTTCTCTCCTTCGCTGACGATTTTTCAATATTTAATGACGCTCGTCCCTCTTAGGGCGCAATTACATGTCTGCGTCGAACGCTGCGTTCTTGCGTTGTATGTTGAGAGAGAGAAAGACAGACATATAGTCACATCTTTGTCACTCTCACCATTAAACGCAAAAACGCAACGTTCGACGCAGGCATGTAATTGCGCCCTTAATCGCAATTTTCCTTAGGGCCCAGTCACAGAAGTTTTGGAAAAACCATTTTCATCTTTCTCTCTCCTATGACAGTGGCGTAAGTTTTGTCTTGCTCTACATTTTCACAAAAGACAAAGGTAAAAATGGTTTTTTAAAAATTCCTGTGACTTTAGCCTTAAATTTTGGAACTGGGACATTTCTATTGGTATACATTTTCCATCCTGTAAATGGGAACCTTAAAGCCCAAAGCACAACGAATACGGTTACGGGATCAGGGCATGAGATAATAAAGGACAGAGGCTGTTTCTATCCTTTTTTGTCTCATGCTCTGGTCCCGTAACCGTATTTCTATCTGCTCAGGCCTTAAGATTTTAAGGAGTGCCAAGTGTATAGAGTTTAAGTTTCAAATTATAGGCATGGTTGGGTACGTAACATACCTTAATAAGTAACGAGAATTACCTTTTCAACCCTGCCCATAATTCGAAACTTAAGCTTCATACACATGACACTCTTTTGAATGCACAGAATGGAAAATCTATACCAGTCCAAATGTCCCAGTCCCTAAAATTTCCTTTTCTCATCCTTTTCCAAATCTACGAAAACGCTGCTTCAAAATTTGAATGTAATTCCGAAAAGCAACCAAATAATTATATAGTTTTAGGGGTTGTGTATCCGTATTCAGAACTAAATCAATGAAAATTAATAGAAATATAGTTTCTTTTTCAGTGATTTTCGGGATTGTAGTTTTAAGGGAAAACGTGTTTTTCATTAGAGTGAGGGTAAAATCTCGTGCGAGCAAAAGGTCATTAGAGCAAGAGAGATAGATGGCTGTCACTATCTCTTTCACTCTCATATTTTCTGCTTTCAGTTTAGCGTTTTTGGCTCACATGGGACTGCACCCTGGGTACCTACAAAAATTGGTCTACTTACGTATTTTTGAAGCGCTGATTACAAAAACTATAAAAAAAATTTGCCCAAATCTGATCATTATTATACAAACCATAAAAGACAACCTTAATTCACCGCTTTTTGTCTTTAATTCATAAAATACACAAACTTAACAAATATTTTTTTACAAAAGTTGTAGATCTTGTTAAAATACAACTTTTATGTCGTATGCATTTTTTTGCAAAAGCAGTTAGTTTTCCAGAAAAATGCAATAAAACTCCAAACTACCATATTAATGACCGATAATCGTGCGGAATCACTAATTTTCCGAATTTTTTATTAATTTTGTTGGAATGTCATTCTTTTAGCTTAAAACTAATAAGCAGGTGGGTTGTCTGAAAAAGTTCGGGAAGCTAAGGGTGAGAAATTATTGATAAATTAACGTCTTTTTTGTTTACCTCAGTAAATACTAAAACTATCTAAAAGTGGTTTCAACAAAAGTTGTAGATCTTACTGAAATAGACTTTTTATGTTATGTGCATTTTTTCGAAAAAGTGCCAATTTGTTGAGAAAATTGCAAAAAAACTACAAAACACATCATACTACCGCGCGGCCAAAGGCCGTGTAGCAAATCAACCTTAAAACCATTTTTAAAATGTTTCGTGTTATTTATTTTTTAAAAAATTTTAAAGGTGGTTTGCAGTTTGCTGCAATACAAAATGTATTTTACCAAAATGAACTTTTGACTCAAAATTTCGAAAATGTTTGCGTATTTTTTTTAATTATAAATACAAAACAGTGAATTGTGACTGTTATTGTGATCATTAAGATTTTCGTTTTTCCAAAAATAGTCTAAATCGACATATTTTTATCTAAGAAGCCTCAATTTGCATTTTTAAGAAAAAGTCCAGATGTGCGTGTCTGTGAGTGTGTGAGGGGGGGAGGGGTATGTGTGTGGTAAGTTTTTGTCGCTTGGGTATCTCGAGAACGCCTCAACGGATTTTAATAAATTTTGGATGGCCAATTAAGCTCATAAATAGCTAAAATTTGACTAAGGGATTTTTGAAAATACCTAACCAAATTTTTGTAAGCATTATTTTTCAAAACAATATAGTTTTTAGTCAAAATTTTTTTTCATGCTAAAAATACAACTTAAGGAGTAAAAAAAACCATATTCCTAGTCTTAAAACGAATCGATTAACCTATAAAAACGTTTATATATTTCACTAAAAAATCGCATAATAATTAATGGTTAATTTGTTTTTCTGATTTTAAAACATTTTTTTTTGGATAAATTCTCTAGTGTTTATTTTTTAACCATAGTACCTTTAGAAAAAATATTTCAGATTAAAAAACGAACTAATTGGTCTACATAAAGTATATATTTCCCCAGAAATATTCTTCGAACTTCAATTAATTTGAAATTTTATTGATTAAAAATTTAATTAATTAACGATTTGAGAACAATAAATTTGAAATTATTTAAAAATTTCTTCAATTTTTAACAATTCTTTTCTTTTATGATTTTAGTTATTTGATGCAATTTTCAACTATTTTTACAATTTTTCAAATATTTTCTTCAATTTCTAATTATTTTCAATATTTTTCAATTTTTTACCTAAATTTTAAATTCAATTTCCGCAAGTTTCAATTATTTTTTTCAATTTTTTGAAATAGAACTTTCAGTTTTAATTATTTCATTCAATATCAAATTAGTTTAATCAGAGTTTAATTATTTATTAATTAATTTTCAATTTCTTTTGTTATTTTTCAATTATTTATACAAAATATGATTTTTGTTTTTCAAATTGTAATTTTTTTCTTCAAATTACAATTAATTTCTTTAACATCGAATTATTAATACCAATTTTTAATATCAATTCAATAATGGAGGGACATAATTCATCATATTTGTTAACTTAATTATTAGTTTCATTACTTTCATCGTTTTCATTAATCATTTTCCAAATATTTATCAATATTAATAAACCTGTTTCTCACATCATCAACTTTAATGAAATAAAACTAAATTTTTAAATTTTTATTTATTTTTTTTTAAATTTTAGTTGTATTGTTCAAGTATTTAAAATATGTTCGTCGATTTTCAATCAGTTTCTTTTATATCAAATAAATTCAGTAATTTTCTCAGTTTTTTTCTTAAACTTCCATAATTATCTTTAATTTTCAATTATTTTTATCATTTTTCAAGTAGTCTTGTTTATCTCAAACATATTATGGGATTTTTTCCATTATTTTTTACAAATTTTTATTATTTTCTTCAATTTTTAATTATTTCTATCATTTTTCAATTACTTTTTGTCATTCAATTATTTTTTAATTAATTTTCTAATTTCTTTTACTATTTATTTTAAATTTCAGTTATTTTTTTAATTCACAATTATTTTTATCATTCTGCAATTATTTTCGTTTATTATAAATATACGTTGTAATTTTTTCAATTAATTTTCCTAAATTAAAATTTTTTCTTCAATTTTTAATTATTTTTATTATTTTGCAAATATTTTTTCGTGTTTTTTATTATTTTCATTATTCTTCAATTAATTTCCTAAATTTTAAAATATTCTTCTCAAATGTTAATAATTTTCTCCAATTTTGAATTATTATTATCATTTTACAAATCAATTTCTTCAATTTTTAATTATTTTTTCTTTCAATCAATTATTTCCTAGATTTCCAATTATTTATCTCATTTTTCAATTTTCTTTTTTTTTTTTGCAATTATTGTCTCCACCTTTTAATTACATATTAATTATTCTTTTTCAATTAATTTCCTGCATTTTCATTTATTATCTCAAATTTAAGTTATTGTATCCATTTTTCAGTATTTTAATCATTCTTCAATTATTTTTCTCAAATGTCTATTACGTTTATTAATTTTTTTTTAATTTGCTATGATTTTCACAAATTTTGTATTTATTTGACTATTTGTTGATTAATTCCGAAAATTTCAATTATTTATCTCAAATTTCTATTATTTTCTTCAATTTTCGATTATTTCTATAACGTTTCAATTATTTTCCTCAATTTAAAATTCTTGAAATCATTTTGTAATTAGGTACTTTCTTTTACTTCACATGTAAATATTCTGTATTTTTTCAACTATTTTTCTAAAATTGCAATAATTATCTTCAATTTCCTATTATTTTTATTATTTTCAATTATTTCGTTTAGTTTTATTTAGTGTCATTTATATCCAATCAATTTCTAAAAACTTTAAGCATTTTTTTCTCAAATTTCTATTCTTTTTTCTAATTTTATTCTATTCCAAAATTTAATAAATTCTTTCCTATACAAATAAATCTTGTTTTATTTATCTTTAAGTATTGTATTTAAAATATTTATAACTGTTAATATCACCATTACGCTAATTAAGAAACTCTTTAATTTATTTTTGTTTTATCCCCCCCTCTCTGGTCAACATTAAATTTGCAGATTTCAAAATTTTACAAGTCGCAGCCACTGTTATTGTCATCATTGGCTTCCATTATTAGACGGTTAATAAGCCGATGTCGACTATTGTCAATTTCTAAAGTAGAAGTTGAATTGACAAGTATATCAGGAGTTTCTAATATTCCCATTCAACTGAATAGTGACCAGTTTATCTAATCAGGCCTCGATATTTTGAAATCGATAGATCGGTGTTTTCAATATTAAAAACTTTTCCAATAGTCCATCAATCAAGTCCAACTGAAATTGGATTATTACGCGTCGAGAAAGCTTGTCACACGCACGAGTGCAATGAAATCACGGGAAAAGTCCGTGGATGAAATGTGTGTTGAAACAGTCATCTGTATGTAGCTAAAGGTACTTCCCAAGTAATACTGTGACCTCCTATTAAGGTAAACGAGAGCTAACGAAAGTTTTTTCGTAATCCAATCGGTAATTTTGGTTAAGTCACCAGTAATGTTCCAAATCCGTTAATGGTAGTTCTAAAATTTAATTAAAATCTCGAGTTATGAATTGAACAAACAAAAATTAACAATTTTTTATAATTTAGCGATTCCTATCAAGAAAGATGATCGGTAGAATAATTTCCCTATGCATGGGCGTACCCCTAGAAAGCCAGTTTATATGAGAGGGAAAGAGATAGCAGTATACTGTTGTCTTTCTCACTCCCACATAAAACCCCCCACCAAGAAAATTTTCTGGGTACGTCTCTGTCCCGATGGCATATAGTTTCACAATTATTCTGTTTCTAGGTGTATCATCACTGTCTTTATGGGACCCGGTACGATTTCCTCTGCGCGAATTTTACTGCATTCGATCAGAAGACTTTCATTTGCCACTTTGTTTCTGAAGTGGACTGCACAAATTCGAAAAAATATTGGCACCGGAACGATGCTCTTTATCAGGTCGCAACTTCCTCTACCACCACCACGACGACAACGACGACAACTCCAGCGCCAACTACAGCACCTACTCCTCGAGCTGCGCCCCGAGATAGGGAACCCGCAAGAAGAAGGAGACCCTTCAGAAGACGTCCTGCTTACGATTACTATGAAGATTATTACGACGAGGAATACGATCGAGGAAGAGGTTACGACAGAAGAGATTTTGATGATTACGAGGACCGAACCTACAGACGGGATAGGGACAGAGACAGGGATTTCCGGGATAGAGATACCGTTAGACCAAGAGAACCTGACAGAACTCCTGTTAGGGATGATAGGGATCGGGATCGGGAGACAAGTCCGAGGGAAAGATTCCCCTCAAGACCCAACAGAAGGAACCCTTTAATGGGGGGCAGGGAATCGGAGGAAGAACCTCGGGCTAGAAACCGGGACCAGGAATCGGGCTCGAGAAGTAAAGATTTGGATAATGCTGAATTTGATGACCGTAGGACTCTGGACTCCAGAAGCAGGGAAATTACAGATAAACGGTATTTTTAACTTATTTTACAAAATATTTTCAGACTGATCAGAGATTTCCTAAAGGTGCCGTTCCATGAGAGCATCGGCGGAAAGCAAAAACTATGGGAGTGAGAGAGAAGGTGATACCTGATCTTCTCTTTCTAACGCTTTTACACCGACATGGGACGGTACCTTAATTCCACATTCTTGGTTTTATTTTTTTATTTAGACAGATAAAACTTGTATGTTTGTTAATTAGATTCCGGGATGAATACGAGGACAAAGAAACAGCTCCGGCTGCGGCAGCCACTAATGGAAATACAGAGGGACTTGTGAAACCGGCTGCTCCTAGTACTTCAGTTTACTCAAGACCACGCGCACCGCCGAAAATACGGAGACCGGTACCTATCTCCGAACAGGATAAATACGCTTATAAGGTCACCTCCACACAAGCTACTATTGGTAAGAAACACTTTTTACCTTCAAGTGTGTAACCGACTTAATTAATAGTTTTGTAAAAAAAATGCAATTAATTATAAATACTCTTCTGTACTTTTTTCAAAAAACACTATCTCCTGTGATGCTGTTAATAATAACAGTACTTGAATATTTATTGGTAAGAAACAATTTTTAACCTTCATGTGTGTAATCAACTTATCTAATGTTTTTTAATGAAAACTGCAACTAATTGTAATCACTCTGTTGTACTTTTTAAAGAGACACTATCTGCTGTGACGCTCTTATTAATTAGTAATTTAATGTTTTAATATTTTAAGTTACCGCACCAAGTAGCTTTGAGTATTAAACTAAAGAGGAGAAAGTATCGAAAGTCATGGTCATCTCGCCAAAGTTGGATTTGGTGCTCCAGGGTAGGGCCACATGATTTTTGAAAAAATAATTTTCATTTTTCTCACTCTCCTCTTTCTGTCTTATGGTTCACGCTTTTCGCCGACATGTAACGGTACATAAATGGTTTATCCAAAAGTCGTGTGACCGTTCCCTTAGTTCTTGGAATCGCTACCGATCCCTGCTTAGCTGATGTGACAGTTAGGGTAAAAACACATGAGACCGTCAAACGTTGAGTCGTAATGAGAAAGAGAAAGACGTAAATAAATCTTTGTCTCCCTCTCTCTCATTACAATGCAATGTTTGACGCATCTATGTAATTTCACCCTTAGGGCGCAGTCATCTGGGGCAGAATACCAGATTAGCAGAATAGATTTTAACGAATCAAAATTTAGTCTCTACGACAAATATTACTCTACCGCTAAAGACTAAATCATGATTGACTAAAATCTATTCTGCTCTACTTGACTGCGGCCTAAATGCCTAAGCACAATGACAATTTTAGATCGCAAGCAATGAAATGGAAAAGGACATACATATACGCCTTTTTCTATCTCATTCTTGCAATCTAAAATTTTTCAATTTGGCGAATGAAATCTTCATTGTGTTTAGGGCCATTTTGCATTGCGTTTTGTAACTAGACCATGAATGCAAAAAAGAAACAAATATGCTTCTGTCTCTCTTACACTTATGGTCAAGTTACAAAATGCAACGCAATAGTTCTTACATATCTTTCCGCCAAAGGGGCATTCATCTCTCTCATTCTTGTGTCAGGGGCATTAGTTTCTCTTTTCACGTTTTTCACCCTGAGGGTGAAATCTCACGATTGCGTTTTAACGTCCGTTTTGTAATTACACCATAAGTGCGAAAAGTGAAAACAGTATATCTGCATCTCTTTTGCACTCATGGTCAAGTTACAAAACGTGCGTTAAAACGCAATCATGGGACTTGACCCTGAAGACTGAAAATTGCAAAGACAGAGATAAACACATGTTACTACCAAAAGAAAAAGAGAGATGAATACTCCTTTTACGAAAAGATATATAAGCACCTTAAAACGGTTTCATGAGAGGGCGTCGCGTCCTTTTCTCTCTCATGTCGCAACGCGAAACGCAGTTATGAGACTGCGCCCTTAGGGTAAAGTCAGCTTTGGTGAATTAGAATATTGCGGGAATAAAATGGACCAATCAGAAAATGCTTTCAAATGTTTCAAATAATTTGATTGGTCTATATTCCCCCACCGCATGTGACTTAACCCTTAAACGATTTTATAGATTTTTTCTGCCAACGCAGAATAGATACGGAAACGGAAAGCATAAGAGTGAAAAAGACACAATTTATCTCTGTCTTTTTCTCTCTCATGTTTAGCCCTAAGCATATTGAATACGCGTAAGGGACCAAAGCATGCGATAGAAAAGAACAGAAACAGTCTCTGTCCTTTTTTATCTTATGCCCTGATCTCGTAACCATACTCAGTGTGCTTTAGGCTTTTCCTGTTATTGTTTTTGTTCTCTAATCTATTCTGCGAAAATCTTTTGCTTGGTGATGAATTTTTTAATTGAAACATATTTTTTTATGAATTACAAATTTTATATACATGGCAATAATTTGCCGCGTCACAAATTACAAATAGAACATATAGTGTCTTTCTTAAAAAGCGCTTTTATTTTTAATTAAATTTATAATTCTAAAAAATTTACAAATACTTTTTAGTGACTGAAGAATCCCGAAGAAGACCGAGTGATTCATCATCCACGTCTGCAGACGAATATTACGATGATGATTTAGAAGATATTAGACCTCGTCGACCAATGAGGAGACGCCCTCCATTCAGGGAGCGGGATTTTTACGAAACCAGAGATAGAGAGCTGGATCGACCCTACAGGTAAAGTAAAACTCTAAAATTCAGTTTGTTGTCTAAAGCAAAAGATCCTAGTAAAAAATTTGTGGTTGCATTTCTTTAAAAATTATATAACACATCGTTAAGCACACAATAAAAAAGGGCCCTGATTGGATGGTAATATTTCCGAAAAATTTACCATCCAATCAGAATGCACCACGTATTAGTCGATTTATTTTTTCTTTGAAATCGTTACCTACCACACCCTGGCCATATGTAAATGAGATTTTCCCTTCTTACAATTTTTTTAATACAGACAAATATGACGTATCATGAAGTTAGTGCTACAGTTTTTCTTTATGAATTTTGTTTTAATTTTATTTATACTAGTGTTTAATGCGATATTGTGTTCAACCAAAAGTTATCAACAACACGCAGAGGCGAAATCTTGGAATAACCCAGTTGGGTTTTCTGTTGAATATTTTGATAAAAATATAATTTAAATTAGGCAAAAAAGTAATTGTTATAATAAAATTTTACTTTCTTAATTAGCTTAATACGGTATCTTGAGGTAAAATGTTAATTTCAAGCAAAAAAAATAAAAATTCTGAAAATTATATTTTGCAGGTTAGTATATTTGTTTATACATATACACATGTATATTGAATATAGTAAAATATCATTTATAGAATTTTCTATTTTTCTGTCTGAAATTGATATTATCTTCTAATACAGACTTAAACTTGTTGAGAATGTTAAATTTTATCATAATAATTATGTATATATTTTTTAATATTCATTAGAAAACTCAAAGGAAAGAAACCAATGACCCTAAGAAAACCGAACCCATAGAGATATCTCTATGACCGAACCACATGTTTCTCCAAAAATTTCGTCTGTGTCAGGGATATTAAACAGTGTTAAAGTTTTCTTTTCATAATTTACAGATTGTTAGTTAACTATAATACAATAATATATCATATTATTTCAAAGTCTCACAGTAAAATATAGTCCACCCCTTTTTATTTCTCCTTTTTTTTTGTAGCAGTTTAACCTTTAATCGGAACAATTTCGTTAAAACTGTAATTGTTTTCAATACTAAAAATAGTTTAGTGCATTTTCCTATATTTTTTTCTCTCATTCCCTGTCGTTGCGAAAAAATGACATACTCACGAAAATTTAGAACAAGTAATTAATGACACTTAATGTTGTCATTTTTTCCTCACATTTTTATACAACGACCCGAAATGACAGAAAAAATGTCAGGAAAATACGTTACATGATTTTCACAGTTAGGAATCATTTATTTTTTAAAAATCTGTATCTTTCCATTTGCTTAGAAATTATCCTCAATGTATAATGTCCCAAATATCACACCAGTCATTAATTTCCCGTCACATTTCATTCTCAAATTTAATTGACAAAATTTAATTGTTCCACAGAACGAGATACCGTGACGAAGAAGAAGACGTGCGACTGCGGAAACATCCCGAGCGCCCGAGGGATCGTTATTACGACCGAGAAAGGGGATCGGAAAGAAGCAGAGATCGATCGCTGGATCGTGGGAAGGACCGAGCTCCAGAAAGAGTAGCGGATCGTGAGAGAGATCGAACGAGCGCTAGATCGCAAGACTCGGAAAGACCAATCATGTCGCGACCCTTGAATCGTGAAAGGGAAACTGATCGGTTCAAGTCAAGGACGAAAGACCCACAGGAACCGATCGAATCGTCACAAAGGCCAAGCATCTACGACAGATCGACTACAACCACTTCGACTACTACAACCACAACTCCAAGTCCTGAGCCAGAAAAGGAACAGAGTAACTACGAGAGACCCGCAACTCATCAGGATCATTCGAGAAATCAGCAGTATAAATCTACCCATTTAATCAATGAGCAAGTAACTTCCGCTAAAGAACTACCCGAGAAATATTGGAGACCCACACCAAAACCTGATATTTCTCACACCGAGGAAGATACCGAATATACAGCCGAGTACTACGATGAAGAAGAAGCAGCTCCCACTCCACCTCCCAGAACCGCTTTCAGGATCTTAAAGAGGCCATTCCTTCCCTCAAGGGGCGGAAATCCAAATCCTAGAGGTCTTTTGCCAGTGGGTTCAAAGGCGCCGGGAGCCAAGGAGGAATCTAAATCGGGCCCAAATCAAGAGAAGTCCAAGAATTATGCGGAAAACAAGGCCTACTACAATGCGTACAAAGTCATCCAATCGGACAAGAGGCCAGAAGATTACGACTCAAGGGGTTTAATCAAAAAGCCGGAGGAGAATTTGCGGAATCCTTTGGAAGACGTTCAAAAAAGACCTGAGGAGTCACTTCAGAAAAGACCGCAAGAGGTAGTGCAACGAAGACCCGAGGAAACACAGCAGAGACGACCAGAGGAATCGGAGGTGAGTCAGAAGAGGCTCAATCAGAATCAAAGACGACCTGACGATCATCAGAGATTTTTAGAAGAACAGAGACGGGCAGAGGAGCATCGTAGATTTTTGGAAGAACGGCGTCTTGAAGAACAGAGACGTCTTGAGGATCAGAGACGATTGGAGGAACAAAGGCGTCTAGAAGAACAAAGACGCGAGGAGCAGAGGCTTCTAGAAGACCGTCAGAGGAGACCGGACGAACACCAGAAAAAAGCCGAGGGTCCGCCTCTAGAAAAAGTGACATCCAATTGGGAGTATCAAATCCAGAACTCAGATCAAGTGGTGCCTTCAGTTCGGAACAATGGTCGCGTGATTCCAGTGTCGGAACATCCGAATCATTTCTTCAAAGACGATATCCATGATCAGCCAACTGGGCCCGGGAATTTCAGAGCCAAGCAAAGATTAAACGAAGTGACCAGACTCCAAGATATTCCAGAGAGTGAATACGACGTGACTCTGAATGAGGCGCTCACTCCGTCTCTAAGCCAAGAGGCAAATCTTCCGAGTGGATTTGTTCTTCCCTTGCACAGGCAACTGGGAAGAGACACAATTCTGCAGCCTTCGGAGAATTCTTACAAGTTCTCGCGACCTCTTCAGCAACAGCAGCAGCAACAACAACAACAACATAAGACCTTTGTACCAAGTCCTTCCTTCCTCCCAGTGGCTCCAAGAAACAACGAGAGACCCAAAACTGTATTCTTCAGGAATCCGGATTCGGTTCATATTAGCGGAAATCAATTCAGACCTCAGAGAGGACCTTGGCATGATTACACAGGATACTGAAGAAGTTTTTCGAAAAATTAGATGACTCAGCTAGGATCAATGAAGAACCTTGAAAGGAATTTGTAAGCCGAGAATTTGTCGAAAGTAAATCCACTTTTAGAAATAATCTGTTTTATATACACCAAATTTGACTAGATTACATTGATTCGAACAAATTGTTGAAAATTTCCAGAAAGGGGAAAAATAGTTCTTCTGTAAGGAATGAACGTTTCTACCGTGATTGGAAAAATTACACTTAAGAGAGCTGCGATCTTTAACATTAAGTATTATTTGTCTAGTTCTCTGAGAATATTTCATCTTGGAAATTGTGCGCAATGAATTTTTTTTTAATGAATGTACTGCGCTTGCGCGATGGATCGAGAAAAAATCTTAGGCATGCGCAGTGGATCGTATTGGCGATTAGACCTGCGCAGAAGATCCTAGAGAAAATGAAACATGCGCGACAGATCTCTTCAATGGAAATAAAATATTTCAGATGCGCAGGAGATTTTATAGATATGGAAAATCAAATGGATCCAATTAAAGAAATCTTTTTGTTAATAAAGTTGTATGAATCTTTTAATGGAAAAATAATTTAACAATGATATGACATAGTAATATTATAAAACAATGTATGTGAAAAATGCGCTTGGATGCGCGAAATGCGTTATAGATATTAATTTGTCAATAGAGATCATATGAGAGTATGAATGAGAAACAGTTTTATATTAAATCGCATATCGTTACTAAAACTTGTTTTAAAGCAAAATTTTGTCAGAAGTTTTTCTCTTCTTTTCTTTTAATTGAGAGTGGTATCACTTCGAAAAATGCGTTTAACTTCGAAGTCGTTTGCAATTTTAATGAAACTTTGTAAATATTCTTTGATTTAAGAGTAGTTTTCTCAAAACTTAATTATAAATTATTCACTTATTGTGAGGGACATGATTCCATGGATGTATCACTGCCTGAACACTACGAATAGTGAAAAGGAAGTAAAACTGGGACCTCTGTCTCATTTAATTGTAAATTATGTCGATAGTTAATAAGATTTTTGAAAACATTTATTATTGTTTTATTGTACCCGAATTAAAAAATTACGATTTTAAACTATAAATTATTCTGTATACACGAAAAGCTGAGAAAACGCTTTTACAATTTATTTAAATTGGACTTAGAACTTTTTTAAACAGTTAAAAGTAGTTCTAAACTAGTTTCAAGCGGTTAAGAACATTCTAAAAAAGTTAAAAACAGTTTTTTGTATTAAACAGTTGAAAAAAATTATAAACTGATTTAAAACAGTTGAAAACAATTATAAACTGATTTAAAACAGTTTAAAACAACTTTGAACCAGTTTTAGAGGGCAAAAGGATGATTTAAACATTTTTCAACAGTAATAAACAATTTTGAATTAGTTTTAAAATAATAAAAAATAATTAATACATTTTTAAACAATTAATAACAGTTGTAAACTGATTTTAAACAGTTAAAAACAGATATAAATTAATTTTAGATATTTCAAAAAAGATCTAAACATTTTTAAACCGTTAGGAACTGTTCTAAACTAGTTTCAAACGGTTAAGAACATTTTAGAAAAATTCAAAACAATTTTAAATTTGTTTTAAAAAGTTAAAAACATTTAAAAATTGATTTAAAACAGTTCAAAACAGCATCGAACCAGTTTTAGGGGGTAGAAAGATGATTTAAACATTTTTAAACAGTTATAAACAATTTTGAACTAGTTCTAAATTAATAAAAACAACTAAGAACTTTTTTAAACAGTTAAAAACAGTTTTGAACTGGTTTTAAATAGTTCAGAACAGTCAAAGCTCGCTTTAAAATACTTTAAGATATTTAAAAAAAGATTTGAACATTTTTAAACTGTTTTAAATTAGTTTTAAAGTGTTTAAAACGGTTTAAAACAGCTAGAAATAGTTTTCAACTTATATTAATCAGTTGAAACATTTTGTTTTAAGATAATTTTTTTAAACTAATTTAAAACAGCTTAAAACAACTTCGAACCAGTTTTAGACAGTAAAAAGAAAATTTAAACATTTTAAAAGAAAAATAACCAATTTTTAACTAGTTCTGAAATAATAAAAACAACTAACAACTTTTTTAAACAGTTAAAAACAGTTTTGAACTGGTTTTAAATAGTTAAGAACAGTCAAAACCCGTTTTAAAATACTTTTAGACATTTAAAAAAAACGATTTAAACATTTTTAAACTGTTAGAAACTGTATTAAACTGTTAGAAACTGTTTTAAACTGTTAGAAACTGTTTTAAACTGTTAGAAACTGTTTTAAACTGTTAGAAAACAAAACAGATTCGAAACAGTTTTCGACGGTAAAAAGAAGATTTAAACATTTTTAAAAAGTTAAAAACATTTTTGAACTAGTTTTAAAGTAATAAAAACAAATGAGTATATTTTTAAACAGTTTTAAACTGGTTTTAAACAGCAAAGAACAGTCAAAAACTGTTTTAAAATACTTTTAGACATTTAAAAAAAGATTTGAACATTTTTAAACAGTTAAAAACAGTTTTAAACTAGTCATAAAGTGTTTAAAAAGGTTTAGAACATTTATAAAAGTTAAAAACAGTTTTTCAACTTATATTTTGCAGTTGAAAGCATTTTTTACACTAATTTAAAACAGCTTCGAACCAGTTTTAGACGGTAAAAGGAAGATTTAAACGTTTTTAAACAGTTAAAAATAATTTAAAACTGTCAAAAAAAGCTTAGGACATTTTAAAACAGTTTTGAACTGGTTTTAAACAGTTGAAAACATTTTTAAACTTGTTTGAGATAGTTAAAAACAACTTCGAACTACTTTTAGAGTGTGAAACAAAGATTTAAACAGTTATAAACAGTTTTGAACTAGTTTTATACTACTACAAACAGCTTAGAACATTATTAAATAGTTGAAAACAGTTTTATACTGATTTTTGCAGATGAAAATGACTTTAAAGTAAATTTAAACGATTTGAACACTTTTAACCATTAGAAACACTTTTCACTAGTTTTAAACTAATAAAAACAGCTTAGAACGTTTTCAAACAGTTTAAAACTGTTTTGATCTGAATTTAAACGGTTAATAACAAATTTAAACTATTTTAAGACGGTTAAATAAGATTTGAACATTTTTAAACTGTTAGAAACTGTTTTAAACTAGTTTTATACTGTTTAAAACAGCTTAGAACATATTGAAACTGTTAAAACTAGTTTTCAAATGATTTTAAATAGTTGAAAACATTTTTAAACTGCTTTAAAACAGTTGAAACATTTTCCAACTAGTTTGAGAAGGTAATTAAATTAACATTTTGAAACAGTTAGAAACAATTTTTAACTAGTTTTAAAGTATCAACAGTGAAGAACAATTTTAAACAATTAAAAACAGTTTAGAACAAAAAAAGTTCAAATCAACTTTAAACTAATTGTAGACTGTAGAAAAAGATTTGAACATTCTTAAACAGTTAAAAACAGTTTTAAACTAGTTTTAAACTTTATAAAACAGCTTAGAACATTTTAAAACATTTAAAAACAGTTTTGAACTTGTACCAAGCAGCTGAAAACATTTTTAAACTGATTTGAAACAGTTATAAACAGCTGTGAACCAGTTTTATGCGGTTAAAAAAGTATTTGATCATTTTTACACAGTTAGAAACAGTTTTGAACTAGTTTTAAACTATTAAATGCAGCTGAGAACGTTTTTAAACAGTTAAAACTGTATTAAGCAGTTAAAACAGATTTGAACTGATTTTTAATTGTTCTGAACTCGATTTTAGTAGTTGAATACAGATTTGACCAGGTTTTAGACGGATAAAAACAGGTTTGAACTTATTTAAAACAGTTAAAAATAGTTTTAAATATTTTTAAACAGTTAAGAACTATTTCTAAACATTAAAAAAACAGTTCTTAACTACTTTTAAACAGTTAAAATTGTTTAGAAGGATTTGAGCTGTTAAAAACAATTTTTAACTGTTCTGAACTAGTTTCAGACAGTTATAAATTGTCCTGAATTAATTTAAAACAGTTAAAAACTATCTTAAAATAATTTTTTATTTTAAAAACTATTTTAAAAACTTTCTTAAACTTGTTTTAAATAGTTCAAAACTGTCTTAAACTAGTTGTAAATAGTTCAAAACTATCTTAAACTAGTTGTAGATAGTTCAAAACTATCTTAAACTAGTTTTAGATAGTTCAAAACTATCTTAAACTAGTTTTAAATAGTTCAAAACTATCTTAAACTAGTTTTAAATAGTTCAAAACTATCTTAAAATAGTTTTAAATAGTTCAAAACTATCTTAAACTAGTTTTAACTAGTTAAAAACTGTCGTGAATTTTTTGAACACATTCAAATTAGTATTCTATTGGTTTTGAACTGGTTTGAAATGGTTGCAACATTTTCTGACTTCTTTTAGGTCGCTAAAAACCAATTCTAAATAGTTTTAAACCAGTTCTAGACATATTTTAACAATTTGTTTAGTTAAAATAAATGTTAAACTATTTAAAACAAATTTTATACTATTTAAAACTAATCTTAAACTGTTTTTAGATGTTTTAGCAGTTGCTACTGCTATGGTTTTTGATTTTAGAAAACAAATTTTAACAGGTTTTAAACTAGGTTTAAAAATATTAAGATAGTTTTAAAAATAATCTTAATCATTCTATATAGTAACGAGTTTTACAAAATTGGGTTTTCAATTAGCTAAAACATTTTCAAACAAGGAGGATATATTTCCAGAATAATCAAAAGGTAAGATATATAAATTTTTGAAAAAGAAACATTCTTGTTTGTTTGCTTTTTATTGTACACATAAAAATAAAATAAATTACAGAACATCCAACTTTGTCCGATCGTCGGTGAAATTTAACAAAACAGCCTTTAGAGTTTGGAACAGTTTTAGAATCGTGTCTAGCGTCTCTTGGATAAATGCGTACAGTGAGGTCCAAGCATTTTATAAAATCGTTGTAGTTTACATCAACATGTTATGCAAAGTTCCAGGATGAATATAATAGAAGCAATCGAATCGTCACCTCTGATCTTTTAGTGACAAATAACGTTTTTCACGATCGTGAAATATTTATAATAACAGTCAGAAAATTCAGTCGAATCTTGTAGGCAGTATCTACCACATCACAACGGAAAAAAGTGACTCGTATAATTTATTTTAATATTCACCAATTTCTCAATTTCCTCAAATCTAATTTTGTGAATCGAAATTTAAACAAGAAATTAAATTACGATTTACAAAATCAAAATAAATTTATAAATAATACACTTTTTTCCACCGTGTCACATTAATAAGAGAAAAGACTTTAAAAGAGAGAAAAAATAAGTCACTGGGGGACAAAAATAAACTCTCAATTCTTAATTCTAATAAAATATCTTAGACTTAAGAGTCTTCGACGAATAATTTGGTACCAATACCAAAATATCTGTTTCGAACATAAAAACCAAAATTCGCATTAATAATAATAATAATAATAATTCACATTATTATCTTGGTCAAAAGTTTACTTTTTTTAAAAATTGATTTCAAGTCAAGAGGTTTCGCAGTTGGATAAACAACTCATTATCTATCTTTGGCTGTTTCGAAGAACTCGTTTCAACAGATTTAAGAAGTGATCAGCAATACTTTCTAGTCGTTGTGAACCGAAGCAGACACAGTCGAGACAACTTTTTGCATCGTTAAAAAAAGAAAAACAAAAAAAAAATGAAAATATCTTAATAAGAGAATCTTCTGTACAGAAGATAATTGTACAAGAATAATTTTTGAAAATCTCGCTAATGGTTCTCGTCGACCGAAAAATAAGTCACTTCTTCGCGAATGTACATATACAAGTAATAAAATGTCTCACTTCTGCATACAGCTGTCTACAATATACAAAATATTTCAAGTAAAAATACAATAACTGGCAAGAATAGATTTGATTGACAGACTAATCGAATTATTTACAATTCTTTTTTTTTTATGTTACAAAATGACACACGAATATGCTCTAAAAAAACTTATCGCTAATTTGGTATAGATGAAATAATCTATCATTACATTGGTTGGAAGCACAAATTAGAAAAATTTATCGATATTTTCCAAACGAAACATCAATTTTTTAATAGATATTATTTCACTAATATCAGTGGTAGAGGTTTTTATTATTTTTTTTTTTATAATAACGCAAACGTATTTCTGCAAAAATAGATTTTTTTGCAAAAAGTAACGTAAGATCACACGTTAAATACTTTTTTTTTTGTTTAATTTACAAATTAAAATACATAAAATGTAATTAAAATCCATTTATTTGTTTTTATGAAAATAAATTCAAGATACTGTCATATGTGCAGCTTTTATGGTACAAAAGCGTTTTTAATTACAAGCATGCAAAAAAAAAGTTAAAAATGATAAATTTGTTCAATTTTTGGTGTCCGTCCGTCCGTCTGTCTGTCTGTCCTTCCGTCTGTCCGTCCATCCATCCTTCACAGCCAATAATTATGCGTTTCCTGTTCTGGCAAGTTTCTAAATAGTTTTAAAATAGTTCTAAATAGTTCTGAATTAGTTTTTAAACATTTTAACTAGTTAAAAATAATTTTTAATTTTTTATAAACAATTTTGAAATTTTTCAAAGAGTTCCATATAACTTAAAAATAGTTTCAAAGCATTTCAAAGTAGTTTTAAACAGGTTTGAACTAGTTTTGGACTTGTTCTAAATTATTTTCAAATTGTACTACTCAATCAGAAACAATTTTCAGGTAATTCCAAACAGTTCAGGGCTGACAGCGGACTTGTAGATTAAAAATAGTGAAAAAAGTAACTTTTTTATTTGAAAAGGTGAGTTTTTAAGTGAAAAAAGTGTGTAAGCAATAATGAGTTTAAAATTCCTGATATTAATTTGAGGCCCGCCAGCAGAAAAAGCTATTTAAATTTGAAAAAAATAATTCCAAAATGACAAAACTAATTGACAAGTTGATTAAAAATCAAAAAATAAAGACAAAAATTAAAAAATTGAAACGAAATATATATTTTTCAAATCTTGTATTTCTTGAATAATATTAAAATATTATTGAACCGAAATAATTGAAATTTGAAGAAAATAAATAAAAAGTTTCAAAAATAATTGCAGTCACAAAAAAATAATTAAAAAATGACAAAAATAAATCAAATTTAAAAAAAAATTGTAAAATGACAAAACTAATTGAAAAGTTGATTAAAAATGAAAACAATAATTGAAAAATTTAAACGAAATAAATTTTTCAAATCTTGTATTTCTTGAATAATATTAAATTATTATTGAACCGAAATAATTGAAATTTGAAGAAAATAATTGAAAAGTTTCCAAAATAATTGAAGTTACAAAAAAATAATTAAAAAATGACAAAAATAATTCAAATTTGAAGACAAAAATTATAAAATGACAAAAATAATTGAAAAATTAATGATATAATTAAAATTTGAAGCTACAAATTGAATAACGACATAAATAATTAAAAACTGGTGTAAAATTTAATAAATTCATGACAATAATAAAAAGATTGAAGAAAATTACATTTAAAAAAAATAATTTTAAAATCTCAATAATATTTGAAAAATGACAAAAATAACTGAAATTTGGAAAAAATTGATGAAAAATGAGGAATTTAATTTAAAAATGGGGTAGAAAATAAACAATTTATTATATTAATTGAAAAATTAACGATATAATTGAAATTTGAAGAAACAAATTGAATAATGACATAAATAATTAAAAACTGGTGTAAAATTTAATAATTTCATGACAATAATAAAAAGATTGAAGCAAATGACATTTAAAGAAAATAATTTAAAAATGTCAAAAATATTTTAAAATTGACTAAAATAATTGAGAAATGACAAAAATAATTGATAACTGGTGTAACATATTTAAAATTTAAAGACATTAATTGAAAAATTGACGAAACTATAGAAATGTTAAGAAACTAACTGAATAATTACATAAATAATTGAAAGCTGGTGTAAAAATTAAAAATTTATAGACAATAATTGGAAAATTTAAAAAAAATATTAGAAGTTTGAGGAAAATAATTGAAATTTGAAGAGAATAACTTAAAAATGGAAAAAAAGTTTAAATTTGAAGAATGTTTGTAGAAAATAATTCAAAAAGGTGTGAAAAATTAATAAATTCGTGGCAATAATAAAAAGAATGAAGAAAAATGTTTGAAATTTGAAGAAAATAATTGAAAACTAGTGTAAAACGTTTAAAAACTCATGACAATAAGAAAAAATTGAATAAAATAATTGAAATTTGTAGAAAAAATTGTAAAATAGCTAAAATAATAGAAATGTGAAGAAAATGACAAAAATACTTAAATAATGACAAAAGTAATTGAAATTTCAAGAAAATAATTGAAAAATAACAAAAATAAATTGAAACTTTTGTAGAAAATTGAAATATTCCTGACAATATTTGAAGACTAAAAAAAATTTGAAAAAAGTAAATTAAAAATCGCAAAAATACTTAAAAATTGGCAAAAATACTTTAAAGTTGACAGAAGTACCTCCTTTAAAAATGACAAAAATAATTGAAAAAAGGTATAGAAGTTAAATAAGGTAAATTATTTATTAATCAGGCACCTAATATAACCCCCCCCCCCCCCGGCGGATGGAATAGACATTTTACTAAAAAAGTGAAAAAAGTGAGTTTCTTTTTTTAAAGTGAGTCACTAGGAACGTATGATTAAGTTCTAAAATTAATTATTTAGAATATTTATTTCATAGAATTTCATTAGGAAGAATCTTCTTTTAGTTGAAATTTCACATTTTCAAATATATTTTTAATCGAACATAAATTAATCCGAATTTCGACCTAACAGAATTTGTAGGTAACCGAATTCATATTTAACAGAATTTTCATTTTACAGAAATTCTAGCAACAAACTTTTCATTTAAAAGAATTCCAATTTAAACGAATTTTAATTAAGAAGTATTTTTATTTTACAGAATTTTAGGTTAATCGAATTTTTAAATACCAGAATATTCATTTGTGCGAAATTGTAAATGGCCGAAAAAGTATCCGACCGAAATATTTTGGCACGAATTTTAAAATTGACTTATCAGAAAATATGAAAAAAATTGCAATTGGTCAATTTCAAAATTCGCGCCAAAATATTTCTGTCGGATACTTTTTCGAAAATTGGCAATTTCGGACAAATGAACATTCTACATTTTAAGTTTTCTATCAAATGTCAATTCGTACTAATACAATTTCGGACAAATGAAGATTCTGTCAAATGAATATTCAGGTATTTAAAAATTCGATTAACCTAAAATTGTGTAAAATAAAAATTCTTCTAAAAAGATTCTTCCCAATGAAATTCTAGGAAATAAATATTCTAAATAATTAAATCATACGTCCCAGTTGCTGGCAGCCCTAAACAGTTTTGAAGTTGTTTCAAACAGTTTGAAACTAGTTTTAAAACGTTTCAATCTTGTTCTGAACCGTTTTAAAATAGTTTTGAACTGGTTTCAAACACTTCCGAACTAGTTCCGAATAATTTAGAACTAGTTTCAAACAGTTCGAAAGTAGTAACAAGCAGTTTTGAACTAAACAATTGTAGATTAGTTCTGAAAGACTTTTCATAACTTTAAATAATTCTGAACTACTTTGAACCTGTTATAAAGTGTTTTAAACAAGTTCTAATCAATTTATTACAATAATTATTTGAATTTTTTACCAGGAAAGCGAAGGTTGTACGTATTTGTGCTTTTTTGTTTCTAATTTTTGACAGTAAATTGGTAAATTGATGTTAATAATCGAAATTAAAAACTCCTGTGTACCATAATAGCCAGTATCAAGAAAAGACTTCTGTCTAGGCAAAATGTAGATTGAAATCTCGTGACGTATCCTAGGAATGTACAAGCTGAGCAAACGAAAAAACTGACGAAAAATAATTCCGTCGGAGATTTGTTTACAAGATGACTAATATTTATCGCAAAACTTACAAGCTAAACGGTATATTAAAATCTCTCCGAATGCGGGCACCATTGAAAAAAAAAACAAACAAAAAACTGTTGATCACATAGGCGAAAACGCCTTCATTGTTATGTAAAATTGACTGACCCGTGACGAACAAAATAATGTCAAATGACTCAGTCATTTGCGCACAATTGCGCTAAAATAATCGCACACTATCGAGAACTCAGGTGAGAGATTTCAAGATTGTCACTCACGTAAAGCTCTTTCATAACATTTGGCCTTTTTTTTTCCTCTCCTCGACAATCGCCACATTCCCAGAAATAATAATAAACTGACAAATCGGCGTCAAATTCGATTAAAATTGAATCAAGCAATTTTAGTCTAGCAGTATTGTCAAGAGTGTGAAAAGCTATTTCAGAAATTGTCAGTATTATTGTGGCTGGGAATATGGAAACGAAAGCTAAAGTGTCTGTTATCTAGATTTAACGACTCTTTAGTTCTCGTGAATAATTTTTGGTCGGCACTGGTGGCACGTGTGCTTATCAAAACCGCAGACAGAGCTGCGAGACAATTGCTCTAAAATGATCAATTTCGTGATCTACGAAATAGGAGGATCATCGTCATCGGTGTCATCTCTTGTGACTAGGACGTTGCCGTAGCGATTTTGCCGATATTGTCTGAATCTCTGAAGCCATTTGTAACGTCTAGCACCAATGTAGACAAATGCACCAAGAATTATGAGAAATGTTAGTATTAAGAGGCCAGCAGTGACGGAGCTACCTGTAAAAAATATTAAAATAAATTAAGTCGTTTAAAACAGATAGATGGAGAATAATTTGGAAATTGTGCAAGATATTAATCACAAAAAATTATTACAATCAATTCTAAATTATGTAAATGATTTCAGGCTTCAAAGTCACTTTTTTTTATTAAATTAAATTACCGGTCAATTTTTTGAATTTTCAGGTCACAAATTTTCGAACAATTAAAACTGTATTTTTAATATTGCGAAATTCGCCTTTATATTTAAAATATAAAAACAATTCCATTAGCAACATTAATAAACTTTGCATTGTTGCTGAATATTTAAAACTATAAATTTTTTCAAATTATGAAAATTACAAAATTTACCCGGTTTTTTCTCTTGTTAACTTAAAATTTATTTTAAGTATAAATAGACCTACAAATGGCTACAAAAATTGAAGAAGATAGTTGATAATTGAAGCAAATAATTGAAATTCAAAGGAAATAATTGAGAATTGAAGAATTAAATATTAAACTTTAAACAAAATAATAAAGAATTAAAAGAAACAATTAATAATGAAAAGAAATAATTAATAATGGAAAGAAATAATTGAACAATGACAAAGATATTTGTCAATTAAAACCAAAATTAATTGAAAAAATTGAACAATGGTTATTAAATTCAAAGAATATAATTGAAAATTGGTCAACTAGATAGAAAATCAAAAAAAAAAAAAATAATAATAATTTAAAATTTAAGTTAATAATTCAAAATTGAAGAAATAAATTGAAAATTAAATAATGAAATTGAAATCAGAAAAACACAGAATTATTGAATTTAAAAAAAAAATGAAAATTGAGAAATAAAATTGAAATTCGAATACAATAATTAAGAATTAAAGTAAATAACTGAACAATTGGACTGAAAAAAGAAGAAAATAATTTATAATTGAAAAAAAATGGAAAATGACAGGAATTGTTTAATATTGAAGAAGACATTAAAAATTGAAGAATAGAAATGTTATTTAAAGAAAATAATTGAGAATTGAAAAAAATAATTGAACAATTAGATTGAAAAAAGAAGAAAATAATTTATAATTAAAAACAAAATGGAAAATGCCAGGAATTACTTAATATTGAAGAAAACATTAAAAATTGAAGAATAGAAATGTTATTTAAAGAAACTAATTAAGAATTGAAAAAAATAATTGAACAATTAAATTGAAAATAGAAGAAAATTATTGAAAATTGAAGGAGGTTTTGAAACATGAAAAAAATAACTGATAATTGAAAAAAAATAATTGAAAAAAGTCGAGATTACTGAATATTGAAACAAATAATTGAAAATTGAACAAAATAATTAAAAATTAAAGAAAATAATTGAAAATTGAAAAAAATATTTACAAATTGAAGAAAGTACTTAAAAATTAAAGACAATATTTGAAAACAGCAGAAAAATTTAGAAATCGACGAAAATAAATGCGAATTGATGAAAATAATTTAAAAATTATCAATTTAAATAAAAATTGAAAGAAAAACATAATTTAAAAAAGCTGAGAATTGTTAAATATTGAAGAAAATTGAAAGAAATATGAAAAAATAATTGGAAATTGACAAAAATAATTGAAATTTAAGAAAAAAATTGAAAATTGAGGAAAATAATTGAGAATTTAAAAAAAATCATTGTAATTGATTAAAATAATTGAAAATCGTAGAAAATATTTCAGAATTAAAGAGATTGATTAAAATAATTGAAAATTGAAGAAAATAATTGAGAATTGTAGAAAATAATTGGAAATTGAAGAAAATAATTGAAAATTGAAAAGAATAATTGTCAGTTGAAGAAAATAATTGTGAATTTCTAAAAATAGTTGAATAATTGAAGAATTGAATTGAAGCTTCAAGAACGTAATCGATAATTGAAAAAAAATATTAAAAAAAGCCGAGAAATTGTTGGAAATAATTGCACATTTATCAACTGGATTGAAAATCGAAAAAAATCATTATCGTTAAAAAAAATATTTGAAAATTGAAAAAAGAAATTAAAAATTGAACAATGGAATGGAATTTTAAAGAATATACTTAAAAATTGCAAAAAAGTAATTGAAAAAAGCCAAGAATGAATGAATATAGAAAAATAACTTAATAATAATAAAAAAAATAAAAGAAAAATGGCGTTAATTTTGTAATATTAAAGAAAATAATTGAAAATTGAAAAGTGGAATTTAAATATGAAGAAAACAACTGAGAATTGAAGAGAATTCTAGAATTGAATAATTGAATTGAAGTTTTAAAACAAGTTTTATGGGTGAAAAAAATAATTGAAAAAATCTGAGAATTATTAAATATTAAGGAATTAATTGAAAATCGATCAAAATAATTGAAAATCAAAGAAAATATTTGGCAATTGAAGAAAATAATTAAAAATTGAAGAAATAAATTGGAAATTAAAATACTAAATGGAAACTTCAAGAAAACAATTGATAATTAAAAGAAAAAAAATTACAATAAAACGTAAATAAATAAATATTGACGAAAATAATTAACAATTGAAAAAACAATTCGAAAAATGGTGAGAATAATCATAAATTTGAAGCAAAATAATACATTGTCAATAAATTGAAAACTGCTGAAAATTATGAAAAAAATTGTAGATAGAAAATAAATGAAAATTGAAGAAATCAATTGAAAATTAAAGAATTGTATTTAAATTTCAAGAAAATAATTGATAATTTTAAAAATGCGAAAATGATTGAATATTGATTAAAATAATTGAAAAATGAAGAATGCAATTGAAAATTGAAGAAAATAATTGACAATTAAAAAACAAAATTAAAAAATGGGTTGGATTTTTTCGTGAAAAATAGGAAATACTTGGGGAAAATTTTTCAAAATACTACATGTAAAAAATTGCAAACCATAAAAAAGACCCAGAAATTTTTTGGATAAATCTTAAAAATGTTAATTTTAAAATTTTATCTTTATAAAATTTAAAAAATTGTGCTAATACAAATAATCAAAATACCTACGATCCTCAAATTTTTGGTATGAAGATAGCAAAAAATAGTATTACCTACATTTTGATATCTTTAAGTCACTATAATTTAAATAAATTCCAAACGTCAATTAACTCATATTTCAATTTATTTAAACTTTTAAGTTTCAATTAATTCAAATTTCTAAATACATTAATTAATGATTAATAATTAAATAACATTCATTATTTTCTATATTCACAATAATCCTTTTTAATTTCTTATTTTTACAAATTTTTAAAATTTTCTCTTCTTTTACTTTAGATATTTTTTTCTGTATTTGTCTTTTTATTTTAGGATTTTCTTTAACTTTCTTCTTTTTATGCAAATTATTTAATATTATTTTACACAATTTTGTTATTATAATACTAAACTTTTTATTTCGTTGATTTTCTTAATTATTTTTATATTTTTAAAAATAAATCCGCTAATTTTTTTGTAAATTTATTCAATTTGTTTTCACATCTAGTCTATTTTTTGGAAACTTACTTATTCTTTTATCAATTTTTTAGAGTTTCTTTATTTTTTTAAATTTTTTGTTGCACTTGTTTTAAGCAGGTTTTCCTCATTGACATAACCTCAAACTAGAAAGTCGCTTTTTATGCTTTTTCTTTAAATGTTATTAAAACCTGTGATTTTCATCTAATTTTAAAAAACAATAGTTCATTTTTCTCATTGAAACATTCTCTACAATTTTATTTGTTGAGTTTTGTTAAAGAATATTTTGTTTAAAAATTATTAAAGAAATAAAATTTATTTATTACGTATTGTTTAAACAAAATAATATATAACAAAATCTAACAATTAAAATTGCAGGGAATGTTTCAACGAGAAAAATGAACTATTATTTGTCAAAATTGGTTAAAAATTACAAATATTAACTAGATTGAAAGAGAAAACATAAAATGTCAAATAATTATTATTTGAGCTCAAATTAATTTTTTCAATAAAGAAACCTAATTTTTTTCTGAAAAATGTACAGCTGGTTTTAAAATTATTGTGAAATTGATTTCAAAAATATTTTTATTTTGGGTAAAAACTACTTTCCATTTTGAAGTTATGTAAATGGAGAGAACCTCCTTTAGTGTAATATTATAAAAATATTTTTGATTTAATTTTCCTAAACTTTTTATTTTTAAAGGATTGTTAAATTGTTTAGTTTTTATCTTGTAATTACGAATTTTTGAAAACATTTATTCGATGCTTTTATCTACATTTTTTAAATTTCTTAGTTTTCTACTTTTTCGAAGACTTTTTTTTATTCATTTATTTTATATTATGTAAATTTAATCTTGTATAAAATATAGATTTTTTTCTTTTACATTTCTTTAAATTTTCCAAAATTTTATGTATTCTTTTTTTCTTCAATTCGTAAAAATTCCCTAACTTTTCAATTTTAAAAAATGTTTTTCTTTAGTAATATATTTTAACGTTTTTTTTTAATTACATATCTTTTTATTTATTTTTTTAATTTAAAAAAATGTCCGTAAATAGTTTAATTTTTTGAAAAGAATTTCTACTTTTTTTATATTTTTTTATGTCATTGTTTCATTCTTGTCTTAGTTATTTTAAATTTTTCATTAAAAAACCTAGAAAATCGATCAATCGGTCACTCGGAAAAATAAAAATTATCGTAAATAGTAATTCGGAGTAATAAAAATGACAATAAATTACAATTTGTTAAAATAAATGTATCTCCTTTAATAATAATAGCCAATAACTTTGATAATACACGTTTTCCAATTTTCAGATCAAAAAGTTATCGAGCCAAGTTTGACGCTCTGAAAACTTCTCGTGACAAACTTTTTCCTTTATTATTAAGGAAGTTTTCCTGAAAATTTGAGGCTCATATCCGTAGAAATAAAGAATCTATGGAAAAAATTGTGAAACGATATTTTTTATTGTAAAATGAACCAAGCAGGGTTTTTAAGAAAATGATAACAAACCTCCGGAGCTGGGTTTGCTTTCAGGCCTCGGTGTAGACGTTAAAACCTTTTCGGTGGTTGGCGCCTGAACGCATTTACCATCGCGCAAATCATATCCTCGTAAACATTGGCACGTTGATTTTTCGTTTGAACTCACAACGCATCGCTCGAACTCTCCACATGAAGTAATGGCATCGTGTGCGTTGCACTCTTTTGGCATCCATTCTGTAAATATATTATATAAATATTTTATAATCATTTATCACTGAACATAACCTAAAATTTTTTTCTTCTTAGGTACCTTTTTTCATAGCGTCACATATATGATCAAACAATGTAATTTCAACAAAAATTTTAATTCCCACTCTTTCATGTTTTATAAATTAAATTAAAACATAAAATTAATTTACGAATAAAATAACTGAAAACTTGGTATCAAAGTTTTTTAAAAAATCCAATTCTGTCTCGATTTTTCCGGTCTTGAATACGGGAAGATTTTTTTAAGTTGAGCGCAAGAGGAATTATATTTGATTTAAGTGGTCGACAATGCATTAATTAAATAAACGCACTTAGCTGCTCAGAGTCTAATAAATATTAGACCTGAAAAACAAGATTTTTGTTCCTATTTTTCCCGGTTTTTTCTCTTGTTAACTTAAAATTTATTTTAAGTATAAATAGACCTACAAATGTCTACAAAAATTGAAGATAACAGTTGATAATTGAAGAAATAATTGAAATTCAAAGAAAATAATTGAGACTTGAAGAATTAAATATTAAACTTTAAAAAAATAATAATTGAGAATTAAAAGAAACAATTAATAATGAAATGAAATAATTAATAATGGAAAGAAATAATTGAACAATGACAAAGATATTTGTCAATTAAAAACAAAATTAAAAAAAAAAGGAAATATTAATCGACAATTGAATAATAATTGAAAAAATTGAACAATAGTTATTAAATTCAAAGAATATAATTGAAAATTGGTCACTAGATAGAAAATCTAAAAAAATAATTTAAAACTTAAGTTAATAATTCAAAATTGAAGAAATAAATTGAAAATTACTGAACAATTGGATTGAAAAAAGAAGTAAATAATTTATAATTAAAAAAAAATGGAAAATGACAGGAATTATTTAATATTGAAGAAAACATTAAAAATTGAAGAGTAGAATTGTTATTTAAAGAAATTATTTGAGAATCGAAAAAAATAATTGAACAATTGAACAATTAAATTGAAAATAGAAGAAAATTATTGAAAATTGAAAGAGATTTTGAAACATGAAATAAATAACTGATAATTGAAAAAAAACAATTGAAATAGTCGAGATTACTGAATATTGAAACAAACAATTAAAAATTGAACAAAATAATTAAAAATTAAAGAAAATAATTAAAAATTAAAGAAAGTACTTAAAAATTAAATACAATATTTGAAAACAGCAGAAATAAAAAGCTGAGAATTGTTGAATATTGAAGAAAATTGAGAAGAAAATTGAAAATCGAAAGAAATTGAGAAACTGAAAGAAATATAAAAAAATAATTGGAAATTGAAGAAAATAAATGAAATTTAAGAAAAAAATTGGAAATTGAGGAAAATAATTAAAAATTTAAAAAAAAATTATCGTAAAAAGCCTAGAGTTATTGAATATAAAAAAAAAACAATTGAAAATTAAAGAATGGAATTGAATGTCGAAAATTATAATTGCGAATTAAAGAAAATAATTCAAGAATTTAACAATGGGATTGAAAGTAGAAGAAAATAAGTGATAATTGAAGAAAAAATAAATTGAACAACCCAGGAATTATAGAATTTGAAGAAAACAATAAAAAATGAAGAATGTAATTGTAATTTGAAGAAGATAATAATTTGAATTCAATAATTTGAAATTGAAGAAAATGCGATTTTATGAAAATAGTTGAATATTAATTGATGAATTCAAATTTCAAAAACATAATTGATATTTGAAAACAAAAATTAAAAAAAGCCGAGAATTATTGATTATAGAAGAAAATAATTGAAAATTGGAGGAGTTATTGAGATGTGAAATAAATAAATGATAATTAAAAAAAATAGTTGAAAAAATTCGAGAATTATTTAATATTAAATTAAATAATTAAAAATTGAAGGAAATAGTTGAGATTTGAAGAAAATAATTAAAAATTGATGAAAATGATTGAAAATTGAAGAAAATAATTGAAAATTGAATCAAATAAATGGCAATTCAAAAAAAAATTTATAGTTGAAGAAAATAATTAAAAATTGATTAAAATAATTGAAAATCGTAGAAATTAATTGAAAATAGAAGAAATTAATTAGAAATTGATGAAAATAATTGAAAATTGAAGAAAAAAATTGGCAATTGAAGAAAATAGTAGAAAATCAAAGAAAATAATTGAGAAATGAAAAAATAATTTGAAATTAATGAAAAGAATTCCAAATGGAAGAAAATAATTGAGAATTGTAGAAAATAATTGGAAATTAAAGAAAATAGTTGAAAATTGACAAGAATAATTGTCAGTTGAAGAAAATAATTGTGAATTTTTGAAAATAGTTGAATAATTGAAGAATTGAATTAAAGCTTCAAGAGCCTATTCGATAATTGAAAAAAAATATTGAAGAAAGCCGAAAATTATTGAATATCGAAGAAAATAATTGAAATATGATGAAAAAAATAGATAATTGAAAGCACACAATAAAATTGCCTATAATTATATAAACTATTATGCAATGTACGGTCTAATAAAAAAACTAAAGTTCTATCTAAATTCTTTCATAATAATTTGACTTTTTCATGTTTAATAGTCTTTCATTGTTTCTGCGGTATTTTTAGCGTTAAGAAAAAAAGATAGTAGACAAACATCTATATTTCATGAGAATATATTATATTATATTTTAATTTTTAATGTATATTTTTTATTTTTCAATTGCATAATTGTCGTATAATTACACAAAATTTAAACGCATAATCAGATTGGTCCAAAATGCATAAAATTATTATCTTTATTTACAAAAAAATTGATATATTAGTCAAATTTATTATCCCAGAAAAAAAATTCCCGGTTTGACGGAAAATTTCCGGTTAATTCCCGGTTTTTCCCGGTCAATTTAAATTCCCGGTTATTTCCCGGGTTTCGCGGTTAGTAGACACCATGATTCATATACAAAATAAAAAATTCATAAAACATTAATTAAAAAAAATATACAAATTTTTATTAACAATTTTTCATCATCTTTATGTGCAGGAAGTTAGAACCCTAAAGTTCAAATTTCAAAAAAACAAAAGTTGTGCTGAATTGTGCTCAATTTGTGCTCTTTTGTGCTAAAATTCATTTTTCGAAAAATCAAAAATTAGACCAGTAAAAACCAAAAAACTTTTTTTTTCCAGAACCGTAATTATCTCTAAACCCAAAAGTAAACCTTGTGCTGTGCAGCTTTAAGAGAGTTGCAAATTGTGCTGCAAACCAAAATTCAAAAAAATTAATATTTTTTTGAAAAAAACTGAATTAAAAAAATTTTTTAATTTACAAAAAATCAAAAAGAAACTTTATTTTTAAGAAAACAATAACTGACATACATTGCGCTTACAGAAACAAACATTTTTGTTCCGTAAAAAAAATTTGTAGCACCAACCATTTCCAAAATAAAACTCAAAAACTTTGCCCAAAAAAAGTCAAAATCAACAAACTAATATTTTTGAAAAATCAAAACTTGTGCTGAATTGGGCTCTGAAAAACAAACATTTTTGCTCCTTAGAAAAAATTTGTGTCTCCAACCGTTTCCAAAATAAAACTCAAAAACTTTACCAAAAAAAGCTCAAAATCAAAAACATAATATTTTTGAAAAAACAAAAATTGTGCTACATAGTGTTCAAAGAAACAAACATTTTTGATTCTTAGAAAAACTTTGTATCTCTGACCGTTTCCAAAATAAAACTCAAAAACTTTACCAAAAAAGCTCAAAATCAAAAAAATAATATTTTTGATAAAACAAAACTTGTGCTACATTGTGCTAAAAAAAACAAACATTTTTGCTCCTTAGAAAAAGTTTGTATCTCCAACCGCTTCCAAAATAAAACTCAAAAACTTTAACAAAAAAGCTCAAATTCAAAAACATAACATTTTTGAAAAAACAAAACTTGTGCTAAATTGTGATCTGAAAAACAAACATTTTTGTTCCTTACAAAAATTTTGTATCTCCAACCGTTTCCAAAATAAAACTCAAAAACTTTAACAAAAAAAAGTCAAAATCAAAATATAATATTTTTTAAAAAACAAAACTTGTGCTAAATTGTGATCTGAAAAACAAACATTTTTGTTCCTTACAAAAATTTGGTATCTCCAACCGTTTCCAAAATAAAACTTAAAAACTTTAACAAAAAAAGCTCAAAATCAAAAAAATATTTTTATTATTTTTTGACTTTTTTTTGTTAAAGTTTTTGAGTTTTATTTTGGAAACAGTTGGAGATACAAAAAATTTTATAAGGAACACAAATGTTTGTTTTTCAGAGCACAATTTAGCACAAGTTTTGTTTTTTTAAAAATATTATGTTTTTGATTTTGACTTTTTTTTGTTAAAGTTTTTGAGTTTTATTTTGGAAACGCTGGGAGATACAAATTTTTTCTAAGAAGCAAAAATGTTTGTTTTTCAGAGCACAATTCAGCACAAGTTTTGATTTTCAAAAATGTTATGTTTTTGATTTTGAGCTTTTTTTGGTAGTTTTTGAGTTTTATTTTGGAAACGGTTAGAGATACAAAGTTTTTCTAAGAATCAAAAATGTTTGTTTTTCAGAGCACAATTTAGCACATGTATTGTTTTTTCAAAAATATTATGTTTTTGATTTTGACTTTTTTTTGTTAAAGTTTTTGAGTTTTATTTTGGAAACGCTTGGAGATACAAAATTTTTGTAAGGAACACAAATGTTTGTTTTTCAGAGCACAATTCAGCACAAGTTTTGTTTTATCAAAAATATTATGTTTTTGATTTTGAGCTTTTTTTGGTAGTTTTTGAGTTTTATTTTGGAAACGGTTAGAGATACAAAGTTTTTCTAAGAATCAAAAATGTTTGTTTTTCAGAGCACAATTTAGCACATGTATTGTTTTATCAAAAATATTATATTTTGATTTTGACTTTTTTTTGTTAAAGTTTTTGAGTTTTATTTTGGAAACGGTTGGAGATACAAAATTTTTGTAAGGAACAAAAATGTTTGTTTTTCAGAGCACAATTCAGCGCAAGTTTTGATTTTTCAAAAATGTAATGTTTTTGAATTTGAGCTTTTTTGTTAAAGTTTTTAAGTTTTATTTTGTAAACGGTTAGAGATACAAAGTTTTTCTAAGAATCAAAAATGTTTGTTTTTCAGAGCACAATTTAGCACATGTATTGTTTTATCAAAAATATTATATTTTGATTTTGACTTTTTTTTGTTAAAGTTTTTGAGTTTTATTTTGTAAACGGTTGAAGATACAAAATTTTTGTGAGGAACAAAACTGTTTGTTTTTCAGAGCACAATTTAGCATGAGTTTTTTTTCAAAAATATTATGTTTTTGACTTTGAGCTTTTTTTATTAAAGTTTTTGAGTTTTAATTTGGAAGCGGTTGGTGATACAAACTTTTTCTAAGGAGCAAAAATGTTTGTTTTTTTTTAGCACAATGTAGCACAAGTTTTGTTTTATCAAAAATATTATTTTTTTGATTTTGAGCTTTTTTTGGTAAAATTTTTGAGTTTTATTTTGGAAACGGTCAGAGATACAAAGTTTTTCTAAGAATCAAAAATGTTTGTTTCTTTGAACACTATGTAGCACAATTTTTGTTTATTCAAAAATATTATGTTTTTGATTTTGAGCTTTTTTTGGTAAAGTTTTTGAGTTTTATTTTGGAAACGGTTGGAGACACAAATTTTTTCTAAGGAGCAAAAATGTTTGTTTTTCAGAGCCTAATTCAGCACAAGTTTTGATTTTTCAAAAATATTAGTTTGTTGATTTTGACTTTTTTTGGGCAAAATTTTTGAGTTTTATTTTGGAAATGGTTGGTGCTACAAATTTTTTTTACGGAACAAAAATGTTTGTTTCTGTAAGCGCAATGTATGTCAGTTATTGTTTTCTTAAAAATAAAGTTTCTTTTTGATTTTTTGAAAATTAAAAAATTTTTTTAATTCAGTTTTTTTCAAAAAAATATTAATTTTTTTGAATTTTGGTTTGCAGCACAATTTGCAACTCTCTTAAAGCTGCACAGCACAAGGTTTACTTTTGGGTTTAGAGATAATTACGGTTCTGGAAAAAAAAAAGTTTTTTGGTTTTTACTGGTCTAATTTTTGATTTTTCGAAAAATGAATTTTAGCACAAAAGAGCACAAATTGAGCACAATTCAGCACAACTTTTGTTTTTTTGAAATTTGAACTTTACGGTTCTAACTTCCTGCACATATCATCTTTTGTTTTCTTGTTAATAATGCTACTCAAGTCGATTTTCCAACACAGCTAAAATTATAATAATTTCATCTTAACCTTGTAAAAAATATTAAATTATAGTTGCCTTCTGGGAATAAAATAATTGAGACTTGCTTAACAACAGTTTGAAGCAGCTTCTGCAATATTTTTCTTTTTATCAATATTTCTCTATATTAGTATTCTACTTGACAATATAGATATTTTGTGATTCAAAGATAATTTGACGAACTAAATTTAAAAAAATACAAAACCGAGTGTAATTAATCGACAATTATCGACAGAGAGGTTAGAGGTCAAAATTACTAGTTACTTATCAAGTTTCTGTTTTAGCTGATTCTTCTTAACATTACTATGCAGAACAAAGCTATAAGAACTTCGTACTCTTGCAGCTGTTGTTATTATTAACAACCGCAGAGCACAAAACAGTCGTTCATTCATTTTCTAAGAAATTTCATTTAATTACGGAACAGTCAGGGCTTTTAGAAAAGCACTTCTGAAGCGTTACTATAAAATCAATTAAAAAATAAAATTTCTATTAAAATAATTTTTAAGCATAAGTGAAATCAGAGATTTAACTTTTAACAAATTTTTTGCAACATAATATTTTTAATTAGATGAATATTGAAAGCGAGTAATTTTAATTTATTTATTTTCTTAAATTTAAAAATTTAAATTTAGTTAATCTAAAATTTTTAATTTTCAATTATTCGATTTTTGTAGTTTCTAAATTTAATTCATCAAAATTTCAGAAAATAAAACTTTCGCTAATTATAATTTAAATCAACCTCAAATTTAATCGTTCCAAACATCAGTTTATCCAAATTTTAATCGGTATAAATTACGATAATTTTAATCAATTATAATTTTTTATAGGTATAAATCTTTATTGATAAAAAAAATCCAGTTGAAGTTTAAAGCATTTAATTTTAAAAAAATTAATAAATTTTAATTTCTTCAAATTTGTATCGTTTTTATACGTTATTGATCAAAAATTCTGATGAAATGTAATGCGTCTTAATTTTAATGAATCAGAATTCGTATTACTTTTTTAATTAAACAAAAAATCTAATTTTAATTAATATCAAACTCAATCGTTCTAAACGTATATTTATCCAATTTTTAATTAATTCTAATTTTAATTAAGGGGCTTACACATTTAAAAGAAATTTATTTGACCTAATTGTTATTTAGCCTAAATTGGGCTAAGAATTAGGCCAAATAAAATTTAGGCTAAATGAAATTTAGACTTAATCAAATTTACGACAAATGAGAATTAGCCAAAGTAAAAATTGGGACAAATAAGATTTGGGACAAATAAGAATTAGGTTAAATAGGAGTAGGCTAAATAGCAAATAGGCTAATGAAAAATTAGGCCAAATAAGATTTATGCTAAATAAGAATTAGGTCAAATGATAAGTAGGCTAAAAAATAATTAGGTCAAATAAGATTTAGGCTAACTAAGAATTAGGTCAAATAAAACTTAGGTTAAGAGAGAATTATGCTTAATATGTTGTAGGCCAAATAAGAATTGGGTTAAATAAGATTTCGGCCAAATAAAAATTAGGTTAAAAAAGAAATAGGCAAAATAGGAAATAGGCCAATGAAGTATTAAGCCAAATCAGATTTAGGTCAAATAACCAAATAACACATTGGCTAAGTGAGAATTAGGCCAAATAAGATTTAGACTAAACAAGAACTGTGCTTAATATGATGTATGCCAAATAAGATTTAGGCTACAAAAGAATTGGGTCAATTAAGAAGCAGGCTAAATAAGAATTAGGCCAAATAATATTAAGCTAAATAAGAAGTTGGTCAAATAAGATTTAGGCTAAATAAGAATTAGGCTTAATATGATGTAAGCTAAATAATAATTAGCCAAAATAAGATTTAGGCCAAATAAGAGTTAGGTTAAATAAGATTTCGGAAAAATAAAAATTAGGTTAAATAAGAATTAAGTTTAATATGATGTAGGCCAAATAAGAATCAGGTCAAATAAGAATTAGCCTAAGTAAAAATTAGGCCAAACAAAAATTAGTTTAAATAAGAAGTAGGCTAAATAAGAATTACGCCAAATAAGATTTAGGCTAAATGAGAATTAAGCTTAATATTATGTAGGCCAAATAAGAATCAGGCTAAATAAGAATTAGACTAAATAAAAATTAGACCAAATAAGAATTAGACAAAATAAGATTTAGTCCAAAAAGAATTATGTTAATCAAGAATCAGGTTAGATGAGTGTTATGCCAAATAAGATTTAGGGCTATTAAAATTTACGCTAAATAAGAATTAGGCCAAATAAGAATTACGTTAAATAATTTTCTAAATAGAAAATAGGGCAATGAAGTATTAGGCCAAATAAGATTTAGGCTAAATAAGAATTAGGTCAAATAATAAGTAGGCTAAATAAGAATTAGGTCAAATAATATTAAGCTAAAATTAGCTTATATTAATTAATATTAGGTCAAATAAGAAGTAGGCTAAATAAGAACTAGACTAAATAAGATTTAGGTTAAATAAGATTTCGGCCAAATAATAATTAGGTAAATAAGAATTATGCCATATAAGAATTAGGCTAAAGAAGGTTCAGGTCAAATAAAAATTAGGTTAAATAAGAATTAGGCTAAATGATAATTAGGCCAAATAAGATTTAATTAAATGAATTACCGTCAAATCAGAAATTTGTCACTTGAGGTTTGTGGAATATTTATGCACCTTATTTTAATTAATACACAATTTCCAATTTTTATCTTTCTTAATCCTATTTTTCAAAATTATAAATGTTTAATTATGATTTGTATAAATGTTTAATTATTATTTTTATCAACCACAAATTTATTTGCTCCAATCTAAAATTTATCCAATTTTTAATCGATTTAAGTATGACTTAATATAAATTTAAATTAGTTCTAATTTTTTATATGATTTAAACTTTTATTTATGTTTATTGTAATTTTTTTATTAAAAAAGCTTTAATTATTAACTAAGAAACAATAAAAAAACATCACAATGATTAATAATATTATATAAAATATATTTTCTTCTCTGAATAATATTAAAATATTTAATTTTTTTCGAAACGGTGCACTAAAGATTTAAGTCTTATTTCTGAGATGCAAAAAAGTTGTACTTTCCCTGTTTGCAAGGGTATTTTAATTTTAAATGTTTTTTTTAAGTCTATAAGAAGTTTCCTGTTTCCTGTAATTAAATATCAAATGACAGTTTTTGTAAGCAAAACAAGATATAATTTTGACTAATATGTCGATGTAATTGAATCCAGCTTGAGGGTAAAATGAGAAAGCTGGTTTGACGAGAACGTGAGGCAAATTTATCTCAATTAAATTGTCCAGTTTGTATTTCCGTTTAGTCAAATAAAGATAGTTACATGATATTAACACATCAATTGAATATTAAATCTTATCACTTGCCATTGTCAAGGCTACTTCTTTTTTATTTAACACTTTATATTATAAAATAGAATCAAATAATTGCTAATTTTCTTTTTACCCACTTTTTCAAAATTAGCTTTTTGTATTTTCTGTTTTTTTTTATTTTAGTAAAAAAAAAGAGACACTTCATAATGATATAAAAGTTTGAACTATTTTAAGATGGGGAAAGTTCAACAACTACTCTCGCTGAAAACTTTCAACATCGAAACAATAGGCGAGAATCAATGGGAAAAATCAGAAAATAACATTACTTCAGCAACGTCCAATCATTTCTTTGAATTTTTTTTTTAAATTAGGTTGAATTTAAAATTGTATTGTCATTAACTATGAAGCTAAAACGTCACTGAAATTTAAAAAGAAAATCTTATGAAATAAATTTAGTTAAATATTTACAATTAAATCTAATCTGGAAAGAGAAAGAAAAAAAAACAGAAAATTTGAAGAAAAAAGAATTGAAAGAAAGAAAAAAGAAAAAAAATTGTAAATTAAAAAAAACAATAGATATATTAGAAAAAGTAAAAGAGAAAGGCTAAAAAATTAAAAAATATACTTTAACTAAAAGGGTTAAAATGATTGAAACAAAAAAAAAAAAAAAAAAATTCTTAAAATAAAAAAAAAGTAGAAAAAAATTTTAAAAACTACACAAGAAAGAAATAAATACGAAAAAATATATAAAAAAGCCGAAAATCTTTTTAAAAAATTAAGAAAATTAATTAGTAAATAAATTAAAAAAAGATTAAAATATTACCAATGAGAAGCACATTTTAAAAATTAGAAAAACTTGAGAATTATTTGAAAAATTGAAAAAAGGAAGATTGTATACATTTTTTGAAAACTTAAAAAAACCAGATTTTAATATAAAAAAATCTTAGAAACAGAAGAAGGATGTTAAAATGAAAAAATTTAGTGTAAGATTAAATGGACATAAAATAAAATAAAAGAATAAAACTTTTTAAAAAAGTCGAAAATTAAGAAATTACAAAAAATGTAGATAAAAGTATGGAATAAATGTTTTGAAAAATTCGAAACTGGATGATAAAAATTAAACAATTTTAAAAAAAGGAAAATATTTATAAGATAAAATTTAAAAATGAATTAAAACACAATGAATGATAAAACAAAAATTGTGAAAGAACAAGAAAATGGAAACTTCTTTTTATCTAACAACTATGCAAAAAATGAGAAAATATAAAAAATATAAAATTTTGCAAAAATCTACTAAAAAATAAGAAGTAGTAAAAATAAAATAAAAAAATTCAAAAACAGTAGATTATAAAATAAAAATTGAACAGTTTCGAAAAAGTGAAATCTTAGAAATCTTTTAAGATATATAGAGAAAGTATTATTGTGAATTTGTAAAATAATTAATTAATGTGCATTAAAATTTAAATGAATTAAAATTTAAAAGTTTGAATTAAGGAGTTAATTGACGTTTGGAAAATTATTTAAATTATAAGGACATGAAGATATAAAAGTTTAATAGTACAATTTTTCAAACTTTATAAAGAATACTTAAATTTTTTTTTTAATTTATTCACGATTTCGAATAAATAAAACGGTATTTTTAATTTTGGTAAATTCGCCTTTTTTTAAATATAACTTTATGGTAAAATTTAAAATTAACACATTCTTATAATCTTATTAATTATAATTAAAGCTTAAAAAGTTTTATTAACACAAAATATTAAAATCTAAATTTTTTGAGGTTTTAAATAATGAAAATTACGAAATTGAAGAATAACACTGAAAAATGTCGAAAATAATTGAAAGTTGAAAACAAAATTAAAAAATAAATATGAAATTTAAACAAAATAGCTGAAAATTATAGGAATAACAGTTGGGAATAATTGCAAATTAACAACTGGATTGAAAATCAAACAAAATAATTGAAACTGAAAAAAATAATAAAAAATTGAGGAAATAAATTGAAAATTTAACAATCAAATTAAAATTTTCAAAAATTATTGATAATTGAAAAAAAATTACAAAATGAAGAAAATAATTGACAATTAGAAACAAAATTTAAAAAATGTCTAGATTCAATCGAACAAAATAATTTTAAAAAATCAAAGAATAATTATAAAATTTTGAAGATAATAATTGAAAACTGACAAAATTGTAGAAAATAATTGAAAATTGCGGAAAATAATTAATAACTGAAGAAACTAGTTGAAAAATGACGAGAATAATTGAAAAATTGAAGCAAATATGAGAAAAATGACGAAAATAATTGTCAATTGAAAAAAAAATCGAAAAATGACAAGGTTAATAGACAACTGCAAAAATAATTGAAAAAATTAAATAAGAAATATTAAATTCAAAGATAATAATTGCAAATTGAAAAATTAAAGAAACTTAATAATAATCGAAAAAAATAATATAAAAAAGGAGATCAGTTTTTAATATTAAAGAAAACAATTGAAAAATGGAATTTAAATTTGAAGAAAATAATAACTGAGATTAAAAGAGAATAGTTCTGGAATTGAATAAATGAATTGAAATTCTAAATCAATTTTTATGAGTGAACAAAATAATTGAAAAAATCCGAGAATCATTAAATATTGAGGAATTAATTGAAATCGATAAAAATAATTGAAAATTAAAGAATTAAATTGAAATTTCAAGAAAATAATTGATGATGTCGAAAATAATTGAATATTGACGAAAATAATTAACTATTAAAAAAAATAATTTGCATTTGAAACGAAAATTTGAAAAATGGTGAGAATAATCAGCATTCGAACAACTTTTTTTTAAAAATTAAAAAATAATTTTCAAATTGAATGAGAATAGTAAATTGTCAATTGAAAACTGATGAAAATTATGGAAAATATATTGTAGAAAATAAATTAAAAATGAAGAATTGCCTTGGAAATTCAAGAAAATAATTGATTATTGAGAAAATGCGAGAATTATTGAATATTGAATAAAATAATTAAAAAACAAAGAACGCAATTAAAAATTGTAGAAAATAATTGAGAATTGAAAAAAATAATTAAAAATTAAAGAAATAACTTGCAGATGATTGAACTTAAATTTTTAGAAAATAGTTGATAATTAAAAGAAAAATTAAAGAATAATTATAAAATTTAAAGAGAATAAATGTACATATTATTATATTGAACACTGTTTAAAATAATACAAAAAATGATAGATTTATTTATAAATGAAATTAAAATTATTTAAACAGATATTTAAAATTTTAATCAATTAAATGCAATTTTTTAAAAGTTTCTGATTTAAAAATAAAAAAATATCTATGTGCCAAACTTCAGGTGTGAAAAGACAAAAAAAAATTAATGAAGGAATGAAAGAACTTGCGGATTATTATTACTACTAGCAAAATAAAAGGCGCTCAAGCGCGCCATTAGTTTTTCATACATTTTAGAAATTATAAACTACAATAATAAATATAACAAATTGGTAAATAATATTTATCTAATAAGAATAAATAAATATTTTAAATACAATATTTAAAAATCAATTAATATAAATAAAATAAATATTTACTTAGGACAAAATTTATAATACTTTAAAATTAAAGAGAATTGCAAAAAATAATTGAAATTAAACAAAATAATTCTAATGTTTGCAAATTAATTGAAAAAAAAAATGAAATCAATTAAAAATTGGGGAAAGAAATTTAAATAATCATAAACATGTTTTAAACATGAAGAAAATAATTTAAATTTGAGAAAAATACTTAAGAATCTTAAAAGTAAATTAAAACAAAACTGAATAATGAAAAATTAGAGAAAATAATTGAAAAAACATGATTAAAAATTAAGATAAATAAATTAAAATTACAAAATAAATAATTAAAATCTGAGAAAATAATGAACAAATTACATAAAATATTTTAAATAAAGGAAAGTTAAACGGAATTTGAGAAAAATACTTAAAACTTTCAGAAGTTCATTGAAATAAAAGAAAATAATTAAAAATTAGAGAAAATAAATGAAAAATGACAAAAATAATTTAAAAATGAACAGAACAAGTTTTAATTAAAGAGAAATAAGTACAAACTTTTTGGCAATTATAAAAAAGAACGAGAAAAAAAATTAAAGTAAACGGAAATTGAAGAAAATAATATAAAAAAAATATAGATAATGAAAGAATTGAAAAGTCAGATAAATAGTTAACAATTTTTAAAATTATGAAACAAATGTAAAGAATTGAAAATTTAAGGAAATAAATTCTGGAAAATAATTGAAAAATGTTTTTAAATTTAAAAACTTGACGAAAATAATTAAAATATGATACAAACAATGATAAGTTGTAAAAAATAAATGACATTTAAGTGTGATAATTGAAAAAATTACAGAATTTTTTTAAATAAAGAAAAAATAATTGAAATTTGAAAAAAATACATGAAGATCTTAGAAATCAATTAAAAAAAGAAGAAAATAACTAAAAATTGGAGAAAAGAATTGAACAAATAAGCTAAAAGTAACTGAAATTTACGTAATTAATAAAAAAAAAATTTGAAATTATGAAAACAAATGAAAATGATTAAAAATTGAAGAAAACAATTGAAATTTTTGAAAAAATCTTAAAAATTTTAGAAAATAATTTTAGAAAATGAGAATAACTAAAAATTGGAAAAAAAATTGGAAGAATGCTAAAAATAATTGAAATTTACGATAATTAATAATATTTTTTGGAAATTATAAAAATAAATAAAAATAATTAAAAATTGAAGAAAATAATAGAAATTTGAGAAAAATACTTTAAAATTTTAGAAATTAATTTTATAAAATGAGAAAAACTAAAAATTGGAGAAAAGTCTGGAAGAAAGCTAAAAATAATTGAAATTTACGATAATTAATAAAAAAAAAATTTTAATTCTGATAACAAATGAAAATATTTAAAAATTGAAGAAAATATTTGAATTTTCAGAAAAATAGGTACTTAAAAATCGTAGAAAATAATTTTAGAATATGAGAATAATAATTAACAATCGAGAAATAATTGAAAAATGATAAAATTAATTTAAAATTGAATAAAATAATTGAAATATGCTGAAAATAGTTTAAGATTGAGAAAGAAAATTGAATTATGATGAAAATAATTGAAATATTAAAAATTGAAAATATTCAATAAAATTTGAGAGAAATAACTGAAAAAATCATAAAATATATGTTTAAAAAAAAATAATAATTAGAAAATTTCTTAAAATATTTTTAATTAAAGAGAATAATTAAAAAAAAAACGCAGCAATAACGAATCTTGATGAAAATAATTGCAATATCGGATAAATAATTGAAATTTTTAAAAGTAATACCAAAATAATGAATATAATTATAAATTGATGAAAATCAAGAAGAATTGCAGAATTTATTTTTAAGCAAAAGAAAATAATTAAAAAATCGTTGTATAATGGAAAACTGATGCCAATAATCTAAATTTGAGATAATAACTGAAAATTTAGGAAATTAATTGCATGTGTACATATTTTAAACTTCTTCAAATAGCATAATAAATTTTTAAAGCATTTTTCGAAACTTTTTTTTATACAAATGACAATTAAAAACCAGCACAACACGACACTAATGAAAAAGGTTACCTTATTTTTTCAATTCAAATTTCAAAATATTTCCTGATAAAGAGTCAAAATTAATAAAATAACAGGGGTAACTTCACTTCAGTTTTTAAAACTTGGACAGAAAAAGATGAATAAATATTAATACTAACTAACTTCACTTCAGACTTTAAAACATGGGCAGAAAAAGATAAATAATTATAAATACTAACTAACTTCAGGAGTTTACGGAGATTATTATTATTTAATAATAATTAATAATAATTATAAATTTGTGATATATGAAAAAAAAAGATTTTCGATAAAATTTCTCAGAACTTTTAGATCCACGAAGAAATTCCCGGTTTAGTAAACTCTGATTTTTAATAAACAGAAAACTAAAATTTTTATTAAAATTCAATTTTAAAATCATGAAAATGTTGAAAATTAACTTTTTTACCCTTGCCCAAAACCGGATTTAAAAATATATTTTAAAATATACGAAAATATGAAGTCGGACTAATTTTTTTCCCGGATTGTTTGACTAATCCCTTCTTAAAATTATATCTTATTGGACTGTAATTAAAAGTATAAAACTGCTGCAATGGTGTTGGTAAACAAAATGGAATAACGTCATTTTCCTGATAGTGAATTCAATTTATTCCTCACACATACAACAAACCTTGAAAGGCAATGACTATTTGTAAATCGTTCAAAGTTCATTATCTGACAAAACCGCTACTTCCTCAGCACTTTATAATCTTTTAACTTTTTGTAAATTAACAATGAAATTTAGAATTATCGTTTGAACAAGGTTATTTTAATTGATACTCGTTTAAACATATTCAGTTATTCTCTAAGAAGAAGAACAAATCTAATAATCCTCTCAGATAAAATTTATCATTAGAAAATTCCAAGCTGTTACCATTTCAAGTTCTCAATTATTGTCTGTATAATGAAAAGTAGACAAATAAGGTCAATAGAAGAATGAAAGTTCAATCGAAATATTATTTGCAAATGATTGAAAACCTTTTCTTTTTCGTTCTTTTGTAAATTAACATAAAGAAACAGATAAGCGAATTTAAAAGGATTTCTCAATCGAAAAAAATTGATAAAATTTAAATTTAGAGAAGTAATTAAAATAAGTTGAAAAATACAAAGGAAATTGTTTAGAAAATTCTTTTTCATATTAAAAAATTACTATTTTTGAGAAAATAATTTATATTGAATTAATATCGGGTAATACATAAATTACTTAAAATATATAGATATTTGTTAAATTTCTATTTCTATTATTGATAATAAGTATTTGTTTTGGTTCAAATTAATCTTTCACGTCTTTAAAAAAATCCACCAAAAATGATTAAATTATAATTATAAATAACAAAATTAAATTCTAAATTTTAAGGTTAGGTAGACGAATTTGATTTTAAATGATAAATAATTGGAAATACCTCTTATCTATTTGTACAAAGAGACAAAAAAACAAATTGAAATTATTTAAAAAACAAAAAAAGGTGTCATCTTTGTCATGTTGACAATGTTTATCTCGTCAGAATGAACAAAGAAATGTCATTGTTCCACATTTAATTTGATTTTGTTTATACTTTTAAAATAAAATTTGACTATCACTATCTTGTACGAATAATAATTAATAAGAAATAAAAAATTTACTTAAAAAAATCAATGACAAAAATTATTGATCGAGAGAAGAAAATAGAGGTTATATTATTGTCAATCTTTATGAATGGAGAGGGTGTCAAATCGCTTTATATTTTCTACCCAATGATTTAGAACGGAAGTAAACGATTGTAAGCAGTTACTGTGACCCTACTTTTGTCTGACAAGTTAATTTCGCCCGGTGCTCTTAATATCTATCAATTTGGCTCTCAACAATTGAAGAAAGAGACGGATTAAAAAATAAAAGAGACATTATTATTGTTGTTCTTTGTGCTATCTTACCTGGACTGCAAGGTGAGAGAAGAAGAGAGACAATGAAACAGCAGAAAAACACAAGTCCACGACACATATTTTTTCCAGCAAAAATTGCAAATCATATAACTCACATAATAAGGGTTAGGTACCAAGTAGTGTTAAAAAAAACCACTAATTTTTGACAAGTTTTTTCGCAATTTTAACTCGCGGTAAACTGCAAAAAACAAAAGTTTAGATCATTGCTAATGCTACCAACCGTCACCAGTTTTGACAGATAAATGGCACGACAAGCCGCATCTGAGTGCAATCATGTGTTTATGACGCCACCATTTGCAATTTTTTGCGCCTCTATTTGACAATCAGGGCTGTGTAGTTAATGCGTTTGACAACTTGCAAGCAGAGATGGGTTGTGACACGATACAGAAAGCTTTTAACGAAAGTTGCGTAATTTACGTAACTTACGATGATTTACGGCAAAACCTATAAAAATGCACACAAAACAGGGTTGTGGATGTAAAGCCTAAAGCACAATCAATCGTAATCGATAATCCTTAACTTAATCGTAATAATGAGAGGAAGCAGGACAGAGATATATGTCTGTCCTACTTCCTCTCATTCTTACGATTAAGGATTAGCGATTACGATTCATTGTGCGTTGGGCTTAATACAGTATGGCGAATAGACCTTTTCATCTCGAATTAGGTAGTTCAAGTTCGGTGGGGGAAAATCCAATATGGAGGATACTGGAGCACAGCTTTGCATGGAAGCCAATGGGACGAAATCAATTTTTTTAAAATAACTTTTTAAAAACAAATTTTTAAACCTATGTTTATTAGCAAATTATTTTTCTTTTATCGAAAGCTATTTTTTAAAATAATAAAATTTAATAGAATTGTTATATCAATGTTTATTATTTTAAAAAATAGCTTTCGATGAAAGAAAAATAATTTGCTAATAAACATAGGTTCAAAAATTTGTTTGTAAAAAGTTATATTTAAATAACTGATTTTGATCCATTGACTACAATGCATTTTTAGGCCCCAGCAAGCGGCCATCTTGAATTTTTTCCCACCGAACTTGAACTACCTTATAGGAAGTAATGAATGCGCATGCTCAGTCCGTCATATTCGGAAATTCAATGATGTCGAGGTAATCTACGTACAATACGTATTTTACATATTGTCCAAAACTTCGAGTTAAGGTACGGGCACACCTCGGGAGGCAAGGAGCCGGCTTGCTTCCCGAGGTGTGGCCGTACCTTTAAGGTCCCGACTAGTGATGTGCTGTGCTCCGTATTACCCATAAATACCGAGTCTTTTACCAGTAATTACCTGTAAACGTTTACCAAAACGAGAATTTAGTGAGTAATTACTGGTAATTTCAGGTAATTACCGGTAACGTATTACTTTACCACCTGGTAAGCGTCACAAACTCATCGCTAGTCCCGACCCATGACTAAGCATATCTAAGCAGATAGACACAGATAGAAATACGGTTACGGGACCAGAACATGAGACAGAAAAGAACAGAAACAGTCTTTGTCTTTTTCTATATTGCATCCGTCCTTTTCTCTCTCACTGGCTTTATTGCGCGTTTTGACGCTTGACGCAGAATCAGCTTCCATGTAGATAGGGGGGGGGGGGGGTTAGGCCTTAATACGTATGTACGTATTATATAGTGTAGAAAACCATGTATACATATAATAACATAACGTATAAAGCCCAAAGCACAACGAATACGGTTACGGGAGCAGGGCATGAGATAATAAAGGACAGAGACTGTTTCTGCCCTTTTCTATCTCATGCTCTGGTCCCGTAACCGTATTTCTATCTGCTTAGGACTTAATACGCACCCATCCCTGGTCGCAATAAGAGAGAGGGAGACAAAGATATATTTAAGACTTTCTCATTACGACCCAACGACAGTCTCATATGATTTCACCCTAAAAGTGTCTTTCAGAATTGTTCATTTCATTACGTTTTCAAATTAATGAATTAAGTATTTATCCTTCTTGTGTTAAATAGTCATTTTCCACTTGTTTGCACTACTTTTTTGTGCATTATTGGCTTGTATATCAACATGTTAGAATTCATGCCAATGTATATTTAACAATTTATACGATGTGATTGAATTTATGTAAAATGTATCTAACTTTGTGACGTTTAAGAAGAATAAAAGAAGAAACAAAAATGATGAATAGAAGATACAGTATTAAGGCCGTTGGAGACACAGAGTCCGCAGAGAATCTGTAGGGGGGAGCAGTGGTTCTCAAAGACTGTCCCCATGCGTTTTGAAGACTTAGGAATTTTTCGCGACAAAGTCCAACACTTTTCCCACAAAAGAACATCGTACTGCAAATTCTATTGAAATAAAGATTCAGAAAAATACTTACTTTTGATAAATCAAGTATTTCCTGAGCTTTAGTGTCTCGAGGAAATTCGTGTGATGAAAACAACCTCCAATGATGTTCCATGTTTGGCAATTTTTTCCAATAAAACCAGACACTTTTTCCGAAAATGAAAATCGTAGTGAAAATTTAAATTTAATTAGCACTTTTTCACTTATTTTGTTTTTGGCATATGAGTTTTTAAATCGCGTCAGTCTCTCGAGGAAATACAAAATCACTTGACACTTCACTCACTGATTCCCACTTTGACAATTTTTTTCGTCAAAACCAGACACTTTTTCCGAAAATGAAAATCGTAGTGAAAATTTAAATTTAATTAGCACTTTTTCACTTATTTTGTTTTTGGCATTTGAGTTTTTAAACCGCGTCAATCTCTCGAGGAAATACAAAATCACTTGACACTTCACTCACTGATTCCCACTTTGACAATTTTTTTCGGCAAAACCAGACACTTTTTCCGAAAATGAAAATCGTAGTGAAAATTTAAATTTAATTAGCACTTTTTCACTTTTTTTGTTTTTGGTATTTGAGTTTTTAAATCGCGTCAATCTCTCGAGAAAAGTAAATTTTTTTCAATTTCATCAATGAAAATGTCAAACAATGTAGCAGAATATAGTTTGTCGTGCGCTGTTCTGATACGGCATTTTCGGGTACTATAATTCACACGGCGCCGCCTTTGAAATTATAGACAGGCGTACATTATATTCATTATATTAATCAACCTATTTATAAAATTCAATGTTTAGATATTAATTGTAAAAATTTAATATAAAAAATTAATGTCAAGTTCCAAACATAATTTTGCTAACTTTGTACAAAAAATAAAAGTTGTTTGTTATTTGAAGTGTAATTAGCTCTATTGAAAAGACGCATTTAAAATAATTTAAACCATTCAAATGCAACAAGTACATTATTTATTGTAAATCATGCATTAATAATTTCTAAACAATTTAAATATTTTTTAAAATCTAAGAGTTGAAGGAAAAATAGTAGAGCTTATTTAGTTTATCAGAAGAATGCAACCCGACTTACAGAGGAGATGGGAAATAGATATTGTATAGGAACTGAAATAAGTGTTTCTTTTAATTTTTTAAAATTAAATAAACAGAGCATTCGATAAATATTTTATACATAACGTAAAAATTAAAGAAATAATTAAAACGCAAGAAAGGACTAAAAAAATAGTGTAATATCAAAAAAATTAAATGAACAGGTAGAAAATGGAGAAATGTTTTTTTCTTAATCTAACAAACTGTAAAAAATGTAAAAAGTAAAAAAGAATAAGTAAGTAAGTTTGTAAAAAAACTCTCAAGAAATAGACAAGATGTGAAAAGAAATTGAATAAATTTACAAAAAAATAAGTGTATTTACTTTTAAAAGTATAGAAATAATTATTAAAATTAACGTAATAAAAAGTTTAATGAATGTATAAATAAGAAAACTGTGTAATATAATATTAAATAATTTTTATAAAAAGAAGAAAATTAAAGAAAATCCTAAAAAGAACAGAGACAAATACCAAAAAAAAAATATCAAAAATACCTAAACGGAGAAAAAATGTTAAAAATGTTGTAAAAATAATAAATTATAATATAAAAATGAAAGTAAAATCTCTTAAAAATCTTGTAAGAATATTACCAAAGGAAGGATTATTGTGAATATGGAAATTAATTAATATTATTGAATTAAGATGCATTGAAATTTAAATTAATTTAAATTTAAAAGTTGGTACAAATTGGAATATGAGTTCATTGACGTTTGGAATTTATATAACTTTTAATGACTTGAAGATATACAAATCTAATATTATTTTTTGATAACTTGATACCAAAAATTTGTAAATTGTAGGTATTTTGATCATCTGTATTAATACAATTTTTTAAATTTTATAACGAATAAAATATTAAAATTTTCAAGATTTATCCACAAATTTCTGTTTTTTTTATGATTTGCGATACTTTACATGCAATATTGGACATCCGGAGAATTGAAAAGTTTTTTTTCCATTTAAATCAATAACAGCCCTGTTTATAGATTACATTTATTTTATTTATTTCAAGCAATCTATACATATATCTTTGATGAATAATTTGATCTCTGTTTCCGAACTTCTATGTAAGTCGGGTTGCCTTCTTTCTCTGCACTAAATAAACCATAAGGATTTATGATGTAACTCTTAGTATTTGAGAAATAATTTAGCAAAAAAAAAGATAAAATTTTTTCCTACATAAATTTTAATTTGTTAATTTTAAATTATGCAATTCTTTATTACAATATTAAATATAATAAACAAATTAATAATGTTCTAAAACAAGTATTAAAGTAAATTTCTTATTTCTTCAAAATAAAAGGGAGAATTTTTGTTACATAATATAAATATTATATAATTTTTTTTTAATATATTGAATGTTTTAAAAATAAAATAAATTAGTTCAAAAATGATATTAGATTAAACTACATATCTTTTAAAAATAAAATGTAAGAAACTACTTGGTAAATAAATTATATTTACTTATTTAATTTTAAATCATACATTTTTTAAACCACGTTTTTTTCCTTATAAAAAAAGAGATATACATTTGTCTGTGTAGCATAAAATATATACAATTTATTGACAACATTTTCAGAAAAAGCTGTCTCAAATTCGACCAATGCAGATGAAAATTCTAAACATGACAGTTAAATTTCAAAAATATTTGTTAACATGCCCAAGTTATTAAATATTTAACAAAAAAGATCTATAAAAACGATTTAGCTTTCAATAAAGTGCAACATTCGCAGTTTACAAAATTTTTTCCACGACATTTGTAGAAAAGTTTAATTTTTGCTTCGGTCAGTAAGCACAAAGTTTCTTATTTCTGATCTAAATTTGTTAAATATTTGATAACATGCACAAGTTATTAAATATTTAACAAAATTGACCAATAAGAACGATTTATCTATCGTGAAAGTGAAAAATTCACATTTTACAAAACTTTTTCCACGACATTTGTAGAAAAATTTAATTTTTGCTTCGGTCAATAAGCACAAAGTTTCTTATTTCTGATCTAAATTTGTTAAATATTCGATAACATGACCAACTTATTAAATATTTAACAAATTAGATCTATTAAAACGTTTTATCTTACGAGAAAGTGCAAAATTCGCAGTTTACAAAATTTTTTCTAAGACATTTGTAGAAAAATTTAATTTTTCTCCCGTCAATAAGCACAAAGTTTCTTATTTCTGATCTAAATTTATTAAATATTCGATAACTTGGGCATGTTATCGAATATTTAACAAATTTAGATCAGAAATAAGAAACTTTGTGCTTATTGACCGAAGCAAAAATTAAATTTTCCTACAAATGTCGTGGAAAAAGTTTTGTAAAATGTGAATTTTTCACTTTCACGATAGGTAAATCGTTCTTATTGGTCAATTTTGTTAAATATTCAGTAACTTGTGCATGTTGTCAAATATTTAACAAATTTAGATCAGAAATAAGAAACTTTGTGCTTATTGACGGAAGAAAAATTAAATTTTTCTACAAATATCGTGTAAAGAATTTTGTAAACTGCGAATTTTGCACTTTCTCGTAAGATAAAACGTTTTAATAGATCTAATTTGTTAAATATTTAATAAGTTGGTCATGTTATCGAATATTTAACAAATTTAGATCAGAAATAAGAAACTTTGTGCTTATTGACCGAAGCAAAAATTAAATTTTTCTACAAATGTCGTGGAAAAAGTTTTGTAAAATGTGAATTTTTCACTTTCACGATAGATAAATCGTTCTTATTGGTCAATTTTGTTAAATATTTAATAACTTGTGCATGTTATCAAATATTTAACAAATTTAGATCAGAAATAAGAAACTTTGTGCTTACTGACCGAAGCAAAAATTAAACTTTTCTACAAATGTCGTGGAAAAAATTTTGTAAACTGCGAATGTTGCACTTTATTGAAAGCTAAATCGTTTTTATAGATCTTTTTTGTTAAATATTTAATAACTTGGGCATGTTAACAAATATTTTTGAAATTTAACTGTCATGTTTAGAATTTTCATCTGCATTGGTCGAATTTGAGACAGCTTTTTCTGAAAATGTTGTCAATAAATTGTATATATTTTATGCTACACAGACAAATGTATATCTCTTTTTTTATAAGGAAAAAAACGTGGTTTAAAAAATGTATGATTTAAAATTAAATAAGTAAATATAATTTATTTACCAAGTAGTTTCTTACATTTTATTTTTAAAAGATATGTAGTTTAATCTAATATCATTTTTGAACTAATTTATTTTATTTTTAAAACATTCAATATATTAAAAAAAAATTATATAATATTTATATTATGTAACAAAAATTCTCCCTTTTATTTTGAAGAAATAAGAAATTTACTTTAATACTTGTTTTAGAACATTATTAATTTGTTTATTATATTTAATATTGTAATAAAGAATTGCATAATTTAAAATTAACAAATTAAAATTTATGTAGGAAAAAATTTTATCTTTTTTTTTGCTAAATTATTTCTCAAATACTAAGAGTTACATCATAAATCCTTATGGTTTATTTAGTGCAGAGAAAGAAGGCAACCCGACTTACATAGAAGTTCGGAAACAGAGATCAAATTATTCATCAAAGATATATGTATAGATTGCTTGAAATAAATAAAATAAATGTAATCTATAAACAGGGCTGTTATTGATTTAAATGGAAAAAAAACTTTTCAATTCTCCGGATGTCCAATATTGCATGTAAAGTATCGCAAATCATAAAAAAAACAGAAATTTGTGGATAAATCTTGAAAATTTTAATATTTTATTCGTTATAAAATTTAAAAAATTGTATTAATACAGATGATCAAAATACCTACAATTTACAAATTTTTGGTATCAAGTTATCAAAAAATAATATTAGATTTGTATATCTTCAAGTCATTAAAAGTTATATAAATTCCAAACGTCAATGAACTCATATTCCAATTTGTACCAACTTTTAAATTTAAATTAATTTAAATTTCAATGCATCTTAATTCAATAATATTAATTAATTTCCATATTCACAATAATCCTTCCTTTGGTAATATTCTTACAAGATTTTTAAGAGATTTTACTTTCATTTTTATATTATAATTTATTATTTTTACAACATTTTTAACATTTTTTCTCCGTTTAGGTATTTTTGATATTTTTTTTTTGGTATTTGTCTCTGTTCTTTTTAGGATTTTCTTTAATTTTCTTCTTTTTATAAAAATTATTTAATATTATATTACACAGTTTTCTTATTTATACATTCATTAAACTTTTTATTACGTTAATTTTAATAATTATTTCTATACTTTTAAAAGTAAATACACTTATTTTTTTGTAAATTTATTCAATTTCTTTTCACATCTTGTCTATTTCTTGAGAGTTTTTTTACAAACTTACTTACTTATTCTTTTTTACTTTTTACATTTTTTACAGTTTGTTAGATTAAGAAAAAAACATTTCTCCATTTTCTACCTGTTCATTTAATTTTTTTGATATTACACTATTTTTTTAGTCCTTTCTTGCGTTTTAATTATTTCTTTAATTTTTACGTTATGTATAAAATATTTATCGAATGCTCTGTTTATTTAATTTTAAAAAATTAAAAGAAACACTTATTTCAGTTCCTATACAATATCTATTTCCCATCTCCTCTGTAAGTCGGGTTGCATTCTTCTGATAAACTAAATAAGCTCTACTATTTTTCCTTCAACTCTTAGATTTTAAAAAATATTTAAATTGTTTAGAAATTATTAATGCATGATTTACAATAAATAATGTACTTGTTGCATTTGAATGGTTTAAATTATTTTAAATGCGTCTTTTCAATAGAGCTAATTACACTTCAAATAACAAACAACTTTTATTTTTTGTACAAAGTTAGCAAAATTATGTTTGGAACTTGACATTAATTTTTTATATTAAATTTTTACAATTAATATCTAAACATTGAATTTTATAAATAGGTTGATTAATATAATGAATATAATGTACGCCTGTCTATAATTTCAAAGGCGGCGCCGTGTGAATTATAGTACCCGAAAATGCCGTATCAGAACAGCGCACGACAAACTATATTCTGCTACATTGTTTGACATTTTCATTGATGAAATTGAAAAAAATTTACTTTTCTCGAGAGATTGACGCGATTTAAAAACTCAAATACCAAAAACAAAAAAAGTGAAAAAGTGCTAATTAAATTTAAATTTTCACTACGATTTTCATTTTCGGAAAAAGTGTCTGGTTTTGCCGAAAAAAATTGTCAAAGTGGGAATCAGTGAGTGAAGTGTCAAGTGATTTTGTATTTCCTCGAGAGATTGACGCGGTTTAAAAACTCAAATGCCAAAAACAAAATAAGTGAAAAAGTGCTAATTAAATTTAAATTTTCACTACGATTTTCATTTTCGGAAAAAGTGTCTGGTTTTGACGAAAAAAATTGTCAAAGTGGGAATCAGTGAGTGAAGTGTCAAGTGATTTTGTATTTCCTCGAGAGACTGACGCGATTTAAAAACTCATATGCCAAAAACAAAATAAGTGAAAAAGTGCTAATTAAATTTAAATTTTCACTACGATTTTCATTTTCGGAAAAAGTGTCTGGTTTTATTGGAAAAAATTGCCAAACATGGAACATCATTGGAGGTTGTTTTCATCACACGAATTTCCTCGAGACACTAAAGCTCAGGAAATACTTGATTTATCAAAAGTAAGTATTTTTCTGAATCTTTATTTCAATAGAATTTGCAGTACGATGTTCTTTTGTGGGAAAAGTGTTGGACTTTGTCGCGAAAAATTCCTAAGTCTTCAAAACGCATGGGGACAGTCTTTGAGAACCACTGCTCCCCCCTACAGATTCTCTGCGGACTCTGTGTCTCCAACGGCCTTAAGAGTAAATCTAAAGAATTTTCAACTCTTTTTATGCAGTTTAAAAAGAATAACTATCGAGAGTTTTTAAAACTTATGAAAATGAGGGTCGAGCAATTTACTGAATTGTATCGAATGCTTAAAACAAGTTTAGAAAAATGCAGTTTCGCGAGACAATCTCTGACACCAGAACTTTGTTTAGCAATTGTCCTGCAGTAAGTATATAGATTTTAAAGATAACTGCTAAATAATAAAACTACATTTTGCTGTTTTTTCATATTTATAGTATATGTAAATTCGTCAAGAAATACTGGCGCAAAAGTTGAATATTTTTAGAAGTTAAAATGCTCGCAGTTTATTTTTTTTTTACATTAAAAAGCGTAATTTTCAATTTTGAAATTTTAATCGGACATTTGACTGACAAAATGTTACAAAATTATCACCAAATTCCATTGAACATATTAAACTTGTATTCATTAAAAGACATAAAATATCATTTTAGTTTTCTAACATTAATTTTTCCCCTAAATGTCCCCCATTTTGCGATTGGTCTCTAAAAGTCCCCTATTTAGAAAATTTTACCTATTTTCCCCCTATTTTTCACAAAAGTATATTTAAAGTCAAGGTATCTAGAGATTTTCAATCTTCTTTTCATTTTTATTATTTTTTCAATCTTTAATTATTTCTATCATTTTTAAATTATTTTCCCCAAATTTTCATTTATTAAATTATATTTCAATAGATTTCCTGAATTTCCAATCCTTTATCTATGATTCCAATTCTTTTTTTCAATTTACAATTATGTTTATCATTATTTCTTAATTTTTTCCTACTATTCATACTTATTTGTATTCCATTATTATTTGACTAATTTTATAAACTGTCAGTTATTTTTATCAAATTAAAATTATTTTATTCAATTTAAATTATTTTTTTCTACTTATTAAATATTTTCATTATTTTTCAATTAATTTACAAAACTTGCAATTATTTTTTACATTCGAATTTTTTTCATTATTTTTTCATTGTGTTTATCATTTTTCAGTTATTTTAATAAATTTCAAAAATGTTTTGTAATTTTATCACTTATTTTTCATAAATTTTATTTATTTTCTTTAATTTTCAATTATTTCTATAATTTTGAAAATATTTTCTTCTATTTTTAGTTTTGAAAAGTATTTTTTCATACACTTTCTACATTTTTTATTTATTTATCTCAAATTTCAGTCATTTGTATTATTTTTTAAATATTTCCATCATTTTTAAATTGATTTCTTTAATTATTTATGTAAAATTTCAATTAATTAAAAAGAATTGTTAATATTTTTAAAATTTTTTAAATTTTTTTTCAAATTTCAAAAATTTATCATAATTTTTGCCATTTTTCAATTATTTTTCTCAATTCTCGATTGCTTTCTGTAATTCTGAAATACTTTATAAATTTTAAATGACTGTCTTCAATTTCCAATTGTTTCTATAATTTTGCAATTTTTTTCTCCAAATTATAATTTTTAAAATTATGTTTTAACTGATTTACTAAACCTTTAATCATTTATTTTTAATTTCAATTGATTAAACACATTTTTAATTAATTTTAGAATTTTTAAATTATTTTTTTTTAAATTTACAATTACTTTCTGTATTTTGTAAATAATTTCCTAAATTTTCAATTATTTTTAAAAATTTATCATTATTTTTGCTATTTTTGAATTATTTCTGTAATTTGTTATATATCCTATAATTTTTGCTTCCTCATAGAGGAAGCTTTGTGATCGTTAAGATTTTCGATTTTCCAAAAATAGTCTAAATCGACTCAGTTTCATATAAAAAGCGTAAATTTTCATTCCTAAGCAAATGTCCAGATGTATGTATGTATGTATGTATGTGTGTGTGTGTGTGTGTGTGTGTGTGTGTGTGTGCGTGTGTGTGTGTACGTGTGTGTGTGTACGTGTGTACGTGTGTGTGTATAGCGTTTTTTGTCGCCAGGATATTTCGAGAACGCTTTAACGGATTTGAATAAAATTTGGATGACTTTTTAAGCTCGTGAATATCTAAATTTGGACACAGGGATTTTTGAAAATACCCAATCAAATTTTGTTGAGCACCTTTTTTCATCGAAAAAAATCGTTTTTTGCCAAAAATTTTTTCCAAGCTAAAAATACAACTTAATAAATAAAAAAATCATATTCCTTATCTCAAAACGAATCGATTGACCTATATAACTTTTATAATTGATCAAAAATTCGTAAATTAATTCATGTTTTTTTATTTTTTTGCACTTAAAATTCCTTTTTTTAAAGAATTTCTCGAATTAAATTTTATATTATTAATATATTGCTTTTTCTATAAGAAAGCAAATTTGTTTGCTAACTTTGAAACGAAATATCCACGAAATGGACATAATTTTCACCTAGTAAAATAATGATAATAATAATAATAATAATAATATTACTAATACTATTAACCGTCAACTGCTAGACTATCGGGATTTAACGTAACTGCTAGATTGGGTCTACGGGACCCGAGCGATTTTCAAACGCTGATTGCTCAGAGCCTAATGAACATATCGGGACGTCTTTTTTTTAAAAACTTATTGCCAGAACCTGTAGAAAAAGAATATCTAGCTTAAATTAATGTGTCTTTAATATTTTTTTAAATATTTCAAGAAATGTAAAGATACTTTTTTAAAAAGTCGTTTTTTTCAAATAGCTATAGTAACACCAAAAATAGACATAAATAAAATTTCTAGGTGGATTTTTAAAGCTTCAAACATGTACCTTAAGTCTGTTTAAGCCATTTTTTGATTGGCTTAAAATATTTAAAATATTATTAAATTATTGCTTCCTCTATGAGGAAGCAAATTGTTTTGCTTCCTTAGAAGCGGAGAGTCCATGAAATGGACAGAATTCACACCTAGTTTATTTATACACCAGCTTTCAATTATTTATGTCATTATTCAAACAGTTTCTTAAAATTTCAATTGTTTGATCAATTTTTCAAGCGCTGTCTTTAAATTTTTAATTTTATGCACCAGTTATCAATTATTTTTTTCAAATTACAATTATTTTTGTTATTGTTCAATTATCTTCTTGTAATTTCAATTATTTTTGAAACTTTTTAATTGTTTTTTTTAAAATTTCAATTGTTCTTTAATCTTCAAATTATTGTCAGGAATATCCCAATTTTTTACACAAGTTCAATTCACTTTCGTTATTTTTCAATTATATTTTTAACTTTCAATTACTTTTGTCATTATTCAATTATTTTTGTCATTTTACGATTATTTTCTTCATATTTCTATTATTTTTGCCTTTTTAGAATAATTTTTTACAAATTTTAATTATTTTATTCAATTTTTTTATTGTCATGAATTTTTTTAATTTCTTACACCTATTTTTAAATATTTTCATCATTATTTTTATGATTGTCACGAATTTATTTATTCTTTACGCCTTTTTCAATTATTTTCTTCAAACTTTAATTATTTTTTTCATGTTTGAATTTTTTGACATTTTTGCATTATTCTCTTCAAATTGCAATTATTGTTTTTAAACTTCAATTAATTTTTTGAATTTTTAATTATTTTCCTCAAACTTATAATTTTTTTTTAACTTTACAATTATTGTCTATAATTTTTTAATTTTACACCAGTTTTAAATTATTTATTTCAATATTTCAATTGTTATGTCAAGTTTTCAAGTATTTTCTTTAAAATTTTAACTTTTTTTAAAGAATTATCAATTTATTTTTATCATTTCTCAATTATTTTTTCGAATTACAAATATTTTTGTCAATATTCAAATATTATTGATATTTTGGAATTATTTTCTTTAAATGACATTTTCTTTAATGTTTTTATTATTGTCATGAATTTATTAACTTTTGAAGATCAGTTTTCAATTATTTATGTCATTATTTAATTAGTTTCTTCACATTTTACTTATTTCTTCAATATCTCAATTATTGTACGGAAATTTAAAGTTTTTACATCAACCTTAAACTTCTGTTTCAAATTTTTATTTTTTTGTCATTCTTTAATTATTTTTTTGGATTTTCAATTATTTTTAAAACTTTTCAATTATTTACTTTAAATTCCAATTATTTCGTTTCAATTTTTGTAATCATTTTTTGATTTTTAATCAATTTTTCAATTAGTTTTGTCATTTACAACTTTTTTTTCAAATTGAATTATTTTTGTCATTATTTAATTATTTTCTGCATATTTAAATTATTTTTGCGAATTTCGAATTGTTTTTTTCAAATTTGAATGGCTTTTCCTGCTGTCGCTCCTCAATTTAATATCAGTAATATCAAACTCATTATTGCTTATTCACTTTTTTTATAAAAAAGCTGACTATTTACTCACGTTTTTCACTTAAAAACTCATTATTTACTCACTTTTTTAAATTAAAAAGTCTTTTTTTCACTATTTTCATTCTGCAAGTTCACTGTCAGTCCTCCTTAATAAATAAATATTATTTATAGATTCGTTTTATTTATTATTATAGTTTAATTTCTAAAATATATATGGAAAACTAATCGCGCGGTTGCGCGCGTTATATTTGGCTAGATTTTAATATTTTCTCCAATTATTTATTATTCCCGTCATTTTTCAATTATTTCTTTCAATTATTAATTATTTTCCACAACTTACAATTATTTCCTACAATTTTTTCAATTATTCTCTTAATATTTTATATTTTTCTTTAATTTTTAAAATTATTTTGTTTTGTTGTCGATTATTCTCGACAATTTTCTATTTTTTTTTCATTTGCCAATTATATTCTCAAAATTTTAATTCAATTTCTTAATCTTCAATTTAATTCTTCAACTTTTCATTATTTTCTTCACTTCTCGATTATTATTTTCAATTTGAAATTGCAGTCTTCAATTTTAAATTATTTGATTCAATATTCAATAATTCACACCTTTTTTTTAATTATCAATTATTTTTCTTAATTTTTTTTATTATTTTCTTTAAATTTCAATTTATCTATGTGAATCTTGCAAAAATATTTCTATCTTTTTCTATAACCATGACATTCTTTCAATATTTGTATCCATTTGAATCTTTTCTAAAATATTCTTATCTCTTTCTATTCAAAAAATATTCAATTAGTTTTTGACTAGTTCACTGTCAACTAATCCACTCTACTTGCATTAGTTAAAAATAACTATGAATCAGTCTTTTCACATTTAGAAAGCAGATTTAGAATGAATATAAAAAGATTAAAGTACATGAAGAAAAGGTAAATTTGGATAGAAAATCAGAGATAAAAATGGAAATGCTGCTTCGTAGTTTTAAATTTGATAAAAAAAAAACGGGTGGGATTCAAAAAGATTTATTTGGACGTAAAAAAGAGAGACTGAAAAAGATTAATTGTTATTTAGAATCAGAATGCATACGAAACGATTAAAGTGGATCAAGAAAAGATTTCGGATAGAAAATCAGGGATAAAAATGGAAATGCAGCTCCGTAGTTTTGAATACGATAAAAAAATTTGAGTGGGATTTAAGAAGATTTACATGAAAAGGAGAGATTGAAAAAGATTGGTTGTTATTGAGATTCAGTATGGATAAAAAATTATTAAATTGGATAGACTTACTTAAAGAATAGAGATGGATAGAATGAGATTCAAATGGATAAAGATCGGATTGGTCTGGACAAAGTTTTTGGGATTAAAAAGATATAAATTGTGATGGATAGAAGTAGGAATTCAAATGGATTGATGGGATCGAACATAGGATAGAAAAAGATAGAAGTGAATAGAAAAGAAGATACAAAGTTTATCCTTTTGAATTTTAGAGATTAAAAAAGATTAGAATGGATAAAGTTTCTATCCCATTGGAAATAAGAGTCAAAATGTGTTCTAGTTTTAATTTAAAACTGATAAATCAACATAATGAAATATATGTTTTATACTTTCTAATAAAACTACTTTTTCCTAGTCACTTAGCGCATGGCGTTAATGATGTGATTGTCTCCAAGTTTTATGGTATTGAAATGACAGCTCTGGATAAGCTGACAATAAAAGTATCAGGGTATATTAAGAAAAAACTCCTTCCCTTATACATGCCATCAAAAACTGCTTCAGAGTGGGAAAAAGATGCAGAAAATTTTCATTCTAAATGGAATTTTCCACATTGCCTTGCTGCTGTCGGTAGCAAACATATAAGAATTTATAAGCCTGAAGGTTCGGGATTTTATTTCTACAATAGAAAGAAGTTTTTTAGCTTTATAATGCTGGCTGCAAGTGATGCTGAATATCGTTTTAGCTGGGTAAATGTTGGAGAGTATGGTAAGCGTAAAAAAATTTAATTCTTAAACAGAACTTGCAATTTATTTATTTAAGTAAAATTTGTTTCTCTATCAACACAGCACTAGAAATTGTTAGAGCATTACAAATATTGTTTTAATGCTGCATTTAGTGATAAATGTTTCAGTAACTTTTGTAATATTCAGGCAATTTCTATTGCTGTTTTTGATATAATGACACTAAAAGATCATAATAATTTAAGGATCTATAAATAACTGCTGTGCATTTGAGGCTACAAAGCTTGAAAATAATATTGGAGAAGTTTTTCCACCAGCAAAATATCTTGCTCCGATGAATGAAAAAATTCCTTTCTTTTTCATCGGGGATGAAACATTTAATTTGAAAACCTACACGATGACACCGTATCCCAAGAAACAAGTCACCCAAAAAACGCAGGAGTTGTTTAACTCTCGGTAAGTTTCTTCTTTAATCATTAAAGGTATTTAGGGTAAAAGTTTTGGTTGTGGGCACCCCTGCGAATTTACCTTTTTTTTCAAACAATCTTCTAGAGGAAACTTTTAAGATTTTATTTTATCAATAAAAATAATTTATTGGAAGTCGGGCAAAAGAAACTGGAACTTTGAAAGTTCCAGTTCCTTTCGTCGCATTTAAGGAATTTGAACTTTCAGAATTTTTTTTCTGAAAAACAAGTTAAAGGAGGGTTTAAGATGTAAAAAAACAACTTACGTGCTGATATTTGTCAATTATTGTCCCTTAGCTGAAGTTATGTACGTTTTTTAAATGAAAAAACTAATTTATTAAATAAATTGTGTGACGTAGGACTGTTTACCAACAGTCGGTAAATTTGAATATCACATTACGAAACATGTTTATTGTAGAAGATAAATAGTTTTATATTCTTACTTTATAACAATACTTATCATTATTATAAATTATTGTAATTTTTATAACTTTCCTACTTTTTTTTATAAATTATAAAACAATTTATCTTCTAAAATAAACATATTTCGTAATTTCATATTCAAATTTACCGACTGTTGGTAAACAGTCCTACGTCTCACACAATTTATTTAATAAATTAGTTTTTTCACTTAAAACACGTACATAACCTCAGCTAAGGGACAATAATCGACAAATATAAGCACGTAAGTTGTTTGTTTTTTACTTCTTAAACCCTCATTTGACTTGTTTTTCAGGAAAAAAAATTCTGAAAGTTCCAATTCCTTAAATGCAACGAAATTGGAATATTTTTCACGAGCCCAGTAAGAAGGAGGAAATTGAAAAAGATTGGAATTTTATGATTTTCGAAGAAAAAGTCAAATTATGTAATCTTTTTTAATACGTTTTCTGTCCAATCCATTTGTATCCGGTGATAACACCTACTTTTATCCGCAAATCAATCCTTATTAATATGGGTTCAAATATTTGTCAATCCAAATTAATCCCTTTATAAATACAGAAAATAAAATGAATATTTTTCAATGTCCGCAGTTCAGGTTATTCAATACAAATGAATCCCTTTATAATGAAATTAAAATTTTTGAAAAATCAATATTTTTGAAGACCTACAGTTCAGATTTAATTAATCCAATTGAAACCTTTTATAATTAAAAAAATGATATGAATATTTTTTAATACCTACAGCTTAGATTATTCAATACAAATAAATCTCTCTATAATAAAATTTAAATTAAAATAAAACTAATATTTTTAAATACCGACAATTCATTTCATCTCTACATGTGATTGAAACTTAATATTTGATAAATTTTTATTTATTTCAGATGAACTCATTTATAATGCGTCTTCGGCACAAAATTATACACCGTTTTTATACACTGTTGCATCTTAAGATATTTCTCTTCCAGTTATAGGTACTTAAGAAAATCGATTCTCTATGGATTAATGGATTTTCTTTAAATTGTGAGAAAACGTTATTTTATATGTGCCTTCTATCTAATTAAGATTTCAGGACCCTTTACCGTCTAAAATTTGAGATATTCTTGTTCGAAATTTCAATTTTTTATCATTTTGCATGTAAAATTGAAATTTTGAACAAGAATATCTCAAATTTTAGACGGTAAAGGGTCCTGAAATCTTAACCAGATAGAAGACACATATAAAATAACGTTTTCTCACAATTTAAAGAAAATCCATAAAAAACTATTTTTTCAAGTATATAACTGCAAAAGAAATACCTTAATTGTGGGTTAAAAAGCGAAAAATACGTAAATTTGAAGATAATTTTTAGTGATCTTTATAATTTATTAAGACGTTGATGAAAGTTTCTTAAAAGTGTTCATTAATAAAATTTTTTTTTACTTAAATATTATTCTTGAATACATTTTTAAAGAATTTAAATTAATCATCTTTTGAAGCTTTTTAAATCTGAATTAGTGGTTTTCTACTATTGAATTAGTGAAAGGTGAGCTACTATTAAATAGTAATAATTTTACTAATTTGTTATTAATTTTTCCACTTATCAATAATTTATTAATAGAAAAACACTAATTCAGATTTAGAGAGAAAGTTATTAAATTTTGTTTAGACTTTATTAAAAAAAACTTTTTTGAAATCTGTATTGACAGTGTGTAATTTTTAAAAGAAAAACACAACTTCAATGTATGCCTCAATGTATGCTCAGTCAACATCATTCTTCAACTTAAACTTAATAATAAAAGAACACAAAGATGATGTTTATGAATCACCTAATAAATGGACTGCTCTTACCGAATATGCCTGTTTTAAGGACCATACTTTCGATTTTGATAAAGTAAAAATTGAGGCAAAAATTTTAGACAGAACGGGAAATTATAAAAAACGTATGATCCTTAAAATGAATTAACGGATACAACAGCAGTTAACGAACGTAATGACACTAACAACTTATCTGTTTTTTACCAGGCAATTTTATAGTTTTAATCTCAGCAATATTTCTGTTTATATTTCCACGAGTATTTTCATTTACATCGTCACAAAAATGTTTCCCGAGGTCTCTAAAATCTTGACCCCTTCATAACAATGCACCCACACAAACAAGTTTTTTTTCCTATCGAGACAACTAAACCTTTTCTTGAACCCTCGCTTGATCCTTTTATGACTTTTAACATGTGTTTCATCTCAACTGTCACTTTCCTTGTAAACTCAGTTTTCGTTAAATTTTGATCCGGTCAACACGTACCAAAAACGCTCATTCAAAACTTAAAATTAAATTATACTGACAAAATGTTTTTCGGTTTTCATTATAAAAACTATAAAAACGGTTGTGAAAGTGCTATATGGACTGCCAGACTTTCTGGATAGAAAAATGGATACTATTACTAAGTAAATTTTAGGTACATATTATTTTCGTTTTTTAAACCAAAAATTATTAGCAATAGTTATAATATTTAATAGTAAATTATTTTCGTCATATTGTAATTTTTCTTTTAATTATCAATTATTTTCTTGAAATTTCCATTTAATTCTTTAATTTCCAATTTATTTCTTCAATTTTTAATTATTTTCTTTAATTCTCAAATATTTTCTTTAATTTTTAATTATTTTGATCAATTTTCAATTAATTCCTCAATTTCCAATAATTCCCGGACTTTTTCAATTATTTTTTACACTCATAAAAATTGTTTTAAAATTGCAAATCAATTATTCAATTCTAGAATTCTTCATTTCTCAGTTATTTTCTTCAAATTTAAATTCCACTTTTCAATTTTCAGTTATTTTCTTTAATATTAAAAAATTATCGCTTTTTTCTATTATTTTGTTCGATATCATTAAGTTTTTTTAATTTTAAATACAATTATTCAATTATGTTCTTTAATTTTTAATGACATTCTTCAATTTTTATTTCCAATCTTCAGTTTTCAATTTTTTTCTTCTAAGATATATTCATTAATTCTCGGCTTTTTTCAATTACTCTTTTTCAATTTTTAAGTATATTCTTTCAATTTCAATTCCATTCTTTAATGTTTGATTGCTTTCTTCTATTTTCAATTACTTTTTACAATTTTAATTATTTTTTTCGATTTTCAATCCAGTTGTTAAATGGGCAATTATTTCCAACAATTATTTCTATAATTTTCTAAATTTTTCAATTTACAATTATTTTCTTTACATTTAATATTACTTGTTTCATTTTTTCAATTATTTTTTTCAGTTGTCTATTAATCTAGTTATTTTTTAATTTTATTTTTTCTTGACAATTATTTTCGTCATTTTTCACATATTTTCTTCATTTTTTCAATTACTCTAGTTATTTTTTAACTTCAATTTTTAATTATTTTCCGCAGTTTTCAATTAATTCCTACAATTTTTCAATTTTAAATTATTAACTAAAAATTTTATAATTATTCTTTGATTTTATAAATTACTAGCTTTCGAGCCCGCCTTCGGCGGGCATCGAAATCTAGTGGCGTGCCATCAACAGTATTTTTTGACCAAAAATATTCTCTGACTGAAAGTATTTTTTAAAGCATGCATTTTCCGACAGAAAGTATTTTTTGACAAAAATTATTTTCATGCAGGTGTTTGGGGTGTACTTCGCAGCTTAAACCTCAAATCTTTTTGATACTTCGTATGCTTACGTAATTTGATCCGCTGTTTACAAATATCATAGTGAAAAGTGTGTGTATATGTGAGTATGTGTTTGTGTGTATATGTGTGTGTATGTATATATGTATATATGCATGTTTATGTGTATGTATGTACGTATATGTGAAAATGTGACTTAGTTGTATATCTCAGCTTTTAATAATATTTTCTAAAATTTTTTTTTTATAAATCTAAGTAGAGTGACACTCTAATACTCTGCCAAATTTCACCTGAATCGGCTGAGCCGTTTTTAAGTGATGCCCGGACAAAAAATCCTGGACAGACAGACAGAATTTTTTTTTTTTTTGCATTTTCGCGATTCTTATCACTTAAAACGAAAAAGTATGTAAAATTTTTTGAGTTTGGCGCAATGTACAGACAAAATGTTGATTTTATTTATATAGATTTTGTTGAGTTGCGTGTTAATCTAGCCATATTTTGAATTGTGTTTTCAGTTGTCATTTATTTTCGTCATTTTGTAATTTTTTTTCAGTTATCAATTATTATTTTTTAAAATTTTAATTTAATTCTTAAATTTTCGATGTATTTCTTCAGTTCTCAATTTATTTCCTCAATTCTCAAATATTTTCTTTAATTTTAAATTATTTTGATCGATTTTCAATTAATTCCTCAATTTCCTATAATTCTTGGACTTTTTCAATTATTTTGTACACTCATAAAAATTGTTTTAAAATTGCAATTATTCCTACAATTTTCTTAATTTTTCAATTTGCAATTATTTTCTTTAAATTTAATATTTCTTGTTTAATTTTTTCAATTATTTTTTCAGTTGTCTATTAATCTAGTTATTTTTCGATTTTTGTTTTCAATTGACAATTATTTTCGTCATCTTTCAACTATTTCCTTCAATATTATTAATCATTTTCCGCAGTTTTCATTTATTTCCTACAATTTTTCAATTTGCAATTATTATCTTAAAATTTTATAACTATTCTTCGATTTTTTAAGTTATTTTGATCGGTTGTGTATTAATCTAGCCATCTTTTGAATTTTGTTTTCAATTGTCAATTATTTTTGCCATTTTGTAATTTTGTTGTTTATTATCAATTATTTTTTTCAAATTTTCAATTTATTTCCTCCATTTTTATTATTTTCTTCAATTTCAATTATTTTTATCGATTTTCAATACAGTTGTTCAATTTACAATTAGGTATTTCCAACAGTTATTCCTATAATTTTTCAACTCTTTTGTTTAAAATTAAAATTTATTGTTAAAATTTTTAAACTATTCTTTTCAATTGTGTAATTATGTAGCTATTTTTCGACATTTGTTTTCAAATGTCAATGTATTTTTGTCATTTTTCAAATATATTCTTCAATTTCGTAAGTTTCATTATTTGAATTTGCAAAAATTTATGTTTTTAAATGACCAATAATGTAAAGTTTGTAGCGCGCTTGAGCGCGCGTTAATGTTGCTAGTAAATAATAATTGACAGTCAACAATTTTTATTTTTCTAACCATAGGCCATTAATTTGTAAAATTAGGAAAAAGTTGTGTCTTTCCAGGTGAATTTGTGAGTAATTAATCATTATTAACAATAATTTGTTTATAACAATTGCAATTGGTTATTGTGGTTAATTTGACTGAATAAGTTATTGTTTTAAAATATAAAAAAATAGTTAAGTCAGAAAAGACTACAACTCGCTAGGTTCATTTGGATATTAGTTATAAATTAATAATTACATAAATTGTGTATAAATACCCCCCATTTATGGGAGTTGTTTATAAGCCTATAAATCGAAATTAATGAAATTAATTTCAAAAATTGAAATTCTTTGTCACTTCTTTGTTTACACCTTACAGTGATTTCAAATGTGCTCTTTTAATCTGAATTAGTGAAAAACGGTCACTAATTCGAATTAGTGGAACTTTTTACTTATTTTCAGTCAATTTTCACTAAAACTTTAGTAAAGAATTTAAAAAAATTGGTAGAAATGTATATTAATTTGAATTTCTTCAGTGACTTTTCACTGATTTATTTTTAAAGAGATGAGTATTTAGAACAATAGATTTGGTTTTATTTATTTAAATTATAAAGAGATTAATTTGGATTGAATAATCTGAACTATGTGTTTTCAAATATTAAATTTTCATTTTTTTTTCATTATAATGGTATTTATTTGGATTAAATAAAACTGAATCGTGAGTATTTAAAATGTTCATTTTATATTTTTCAATTATAAGGGTATTCATTCGGATAAATTTTCATGTTATTTTAATTGCATTTTTATTATAAAAATATTCATTCAGATTGAATAATCTGACGTGTGGGTATTTAAAAATAACTAGTTTATTTTTTCATTATAAAGGGATTCATTTGTATTCAATAACCTGAACTGCAGATATTAAAAAATATTCATTTTATTTTTTTTCCATTATAAAGGGATTCATTTGGATTGACAAATTTTTTAAACCTATATTCATAAGGATTGATTTTCGGGTAAAAGTAGGTGCTATCACCGGATACAAATGTATTGGACAGAAAACGTATTCAAAAATATTAAAATTTTTTAATATTTTTTAATTACTCTCTTCTTACTGGGAGAACTGGGAATTTGTAAAAAAAAACTTTAGGAACCTTTTGATCCCAAACTTTAATTTATTCAATGTTTTAAATTACAATTATTTCAAAATTTACCAGTTAAAATTCAAAAATTATTATTTTGTGATTCATTTTTACTTAAGAAGATTCTCTTCATTTACATAACCTCGAAATCAACTCGAAAGTCGTTTTTCGTGTTTTCGCCCCAAATAAAAATAATATTCAAATTAATTTTACCAAAATTTGAAATATCCAGTTTTACATTTTTCAGAAAAAATTAGTTTGAGCTGAAATTTGTTGTCAAATAATAATTATTTGTTAGATTTTGTTAAATATCACTTTTTTGAAACAATAATAAGTAAGAACCAAATTTTATCTGTCTATTTAACTTTTAAACAAAATATCTTTTAACAAAACTTAACAAATAAAATTGTAAAGATGAATATTTTAACGAGAAAAATAAGCTATTATCTGTTAAAATTGGATAAAAATCACGTATTTTAACTAGATTTAAAGAAAAGCATAAAATGATAAATACTTATTATTTAACTTCAAATTTCAGCTCAACCTAATTTTTTCTGAAAAATGTACAACTGGGTCTTTGAAAATTTGTTGAAATTAATTTGAATAGTATTTTTATTCGGGGTGAAAAACGATTTTCTAGTTTGAGGTTATGTAAATGTTAAATCAACACGAATTTTTACTGAACATAATTTTTATATCAACGAATTAATTTTTTAGATTAACTCGTTTTTTATGTAAATTTATTCAATTTTCTTTACATTTTGTCCATTTTTTCGCAAATTTATTTACACTTTTATAAAATTTTTATATTCTAAAATTTTTGTTGTTAATATTGTTTGAAAATTTGTTTATTTTATTTTTTAAATTTATTTACATATTCCTTTTTAAATTTTTTAAATTTGATCATTTTTAAAGGAGTTTGTCACTCTGTTTTACAATTTTTACATTTTCTTATTTTATTCTTACTACTTTTTATTTTGTAGTTCATTTTTCGATATTTTTATATTTATTCTAATTTTTTCATAGTTTGTTAAACTTTTTCCTCAAGATTTTCTCCCTTTTTTTAATATATTACTTTTATTTGCTTCTAATATTTTTTTTGTGTTGTAGATTTTCTTCTTTTCACGCAAAGTATTTTAGGTTCTTTTATATAATTTTAGTTCTATAACATTTCAAAAAATTTATTAATTTTTTGTTTATTGATTTTCTTATTTAATTTGATAATTTAAAGGGGGAGGAGAGTTCAATTTTTTCTTTTATTTATCTGATTATTTTTAAAGTTATTTGTTTTTACTTGAGTTTATTTAATTTTTTTTACATTTTGTCTATTTTTTCGCAACTTTATTTATCCTTTTATAAAAATTTTAGATTCTAAGATTTTTAAACAAATTTTTTTTGTTAAAATTGTTAAAATATTTGTTTTTTTTATTTTTTAAATTTATTTGCATGTTCCTTTTTAAATTTTCTAAATATTATATATTTTTTAAAGGAATTTGTCATTCTGTTTATACAATTTTTATATTTTCTTATTTTATTCTTACTATTTTTTATTTTTAGGTTCCTTTTTCGCTATTTTCATATTTTTTCTAATTTTTTCATAGTTTGTTAAACTTTTTTTTTTTGAAAATGTTCTCCCATTTTTTAATATGTTGCTTTGTTTCTTTTTCTCTTTTTTTATTTTATCTCCTTAAATATAATTTGATTCAAATATTTATTTATTTAATTTTTAAATATGTTTTAGAGCAATTTTATATAAGATCAACTGGTCATGTCGGCGATTTTAATCAAATTCCTTTTTTTGGATAGATATTTGGGGTCTGTTTAAGGATACAAATATTATTTAAAAATATATGTTATTTTCGGAGTTATTTGCATTAAAAAATTAGTGCAACTTTTTTTTCAATCGGTCATAACTTTCTTAATTGTAGTTGTAGAAAAAAATTATCTGAAGATTTTTTAATCAGAAAATGTTGAATTTTAAAAAAAAATTGATTTTTTTTTTAATTTATCAACCTGTCATCGGGCACTAATTGATCTGAAAAAAATCATGAATATTGTTCAATATTTATTAATATTCAGTATTTATTATTATTCCCAAATTTGTCGAACACTTTTTTTTTCATTTTTGAGAATTTTTTTTTTCTTTTTTTGAAGTTTATGATTAACTTTAAAATTATAAAGGAAACATTTGCTAAATTTTGTATGTCAATTTAATAAATATTGAATAATATTCATGATTTTTTTCAAATTAATTGTTGCCGGACAACAGGTTGAAAAATTAAAATTAATTTTTAAGTAAACAAATTAAAAAAATAATTTTTTTCTAAAAATTTAACATTTTTGATTCAAAACTCTTCCGACAACTTTTTTCTACGACTAAAATTAAGAAAGTCATGACCGACTAAAAAAAAAGTTTCACTAATTTTTTAATGCAAATAACTCCGAAAATAATAAATATTTTTAAATAATATTTTGTACCCTTAAGCAGACCCCAAATGTTTATCCAAAAAAAGAAATTTGATTAAAATCGCCGACATGACCAGTCGATCTCATATGAAATTGCTCTTTATAATTTTTTTTTTTCGTTTCGCTGCAGTCTGTCAAATGCAAGGAAGACTATTGAAGTTGCTCTCGACATTATGACTGAGAGATGGGAAATATTGAAGGATGCATTACCGTTTAATACGCATAAAGCGATAAAAATTGTGATGGGTGTCTCATGCCTTCACAACTTTTTAATTAGCAGCGAACTTAAGAAAGAACCTAAGGAAAGGCATTACATTACTGAGCAACTACTTGTTAAAATACAGCGAAATATGAACAATTTAGAGGAAGATTTTAGTGATGATGAAGTTCATGATTGTAATGATGATGTCACTCCGGAAGCCTCGAACATGAGGGACAAACTAGCTTCGTATTTTTTATTCGAAAACAACTGTAAAAAATAATTTTATGAGAGAAGATTGTAAAATAACGCTTAATTTATTTTTGATACATTTGGTTTATTTTTGTTCATTGAATTCGTTTATATAAAGTGTTTTTTTGTTTGTTCTGGAATTATACAAAAATTTCCAAACATAAATATAGTGTTTGTTTTGTTTGTCCCACACTTTTCAGTCAGATTATTTTATCATTGTTTTATTTGATCATCATATGGCGTACTATTTTAAGAAAAATGCAGAAAATTTTATCGTAATCAAAATATAATATATTAAGTAATGTTAATAAAATGTCAAGTAAAGATGTGATACGTGATGCAAATGTTAGTAACAATGGAGTATCATGCATAATTAATTTGAAAGTTTATTCAACAAATTTTCTATGTTTCGTGTTCGTAGCACGTGTTTGATACAGTGTAAACAGTATTAAGAATACTATGTTTATTTTAAATTAATTTCCACAAATAACACAGAATAAGAATTTTAATTAAGAAACTTTTTTACGTACTCCAATTATAATTCAAAGAGTATAACGACCAATAAGGACAACAATTGGTAATGAAACCAAAAAAACACCAATCTGATGTTTCGAGACTGACTCAGTCTCCTCTTCAATGTTTATTCAATTGTATCTATAAATTTAAAAACAAATAAAAATATATACATTATCATTACATTCGTTGATATTGTTAATAGGACAAAAATTTAGAATAACAATTGAAAAGATATATATGTACAAAAGAAAATTATTATACTCACATCACATTATATGATCGAAAAAGTAAACAATTATAAAAATAATCCATGTGTTATGAACATTCATATGGTAATTAAAAAACAACATAAGAAAAACACACATTTTTTACTATCATCTGAATAAAATATTTTTTGTTAAATTACAATTGTCAATAAAATTTTTATTCAATGAAGAAACATTCTTCATAGAAAGTAAATTATTAAATGTGAAGGAAGTAAATACACTTTTTGAAATTATTGAAATAAGAAATTTTTAGGAAAAACATTTTCTTTTCGACAATTTAACAAAAAATTCTTTTTTTCATTACGATTCTTAATTTCAAATTTTAAATCATTATAACACTTAACATCCTTACATCATTTCCAAATTCAGTCCTAATATATTGATAAAACATTTTTTAAAAACGGATTTTTATAACAGCTTAATATTTTATAAAAATTAGTAAAAATAAAAAATAGTTCAACTATCTTCAGGTCCCACTTGAAAATTATTAAGAAACTTTTTTACGTCCTCCAATTATAATTCAAAGAGTATAACGACCAATAAGGACAACAATTGATAATTAAACCAATTTTCTATTTTTTTTACATGATATGAGTTTATTTCTAATTATATTTTCTTTGAATAAAAAATACAAAATTTTATTTAAGTTAGAAGAAAAACTAAATTTAATAAAATTTCTATCTTGCTCAATTCAATTTTAAATTCAGTTCTAATACATAAACTTAGAGTTGCTAACTAGTGTTACTATGTACTTCTACCAAGGAAACAACCAGCAACATTTCTACAATTTAATCTTGTATTAGTCATTCTCAAATGTTTAATCTCATTCATTACCTTCTGCTGCCACTCAAACATCGGATGGCTATCACCATCAAACCTTAAAACAATTTTTACCATCTTGCCTCCATAGTCGGAAATTACCTCTTTTACTTCCTCAACATAGAATTTTGTTCCTGGAAGAAGGACCGACTCCATTTCTTCAGAGAATCGAAACCCTTCAAATTTTGCTCTTAGATATCGTCCAGAAAATTTTATCTCATACATAACTGCAACATTTTTATCAACAAGATATTCTCTAGCAAATTGCGCAGCTATACTTCTACTTCTGGATGTAGAAGTAAATTTCTTTAAAATAAATGTGTCTCCTGCAGTATAAGACATTTTATCAAATATTTTTTTAAGCATACTTTCTCCTCTGTACAAGACTGATGAAAATTCTTCTTCTGGATCATCACATTGTCTGATCGCAAGTTTGTAAATCGCTTCTTTCATTCTTCTGGCCTCATTTGTGTTTCTCATGATCCTCGTGTATCCATCCAACTCGTAATTTCGAATCGCATAGAAATCCTCAAATGTTACAGATTCGTATAATCTGTTAGTGACATATTGATTTACTAAACCACTCAATTGCAAATTGTATTCAATTTTTCGTCTCTGGTTTGGAAGATAAATAGAGCTGATTCTTTCTACAGCTTCTTTTTTTGTTATTGACAGCGAATCCAAATTTAAAGTGTACTTGAGATTAAAATACAAGTTGTGCTCACTTATTCGGTACTGATCACTCCATTTAGGTCGAAAAAATTTATTGTACAATTCTGTAAACGAATGGATACTAAGTCGTCTGCTGTCTCGAACAAATTGTACTTCTAAATTTCTCTCATCCGGAAAATTATATTGTCTCAGTATGTCTTGAAAATCAGGGCTTGTTAGAGTGGGTGATACCATTGCAATTGCTTTACTTTCCCTTTCTATTTTATCTTCAAAACGTTTCCTTCTCGGACAATTGTTACCTAATTGTCTCTTACTCAATCTCTTGAATAGACAAAAGTGAACATTATCATAACTTTTAATCTTCATTTCGTAGTCTATCGCTAACGAATACTCGGGTCGAATCTTATTTTTAAGGTGTAAATAAGTATCTTCTTCTAGGCCAGTCTCTGCATTGAAAAATCTGTAAATATCAAAATGTTGCTGTCGATAAACAACAACTGGCACCTGCTCTGAAAATTCTTCAACACTTCTTAATTGTGCTACTCTTTCTGTTTTGGTTCTTATATATTTGTAGCCATAGCCGGAATGTAGTTCACTACCAAGAGTTTTAACATAGACATTGCTATTCGAAAGTTTTCCTATTTCTAATATATTTCTTGAAAATGCTCTTTGTATTTTTAACAAAGATCTTCTAAAGGAGCCAAAAAAACTATTTACCTTTTTTTCAATCATAGTCACTAGATCACTTATCACTTTCATTCCTTCATCTTCAATTATGTAAGAAAGCTCAAGTCCATAATTCACCAAACGATGTATTGAGTGTCCTAAATCGTAGAGGATTTTTTTCGTTTCAAATCCAACTGCGTCTATAGCTTCATCTATACTTTCATCTAATCTAAGAAATTTGCGAATACTGTTACGCAAAATAAATGATTCAACAGTCGTTCCAAGAGGCGACAATACAGAATTTGTGAATTTTGGTGCAAGTTTTAAACTAACTGCTGCTATATCTTCAGGATATATGGTAGCTATCATGTCCAATAAACAAGAACCACTGATTTTCATTTGCGTCAGGGCTTTATAGCAATTATAAAACGGAATCAAGCCTAACAGATTTTCTTCTTTCGTGATACTTTGTTTTTGATCTTTTCCTATTGTAAACAGAGCATTTTTGAAATTGGTATTTTTTGAATCGACTACTCTTCTCAAAAAATCTTTATACGTTTCATTCTCGCTCTTCAATATTGAATCCTCCTTTCTCAGAAACCCGACATCATCTATTTCAAGCTTATCGCGAAATCTGTTTAAATCGTCAGACTCTTTGATCAACTCTAGGTTTTTTTCGTCTTTTGATACCAATGCGTAATACTCTGATGTACCATTTAAAGGAAAATAAAATTCATACACTTCATCTGCTGGTTTTATTTCTTCCCTTGCTTCAACCTTGTAGATATTCACTTTTGCACTATCAATCGAATTTATAAGATTTTTTCCGAACAAACTTATAATTCTACTAGACTGCCATAAGCTATATTTTTTGCCAATTTCTTCAATTTGAGTCATATAAAGTTCAGTCAAATTTGGTAATCTCATACCTTTACAGAAAAAATTACCCTCAGATTGAATGTACTGAGGTACTCTTATTTCCAAAAAGAATTGAGAAACAGGTGAACAATGTTGTTTTATAGTGTCTACTGCAAGAGTTGTAAAGTTTTTGAAATTCTTTAGAGCTTTATGATACTGGTATGAGATGTCTTCTTTCTTAAGTTCCTCTATATTTGCAAACTCTTCATGTAAATAGGAAAAAAGAAAGTTGTGTGCATTCGCCCATTCTTCTGGATTTGTCACAATTTCTTCTGCAGTTGTATTTTCGAATTTTTTTCTTTCGACATGCACATACAGAAGAAGAGCAGGAAGGCCAAAAATACTCATTGCTAGCTTATTTATTTGCCCGGCAATAACTGATTGTTCGACAGCGTGACCTATCACTATAAGTTCTTCAGTTTTCTTCTGTCCTTGAGTATCGGTTTCTGCAAATGAATAAGGAAAATTTTCTTGGACAAAAGTATTTTCAACAGTACTGTTGTAATAAATGTTGCTGTCATGATTTGTCGTCAAAAACATTTGACCAGCTTGTGCGTAAATAAAATCAATCGACATAATGGTCCAATTTTTATTTGATTCCGGAAATAGGGTTAAAATGAAATCGTTATATATTCTTTGAGCTAAGAAGGAACTCATATAATATTCTGATCCATCTTCGTTTTGGAACGCCATATACTCCAAAGAAATTTTCAATGCATTTGTTAAATTTGTTATTGTAATGTTGTCTGTGGAAAGTATTGTATTTACTATAAATCCATAAACGTCGGTGTATTTGTCAAACACGAGAGAAGTAATGATATGCTTGAACATTATATTTACAAACTCGGCATCTACGGTTTCATTATGATTTTCACCGAAGAAATTACTCCCACTTAATAGCCTTTGAACTAGTTCTTCTTTTTTTGTAAGGTTTCTTTCTGTTTCTAAAAAACTGTAAAAGCAGTTAACAACCAAAATTGGCTTATTCAGGTTTTCCTGGGATAGGAAGTTATTTTCATAGAGGAAATCACTCAGTGAGTTTAAATAAGTGAAGAGGGATATAAGTTGCACCGTTTCCAAGGGATTAGCAAAATTTGTTGGTTTCATTTTCCTATTATCGAGTCAAAAAGTACCTGAAAGAAGTAAACTGCGTTATTTTATTTTACGATAATTTGTGTCAATCGTGAAAGTTGTAACGAAATGAATTAAAGTTACATATATGTTTTTAAAACGCAGCTATAGCTTAGTATAGACGGTTCGCTCGGCACCACTCCCCACCCTCTGGGGTACCGCTCCCTACTCACACATGCCGCTCCCTACCTGTACGAAGCACCGTAGGTAAGGGAAGCGGAACATATCAGTCGGCGCTCGCTGCCGAATCTTCAGTCGTCTGGCGAATGAGACTCGAGGGGCTCCTCGGTCTCGAAACCAGGCTGCTCGATGGAAGCAATTTTCACCTAGAAGATTGCTGAAGGAGGAAATGCGTGTGGGGGCTCCCACCACACTCCTCTTTCACCATAGAGCTGACTCGACGCCGAGAGAGCGTGGGGGTTGGGTAGAGGGGCTCCTCTCCCAAAAACTCACGCAATGGATCCGGAACCCTTGAGGTGAAGGATCGACTAGGCGTTCTCCAAACTAATAGAGGGGCTCCTCTTTAGTTTGGCGAACGGAAAGGGAGGATTGCAATGCCTACGGGGGCTCCCGTGACATTGCAAGCCGTGTTCCGCTAGGATCTCTCGTTTATTCTTGGCGGGAGTGGAATCAGTATAGGGGCTCCTGTCTGATCCTCCTCCGCCAGGAAAATTTAGACTCAACCCTTCCCCTTGAGGGAATTGTTGAACAAACTGAACGTGAGTGGAAGGGGTGGTGTCTTGCGTTAGTCCGTAGTTTAATTAATTATTTGGGACCTTCAGTTCAACTACTTAAGTAATAAAGTCAAAGTCGAAATAGAATGTTTGGTTTATTTAAAATTCGAGAAAAGTCAAGTTGGAAACTAGAAACAAATCTAGATTAGGTAAAGATTTTGTTCTTTCTGTGCTTTCAGGTTCTACCCAGACCGTGATCTGATTTTCTTTTCGGCCGAGCTAGTCAGCCGAGAATATTTTCTTTTTACATGTATAAGTTTAAGAGTAAATTCCCAGAAGGACGTACGTAGAGGATTAAAGGATAGTGATATTTTTATTTTTTTCTCGAAGCCTTTCATTTAGTTTACGTTAATTCTATGTCCTTCCTACGATATTTATAATTTTGTAAATTCTTTTATCATTGCTGGTGCCTACCAGACCATTTTATTATTATTTGTAAACCTATTTTATGTTCTTTTTTTATTCAAGAATATAATGTTTATTTTTGTTAGTTAATCACGCATTTATCACTGACTTCACCCGTCCTCTAGTATTAAGAAATATTCTATAAAAATTAAATTCTAGTCAGCCAGAAGGCAACGAATTTTTTTTAGAGAATTAGCAATTTAAAATTTAAAGATAAATGTCAGCCAGCAGGCAAAGCATAAGTATTTGTCTATTTGAAATTTTCAGCCACCAATAAGGGCCAGTCATCGTTGGGGCGAAAATTCCGTCGTTTTGAGGTTATGGACACTGGACAAATCTGACGAGCAAATCTTGGAGCCAGATTTAAATTCAGTCATTAAATTTCATTCCTTTACAAAGTTAGTAGTTTTTTTCAATTTTGCTTTTAGACATTTTTTTTAATAAAAGTTGTAAGAAATAGTTATTTGTGTTGCAAGTGCGCATAAATAGGGTTTTGTTATAGAAATGTTAGTTTTGCCTGCCTATGCTACTAAACCCTAGAAAATTTGGTAGAATCGATATGATTAAAAGAATGGAAAAATACAATTAATATTTTTTTACCTTATTGTTTGTGAAACAGTTTAGATGAAGCAGAAAATAGTTTCAAGTAATTGATCAATCAAATCGGTCAATTTTTTTATTGTTTTATTAATAAATGTTGTAAAGTCTGATATGCTTTATCGACAATATTCTTAAAAAGTACAATCATGTTATTTAATTATATAAAATTGTAGGCGCGTCTATATATATGCAATGTTATCATATTGTTAAATATTTAATTATTTTGTTAAAGAAATACTAGATAAATATTTTAATTTGATACAGGTATTGTACAATGAAATAGCATACATAATTAATTTGAAAGTTTATTTATTGAACATATTTTTTTAAACTTTTCGTTTTTTCTGCCAACGCAAAATTAATAATTAATTTGTTTGAAATTTTGGAAAAATTTGTCTGCTAAGATTGAAATTTTTCTTTCAACTTTTCTAACATAGGAAAAGAGTGATAATCTTGTGATAATTAAAAAGCTATTGCAGTAATTGCATTCGGATAAAAATCAGGATACAAATTTTATGAGATTTTTTAATCTGTTTTGGAAATTTTTTTAACTTAATTTTTAGCGGATTTCGAAGGCTGTCGTGTTTCTAATCACCCTCTATCTAATCAAATCCTTTCCAAGTATTGTAATCTTTTTCTAACCAAGATTTATTTTAGTTTTTACCTATTTAAATCTTTTTAAAACGTATTTCTCTCTCTAATTAAAAATTTTAAACACTCTAAGTTTAAAAACATAACTCAAGTTAATACCCAGTTCACTACCAAGTCTTGTTTTAATCGGTTCAGTAGTTTAAATGTGGTGAAAGTACAAAAGTTTATAACAGACAGACGGACAGACATATGTAATTATTAAATTTTTAATGAAACAGTATGTAATGTAATCATCTAAATTTTGATACAAATGTTGGTAAAAATAGTTAAAAGAGCATTAAATAATAATTAATTTACAGCTTTGTTTCAACAAGTTTTTCACTGTTGATTTTTTAATTATGATTGCTGGGTAATGAAACAAAGAATAGAAAGATTATTTTAAACTAATTGTCTTTTTTCCTAGAATTATACGAAAATTTCAGAACATAAATATGATGTGTTTGTTCTAGTTTTCCTACACTTTTCAGTCAGATTGTTTATCACCATTGTTTCATCTGTCCAATGGACGGTGTCCATCATACTATACTATTATAAGTTTTTAAAACTGACTGCAAATTCGTAAACGCAAAATTTTATCATAATTCAAAAGAATATTAAATTGTATAATAGACTGTTAATAAAGTATTATGTAAACATATAAAGCATGCTGCAAATGTTTGTAACAATGGAATATTTAATTTCAAAGTTTATTCAGCTTTTATTTGAACTTTATCCATAAGTAATATTTACTTACCTACTCTATTTTTTCCAAGGCCAATTCTAAATTTTATATTGCACATAATTTATGTGTAAAAATTTTTTTTTTATGTTGAATAATATCACTGTCTTTCGTCTGAGCGGCATTACTGGCATATTTCAAAAATATGCCAAAAATACCATTCCGAATTTTGTTAAAATCATTTCAACCAATCACAAGAAATTGCATAGATATTTTCCAAAACGCTGCAAATAATTTAATTGTTAATAACTTTTTAAAAAATTTCAATTTTGAAAAACCATTTTAGGATTTGAATAGTGTCATTATGGATTATATGAATATGGAAAGATATAAGTAGCGTTAATATTAATGACCCTCACAACCAAGAACGCAATTACAATTATTAAAAAATGAATCTAGAACACTAACTACAGGATCAGATAAGTTATAAAAAATGCAGTTCATTCATATTTTTTCCTGTAAATGCATATTTTTATTTCTTTTATAGTACGTATTGTTTTCTCATGACATGAAGTAAATTCTACAAATGTTTTGTTTACAAATACAAGATTTTATAAGTTAGAAGGAAAATTAAATTGAAGAAAATTTCTCCTCAACGCAATCCAATATTAGATTGGTTCTAATCCGCAAATCAGGCTTAGGATTATTTATTATTATTAAAGCGACGTTTCGATGAATAATGTTTGTCATCCTCATCATTTTTCTCATAAAGAGAAAAAGTACACAATGAAACCAAAAGCACTATCGAAAGTTAAAAACACAATTTTTAGTTAAGCAAATTACATTTTTTTTATTATACCTAATAGTTAAATTTAACGTTACATAGTAACCCGTCGAACAGTTTTAAAAGGCATGTCGGATAGTAACAAACATCTTGTCAAAACTGAATTAAAATTGATAATTAAATTACAACCAATCTCTTCTTTCCAAGCATCAACGCTAAACACGTAGTCATTTTGCATGCAATTTAGACCTACTAGCAACTGCATTATATACTATGTGTCTTACGGAGGCAACCAGCAAAGTTTCTACAATTGAATCTGCTATCAGACATTCTTAAATTTTGAAGCTCCTTCATTACGTCCTGCTGCCACTCTAGCATCGGCTGACTTTCAGTATCAAACATTAAAACAATTTTTACCATCCTACCACCATACTCGGAATTTCATCTGTTACATCCTCAATAATGAATTTTGTTCCTGGCAGAAGAATCGACTCCATTTCTTCGGAGGATCGAAATACTTCCAATTTTGCTCTTAGATATCGTCCAGAAAATTTCATCTCATACATAACTGCAACATTTTTATGAACAAGATATTCTCTAGTAAATTGAGCAGCTATACTTTTACTTCTGGATGTAGAAGTAAATTTTTTTAAAATAAATGTGTCTCCTACATTATAAAACATTTTATCAAATATTTTTTTAGGTAGACTTTCTCCTCTGTACAAGACTGATGAAAATTGTGATTCTGGATCATCACATTGTCTGATCGCAAGTTTGTAAATCGCTTCTTTCATTCTTCTGGCCTCATTTGTGTTTCTCATGATCCGCGTGTATCCATCCACCTCATAATTTCGAATCGCATAGAAATCCTCAAATGTTAAAGATTCGTATAATCTGTTAGTGACATATTGATCTACTAAACCACTCAATTGCAAATTGTATTCAATTCTTCGTCTCTGGATTGGAAGATAAAAAGAGCTAATTCTTTCCTCAGCTTCCTTTCTTGTTAGCAACGTTTAATCCAATACTAAATTATACTTAAGATTAAAAAACAACTCGTGTTCACGTATTCGGTACTTTGTACTCCAGCGCGGAGGGATAATTTCATAAGAATTTGCTAGCACTGAAAAACTGTGTCGACTGCTATCTTTAGCAAATTCTACTTCTAACCTTTTATCATCCGGAAAACTATATTTTCTCAATGTATTTTTAAGGTCAGGTCCTAACGAAGAAGATGATACTGCGATTGCTTCCATTTCCTTTTCTAATTTATTATTGAAATGTCTCGTTCTTGGACATAAGTCCTCGTCCACTTGTCTTTTTTTTCTCTTGCTGACTCGACAGTTGAGAACATTATCAAAACTTATAATATTTATTTTGTATTTTACCGCTGAAGAATACTCGGGTCGCAATTTATTTTTCATGTGTAAATATGTTTCTTCCTCTAGGTCAGTCTCTGGATTAAATAATTTGTAAACTTCAGATTTTTCCTCTCGATATAAAACAACTGGCATTTGATCTGGAAATTCTTCAACGCTTCTTATTTGTGCAATTCTTCCTCTTGCGATTCTTATAAATTTGTAGCTATAGCCGGAATTTATTTGGCTACCAAGGGGTTTAACGTAGACATCTCTATTCCAACGTTTTTCTATTTCCAATGCATCACTTGAAAATACTCTTTGTATTTTAAACATAGTTCTTCTAAAGGATCGAAAATAACTATGTGTATTTTTTTCAACCATAGTCACTAGATTATTTATTACATTCATTCCTCGTTCTTCGAGTAAGGAAGAAAGCTCAAGTCCATAATTTAGCAAACGATGTATTGAGTGTCCTAATTCGTAGAGGGTTTTCTTTGTATCAGATCCAGTTGCTCTTATCGCTGGAATAAAATTATCGTCTATATTAAGAGATTTTCGAATAGTGTTTCGCAAAATAATTGATTTAGCAGTCGTTTCAATTGGTGACCACACAGAACTTAATAATTTTGGCGCAACTTTTAAACCAATCGCTGCTAACTTTTCAGGAACTAATGGCGCAAATAATATGTCCATGAAACAGGAGCCACTGATTTTCACTTTAGTTATGTCTTTGAAGCAACTATAAAAGGGAATCCAGTTTAGTTTACTTTCTTCCTTTTTTTCCTCCATTTTTTCTTCCTTCGCGATATCTTGTTTTTGATCTTTTCCCATTGTAAACAGAGCATTTTTGAAATCGGTATTTTTCAAACGGACTACTCTACTCAAAAAATCTTTAAACCTCTCATTTTCGCTTTTCAATTCTAAATTCGTGTCTCTCTGAAAACCGACATCTTTTAGTTCAAGTTTTTCTCGAAATCTTTTTGGATCGTCTGCATCTCTGAGCAACTCAAGATTGTCTTCCTCGTTTGAAATCAATGCGTAGTATTCTGATGTACTATTTTCAGAGAAATAAAATTCATATACTTCAGCTGCTAGTTTTATTTTTGTTGTTGTTTCAACCTTGTAAATAATCACTTTTGCACTATCAATCGAATTTATAAGATTTGTTCCGAACAAGCTTTGTATTTCACTGTACTGAGATAAAATATATTTTTTGCCAATTTCTTCAATTTGAAACATATAAAGCATAGTCAAACTTGGTAATCTCATACCATTACAGAAATAATTACTCTCAGATTGAATGTACTGAGGTACTCTCATTTCCAAAACAAAATCAGAAATTGGTGAACAATGTTCTTTTATAGTGTCTACTGCAAGAGTTGTAAAGTTTTTAAAATTGTACAGAGCTTGATGATATTGGAATGTGACGTCTTTTATCTTTAGTTGCACTATATTTTCAAACTCCTCATGTAGATATAAAAATAAAAATTTATGTGCCTTCGCCCATTCTTCTGGATTTGTGACGATTTCTTCTGCAGTTGTATTTTCGAATTTTTTTCTTTCGACATGTACATACAAAAGAAGAGCAGGTAGGCCGAAAATACTCAATGCTACCTCATCTATTTGTCCTTCAGTAACTAATTGTTCGACTGCGTGACCTATCGCCTGCGTGACCCACCACCTGGAACTGCGGGCTCTTCGGGGTCTGCTGAGCCAGGTGAAGAAGAAACAAATTCTACCGACTAGGCTGGAAGGCCTCTCGGAAGGAAACACTTCCGCGGTTCTGCAAAGAAACGAAGGTGGAGATTGAAGCTGGCACAGGCCAAAAAAGGAGAGACATCTGGTCCCTCCGGTGATTCGGTCGGTTTCGTTCCTGTGGTGGATAGCGATCCAGGTTTGGGTAAACCAAGCGGATGTGAGCCTACCAAGTGGAAAAAGAGACCTGATTCGTCTGCCCCGGAGAAACCAGCGGTCTCTAAAAGACCAAAACAAAGCCAAACTGCTGTCTCTCAGGAGACACAGGGAGGTATTAGTGCGGCTATTAGAGCGAATCCCCTGACGATGGTGGTCTCTGACGTCGGCTATCCCGAAGTGGCTCTTACTGGGGAGCAATTCAGGCTCTTCAGGAGGGCTGTAATGCCGCTCCTTGTAAGAGAAACGGCTGAGAGATTGCCGAGCTTTGAGACATCCTTCTGCAGGGGAGGAGTCTTTATTTTCGTTGCTTCCAACGCAGCGGCTAAGGACTCGCTTGCCAATGCGGAGGAAGGTCTGAAACCATGGGAAGGGGCGACGCTTCGTGTTAGTGGGGTGGAGGTACTTCAAAGGATGCTGAAGGGCACCTCATGGATTCCGGGCCAGCCGAAAGAAGTGAAAAAGGTGCTGAAGGCGCTGGAGGAGTACAACCCTTCACTAAAAACTTTGTCCTAGCCAATAGTCAGGACAGAAGACACTCAGGTGGCTAAAGCAGCTAATGGGAATAAATTCCTCTTAGTTGTGCAGGTCCCTGAGAGTCAAGCGAGGGCTCAAGCAGTCCTCGATTACAGGCCATTCTACCACCTGTGCAGAGTGACTTTTAAAGTCACTGCTAGAGTGGAGAATGAGCCCAGGACGAGTAAAAGAAGTGATCAGCTACCTTAATGGCAACTGATGCGCTTAAATTTACTCAAATTAACTTGCATCACTGCAAATACCCCTTATCAGTATTGATTAGGGGTATGGCAAAGATGCACACAGGTATCTCGTTGATCCGAGAACCTTGGGTTGTACGAGATACCATTAGAGGGCTTCGGGGAAAAAGTTTCATCTGTTACAGGGACCCCAAGGCTAAGAGACCAAGAGCGTGCATTCTGGTGAAAGGTGTATCAGTTACTCCTTTGTTGGACATGTGCACTGGAGACTTAATGGTGGTGTTCGGGTGTGATGTCAATTCGCACCACAGACTTTGGGGGAGCTCTGATATTAATCAAAGAGGTTTGAATTTGTTGGACTATCTAATTAACACTAATTTAGACATTCTAAATACAAGTTCAACACCGACTTTTAGGACTAAGAACAGGGAGAAAGTGTTAGATATTACACTCGACTCTGATGCCATATCCAATAAAATAAGAAAATGGAGAGTATCTGATGAACCTTCACTTTCTGATCATTTACAGATTACCTTCGAGCTGATGACCACGGTTAGCTCCACGCCTAAATCGCTCCGTAATCCCTGGAAAACGGATTAGACTGGCTATGGGATTGAGCTTAAGAAAGCGCTTTCTGGGTTTCTGAAGAAAATCAGGGATACTGAGAATCTCGGTAGGACTGCGAAGATTTTTACGAAAGCCGTTCAAACGGCCCTTGAGTGTAGTTGCGTTCAAACTAAAACTCGTAGGGCTACTACTACCTGTTGGTGGATTACCTACGTAAGGAAACTAGGAGGTTGCTTAAACGTGCTAGATCAAGTCGCACGGGGCCATCTATTCAAAGACAAGGAACAACTATAGGGATGCAATCAGAAAGGCTAAGCAAGATAGCTGGACTTCCTTTTGCTCTAATATAAACAAAGGAAAGGACGCGTCCAGACTGAATAAGTTGCTTTCTAAAAACCCTGACTCAATCATGGGCATTATGAGGTCGGACGAGGTGACATTGGCGCACCTGATCCGGACACACCTTCCGGGCTTTACAAGATCTGGTAGTTGTGATCCCGTATCCTGGCCTACGGCTGATCCCCCGAGGGCTAATTATGGTCCTTGGAGAGCGTTAACTAACAGGATCATGACTCTGGGATATGTTCCAGAGATATGGAGGGGTACGAAAGTTGTTTTCATACCTAAAACAGGCAGAATTGGTTACACCTCACCGAAGGACTTTCGACCGATCAGCCTAACATTTTTCGTCTTAAAAACAGTAGAAACACTAGTGGATAGATATATCCGCTGTGAGATCCTGTTTAGACATCCACTTCACGGAGATTAACACTCCTATAGAGCTGGACGCTCTACAAAAACAGCCTTAACTAGAGCTGTGCATCTAATTGGTGGTCAGCTAGAAGTAAAGGGTTTTGCTATTAGGGTTTTTATGGATATTGAGGGGGCCTTTAATTACACCTTTAGAGATGTTATATGAAGGGCTAAGCGTGTCCATGAAATTCCAGAGACAATCGTTGACTGGACCTGCCACATGTTAGGCAATAGGAACCTTATAACGAATATAGGCGATACCACCCTGCGGGGGGTTGTTGATTCCGGCTGCCCGTAGGGAGGAGTTATTTCACCCCTGCTGTGGTGCCTTGTAGTTGATGAGCTGCTAAAGTTACTCACAGAAATCGATTTTCATGTGATTGGATACGCGGATGATATCTTGTTGATTGTCCGTGGCCAGCACCTGGAGGAACTATTTGGAATAGTACAGCAGTCACTGAACCTTGTCGACAATTGGTACCGACTGGTCAACTTGTCCGTCAATCAAAAAAAAACTTAGGTTGTCGTCTTTACGAGACGCTATAAGGGAAAAGCTACACGCACGCTGAGGCTTTCAGGACAAGAACTTTAACTGACAGCGCGAGCAAAGTATGTAGGAGTCATCCTGAATAGTAAACTGGCCTGGGATGAACACTTAGAAGATAAGTGCAAGAAATTCATGGCGGCCCTCTGGCAATGTAAAAGAGCCATCAGGCATAGCTGGGGTTTAAAACCCGATACACTAATTTGGATCTTTAAGGCGATTCCGCTCCCTAGGCTAACTTATGCATCTGTAGTCTGGTGGAGCAGAGTCGAATTGTTGTCGACTATTGACTTCTAGGGCTGGAACCACTACACCTTTTCATCAAGGCAGAGGTAGTTAAATCTGACCTGAGAATACCTGAGTTACGTGACACTTCCTGCTAGTTTGGTGGAACAATCTATCTTCAAAATGAGAAGAGATAGAATTTCTCCGCAATACCTCTTCGACAAAAAATATAAGATCAGTTTAGCAACAAAAGAGGATTGGCAAAATGGACTCGTAATCCTCCCCACTTATGGTGACATCTGGTTTACGGATGGATCCAAAGGGGAAGTGGCTGCGGGTGCAGGTTTATATCATGAAACAACTATGGAGGGCTCTGCATTTATGCTTAGGTCCACTGTAACTGTTTTACAAGCCGAGACAACGGTACTGCTCTATGCGACCTGTGAGACCGCGGAGCTCTGTCGTGGTAGGAATATATTTTTCCTCTCGGATAGCAAGGCGGCATTACTGACCTTGAATCACTACTCAACTTCATCTCATCTAGCATGGGAGTGCCATTGTGCACTAAATCACCTAGCTGAGACTAACCGCGTCACGCTCCTATGGGTCTCAGGTCACTCTGGGATTAAAGGTAACGAGATGGCGGATCAACTAGCAAAGGAGGGTAGCAGGAACCGTATTGTTGGCCCTGACCCGCCTGTAAATGTCTCTAATGCAGTCTTGGCTTTAGAATTCAAAAAATGGCTACTTGCAAAACACCAAAAGGAGTGGAATGGCTATGCTCTTGTCAGACAGGCTAAGTCACTCCTTGGTAACACTATTAACCTGAAATGAGCTGCAGACTTCAGCAAGCTCAGCAGGATAGATGCTAAGACCCTAATTCAAATATTAACTGGCCATGGGGATCTTCGCTATTACCATCACAAACTGGGCATCGTTCATGACCCCGAGTGCCGGACGTGTGGGAAGGAGGATGAAGCCTCTACTCATATTCTCTGCCATTGCCATTGCCCTCACAGAAAAACCATTTCTTGAGGAGGCATAAATCGCTGCTATGATTCTGGCTCGGGTTCTCTCCTTGTGAAGGGGGCTTTGGGTTAAGGATTAGATAGCTCGTTTTTGAGGGGCGTAAAGGGATTATCCAAGCGCTGCTGGTTGTACAACCATTCCCCTCTTCATAATAATAATAATAATAATTAATTAAAATTTGAAATAGATTTCAATTATTCAAGTTCCTTTTTATAAATATAATTTAAAAAAAATCAATTATTTAAAATATATAAAAATATATAGGCTTACGTTTCGGGTACCGATGAGTAGTTGACGCGTTTTGTGAAGAGGAAATAGTTTTTTGAAAATATGTTAATATTAAGTGAAGCGTGGGTAGTGGAGTGATTGATGAGTATAGAGTAAAGGGCTGTGGGGTGAATGGAAAAAGTGTATGTAGAAGTAAGTGTGAGGTGAATAATAAAAAGACGTGAGCAAGGAGCCAAAATTGTGAGGTTACGATGAAAGCGTGTTGAGTGAGAGTTGGTAAGGGTGAGAGAGTGACAAAGATAAAAAGCAATGCTTCTGGGTAGATAAGGTAGAACTTGACAATGTCGAATAAAGAGGAAAGCAATTACGCAGGTGGTAAAGGCAGGAATAAGTTTAAGGCACGAAAATTTGAAAAGGGATATGACAGGAAAAGTTTTGAATGCAAGGATTGTCAAGTTTTACTAAGTCTGATCAAAAAAACAGTGAAGGAGAACGATGAGCAATGAAGCCTGGATTGAAATGGAGGACATTAGGAAACTAGAGAAAAAAAATGGTTTAAACAGATTGAAGGATTACGAAAGGCAATAAAAGCAGTTTTAGAGAAGGTTGAACAGTAGGAGGTAAGTTGGAAAGAGGCGAAGGAAAGAAGGAGTTAGAAAAAGGAATAATAAGAGAGTGAGGAGAGTAGGACAAAAGAATTTGCAGAAAGGGAGAGAGTAACATTAAATGAAGGAATAGAAGAAAAGGAGGGGAGTAGAAAAAAGCAGATGACGATCTAAAAATCAAAATGGGGGAATTGTCGATAAGAGTAAAAGTTATGGAGAGGGAGAAAAGAAATATTGTGATTAAAGATATAAAGGTAGGGTGGAGAACGCGGACGCACCTTTTTTCCGAGGGGTCAACGGAAATTACGTCACAAAGGCGGAATTATGAATATTTTCCTTTGAAAGTTTCAGAAATTCTTTTTCAAATATATCTCCTGAAGACAGTAAAAAGTTTGAATAAAATATTTTATTTTTTATATAAAAATAAAATTGTTGAAAATAGACCTTTTTTCTCCCGAGTAAACCCACGTAACCCCTTAATTTGTATTTGAATGTAAAGAGAGCGGAGGCCCTCGAACCCGTGAGAGATGAGTAAATAAATTATAATATAAAAATTCATAAAATATATAAATAAATATGTGAAAAATAAAATATAAATAAATTTATAAAATAAACAGTCAAATAAATAATAATCAAAATAAATTAATGAAATATAAAAAAAATAAGCAAATATATAAAAGAAAGAAATAATCAACTTAAATATTTTACAATTTAAAAAGGTGGTATACTAAAAACCAAAATTGTAATATATTAGAATTTTTAATCATAGAAAAATAAGTAAAAACGTAAAAAAGTTTAAAATAAAGTCATTATACTTTGAGATAAAATTTGACAAATTCAAATAAAAACATTTTAATACAATAGTTTTGTACTGTAGTTGCCAGTTATGTTCATTTCGTGAATTTTTTTTTCCACGTAAGCATAAAAAAAGAATACAAAATTTTTTCGAATCAGCATTGAATCAATATTTTGTATGCTTTATTTAGGAATTAAAATAATACATACATAATGTAATAGTAAATATGTGTAAATAAATAAGAAATTAATTAATAATATTGACCTACTAAATCTATTATTTTCATTTAATTTATTTATTTAGTACATATAATTCCCTGCAGTCCATAGAAATTAAATAAAGCTAAAAACTGTTGACCAGTTATGAAAAAAAAGAAATGGTTTTAATTTTCTAAATTTGACAAAACAATGGTACTTTTTGTCAAAAAAAAACTCTGACAAAAATTCAAATTTTAATTTTTTTAAATTTTTTTTTCAATATTTCTAGCTTTACTCAACTACTAACAAATAATATTTAGTTTTTTGGTTTCTGATAAAGCTGTCACGACTATATTATCGTGACAGTCGCAAAAATATACATTTTTCTCATAATTCGCTTTGATTTTAAATTTTCGAAATAAATTTGAATAAACAATAATTAACAATTAATACAAACCAGATGGGATTAAATTCCATTAAATGGTCCAGGAATAAAAATTGAAAATTTCACCACACAATAAAACTTCAGAAAGTATATTTGAGAATAATTCTTCGTTGATCTAAATTGAAATTTACATAATTCTTGAAATTTTGAAAAAAGGGAAGAACTATTGAATCTTCTTGTATAAAAAGAATAAATAAATTTATAGTAAAAACAAATTAATTGTGAACGATTTTAATAACAAACTGAACTGGCGAACGAATTGAATAGTAGAATTTTGAGTTTGCTCGAGCTCGAGCTTTTATCTATTTTCTCCCACTTAAAAGAAAAAAAGTGGGGGAAAACAATAAGGAAGGAAAATCTTAGAAATTCGTGAATCCAATGAAAATGGGCCTAAAAGCATAAAATTGTGGGCGTAGAGGAAGAAAATTTTTCCTTTATAGAGTGATTTTATTTTTCCTTTTTAAAACATGAAATTGAAAATTCATAAAACTATAACATTATCCTCAATACGAAATAATTTTTTAAGTTAAAAACAAGTGCAATATCAATTTAACAAAACAATCGTGCAAGAGAATTTTATTCTAATATTCAGTGCAAGACAATTATAAGATAAAGTTGTGTGCAATTGAATAATATTATGTAATAAATCTATATAATACTTTTTATAGTTTGACACACGTGAATAATTATAATTATAATTTTTTTAAACTACTTTTACTTACGCGTCCTGGTAATAATCTAAAGGTACGGTCACAGCTCCTGGCTGCCTGCAGGTTACCATGGCAACATATGAGAGTGAGCAAAAGAGAAAATTTGTTCCCTCTTGCTCACTCTCATACGTTGCTATGGTAACCTGCAAGCAGCCAGGAGCTGTGACCACTCCATAAGTTTCAAGATGAACAGGCTCTTTCATCTTATTTTTAGTCAACAAAACATCCAGATATGTATATATAATATACTATGTCATATTTTGGATTAAGTTATATCAATTTTTTTTTTGTTGTTGAAAAATTAGTACAAATCTAATTATTTGTTTCAACTTTGCATTTTTGCAACGTTACTTTGATAATATGAATATATCAAATCATAAATATAAATACATATTATTGAACTTAGCCCAGATTTCAAAATCATAAAAATATTAAATATCATAAAAAAAGAAAATAATTGTTTTATGACCGAAATACCTATATGCATTTTCACTTTAAGATCTCCCTTGGTCGAGTACGTTAACGCGCATTCCTAGTACGGTTGAGTTCTAACATCAGAGGCAGGCCCGGATTTACCAAACATGGGGCCATAGGCAGACGCTGGTGGGGGCCTATGCAAGGAATGGATTTTTCCGAAATTTACTCAAGTCGAAAAAGCAGTTTCAAAACTTGACACTTTTTTAATGAGCGGGCTTTTTGAATTTCTAAAAACTTACAATTATTTTATAAAAGTCCCAGTAATAAGAGAGGAATTGAAAAGTATTAAAATTTGTTAATACTTTTGAATACCTTTTTTGTCCAATAGATGTGTATCCGGCGATAGCATCTACTTTTACTCGAAAATCAATCCTTATTAATACACGTTTCTAAATATTTTTCAATCAAAATGAATGCGTTTATAATAAGAAAAATAAAGTTATTATTTTGTAAAATCCACAGTTAAGATTAATTGAATCCAAGTAAATCCCTTTATAATGAAAATAAAAGAAAAGTAAAACGAATATTTTAGAATACCCGCAGTACAGATTTATTAAATCCAAATGAATCCCTTTATAATTAAAAAAAAAATTATTATTTTGTAATATCCACAGTTAAGATTAATTGAATCCAAGTAAATCCCTTTCTAATAAAAATAGAAAAAAGTAAAACGAATATTTTAGAATACCCGCAATACAGATTTATTAAATCCAAATGAATCCCTTTATAATTAAAAAAAAATTAATATTTTTTAATACCGGCAGTTGAAATTTATTTAATCCAAATGAACCCTTTTATAATGAAAAAAAGTGTATGTTTTCTAATACCCACAGTTCAGATTTATTTATTCGAAATGATTTCTCCTATAAATAAAATAATAAAATGAGTGTTTTTTAATACACATAATTCAGATTTACTTAATCCAAATAAATCCCTTTATAATGAAAAAAGGTATATTCTGGAATACCTACAGTTCAGATTCATGTAACCTATATAAATAATCAGAATAGTAAATGTTATACTAAACAATATTCAAATATTTGTTTTCTCTAAATCAAATATAAGGTAAAAAACAATTTCTGAAATATGTAACTAAGCTTTCTCAATTTTTTTAGATTAATTTTATTAAAATCAAACATAAAGAAATAATGTTATACAAATTTAAAGAACTGTATATACTGTACAAAGTGGGTATTCGAAAATATTCACTTTGTTTGAATTTTATTTTCATTATAAAGAGATTCATTTGGATTCAATAATCTGAACTGTGGGTATTAAAATATATACATTTTATTTTTTTCGTTATAAAGGGATTCATTTGGATTGTAAAATATTAAGAAACGTATTAGTAAAAATTGACTTTTCGATAAAAGTTGGTGATATCACCGGATTCGAATAGATTGAACAAAAAAGGTATTAAAAAAGATTGAACAGTTTTTCTTTTTCTTCGAAAATCATAAAATTTCAATATTTTTTAATTTTCTCTTTTTCTTACTGGGTTTTTTCAGATTTTTAAATGCCTAAAAATATTTTTCGAAGTTATTTTTGTGGAAAATCTTATAGCTGGTGGGGGCCCTTTTTGGTGGGGGCCCCTAGGCAGTTGCCTAGTTTGCCTACATATAAATCCGGCCCTGATCAGAGGTTCTAATCTCGAGTTTGCATTAAGCAATCTATCAACACTAAACTCCCGTGAATGTTGAGAATACTGTTTTTTTTTTATAAAATATTAATTTATTCAAAAGTAAACAAAAAGCAATTTGCACGTGTAAAAAAGAAACCTTGTATCATTAGTCAAATTGACTATTTTCCTAGTCACTTTAATTAATTTTCTTAGTCACTTTGACTATATTGGAAGTTGTCACTTTGACTATAGGATTTCTTGGTGGGTTCCTCTCGTGACTAGAAAATTTAGTCAATTCCTAGTAAACGTAGTTAGGCATTTTTTTCAGTGTAATTCAATGGAAAACAATTATTATCTAAATCTAAAAACAAAATTACAACGATTTTTTATCAATAGCGGTTATGTCCAATATTAGTTAGAAAATTTTTATTAATTCTAAAATTATGAGCCCATTTATGTCACATTATTTTAGTAATGAATTTTTAATCTTATATATTCCAATTTGTTTGAATATAACATATTGAATGCTTTACTTAAGTTTTAATTATTTTTTAAAATAATATAAGTATTATTGAAAATTAAAAATATCACTAACTTAAGGTAGTATTATACTTTGCATCGATCATAAAGTCGACTTTTTTTTATTTTATTTTTGTTGTCTACATTACCTCAATATAATTCCCAAATTGCAGATTAAAATCCGAAGAAATAAAAAAGTTATACACATGTAAAAGTTATTCATATGCACATTGGCTCATTACATACAAAACTTTAAACGAGTTTTTTTCAATACCGTGTTTTTTAAACTAGCGGACGGCATAGCTCGAGTTCTTTTTAATCGATTTTAAAAAACCTTAGATCAATTTTTTTGTTATAAAATCCTTTAGGCATCCCCCCTAAATCCGATTGACTACTTATTTCCTCCTTTTTTTTTAACGACTCAAAGATGCCAAAAAAATACCCATTTTTTGTTATTTTTTTTGTAAATTGGCGCCATTTTTTTTATTTCTTAATATTTTTTATCGGGGTTAGGGGGGATGCCTAACCACATGTATCAGCTTTAAAACCACATTTGAATTTTTTAGATCGAATGTTTCTGTGAGGCTGTAGCTTGTTCGCCGATTTATCGTTTATTTCTTTATTTTGACTTTGGCGCCCTCTAGTGATGAAGCAGTCACAGTAAAAAATTTTTATTTTTTTATTTTTGACAGAAAAAAATGTCAAAAATATGATGCAAAAACTTTCATTGCTTTAAATAAAATTATCATCGAGAAAAAATTGTTTTTTAAAGTCATCTTTGACAGCTTACAAAGTATAATACTACTTTAAATTATTTAATTATTTATTTTTGAATCGAATTAATTGATAAATGCAAAAGATGTATCTATCAATGTTAAAAATTTTTGTATTGTGCTTCACATATATGTATATATGAAATTCAATTGACCATACAATTATATTAAATTTAAGATACATTAATATTAGAATTCATTCAACGTTATGAGTTCTCAGATACATGAAGAGTAAATTTAATATACAGTATATTAAATTTAAGATAATTTATATTAGATTTAATATAATTCTATTGTAAATTGAATTTCATATACATGTATGTGAAGCTCAATGCAGAAATTTTTAACAGATACTAGAAACAGTGCGAATTCTTATCACTACACTGAAAAAACGATACGTAAGAACCGTTACTTAAATAGGAGCAAAGAATATTCCCCACTTAAATTAAGTGGGAAATATTCTTATTGTAAAAAATTATTAAAAATTAATGATTAATGATTAAAATTATTTTAAAATGGTGTATTACTTACTTACCATTCATTTCTACTATTTAACAATATGATTTAAATTAAATCAAGTAAAAAATGTTACTCACATAACATATCGACGGGTGTTACGAAAAAAAAACATTTCAATCGTAAGTTTCCACGAAAACTAACACTCCTTATTTTTTAAACCGAAAAACTAATTTTTGTGTTAAAAAACACATTTATTACATTTATTTTATAAATAAATGTCACACCGTTCACAAATGTTCACGTTTTATAACCTTAAAATGTCATGAGTTTTTCATGTCATGAGTTTTTCACGTCATGTCATGAGTTTTTCACGTTATGTAATTTCAACTTTTATAATTATGTAATTTAACTTTTTATATAGAAATCTCCTCATGGAGATTATGTATGTACTTTTGACCTGATGAGGACAATAAAATTGTCGAAACATGTCGTCTATTAAATCTATTTGAGGTTTTATTTATTTGCTACAAGGCCTCGTTAAAATTGATTTCAAATTAAAAAGCGATTTGTAAAATTGTTTTCATAAAATAATTTATCAATATTTATATACACTTCAGGAATTCTTATCCTGGTGACATTTTTCGACTAAACCTTTTGGACATTTCAACTACTTCTCAACCGCTTTTGTTTAAGGTTGTTATCTCAAAAAATGTTTACTTTAAATATTTTTCTATTTGAAATATCATATAATAGAATATTCAACGAATACAATGAAATTTGTTGAAAGGTAGAAAGCGGTGCCAATTATTAAAATATTTGAGAATGAAGTTTAAACTTTTAACATGGAAGAATGTGGAAGGCAAGCTTAAAAAATGCAATTTTGCTAATCATGCAATGAATTTTCTTTAGGTTTAAATAAGTAAAAAATGACAAAATTTGGATCGACAACCACTGATCCAAGAGAACTACCTCAAACTTTCTAAGACCAAAAACAAGTACAATCGTTAAAACATAAATCTAGTTGACCAAAAAAGAGTATATATTACAGGATCGGATAAGTTAGGACGGTTCGGAAAAATGCAGTTTATTCATACTTTTTCATATTATTACATATTTTTATTTTTTTAATATGTATTATTTTTGCATAATTAGAGTTTATTTCTATTAATGATTTGCTTAGATAACAAACACAAGACTTTGTAAGTTAGATAGAAAGGAAAATTAAATTTATAAAAATTTATTTTTAGTCAATGCAATTTTAGATTGATTCTAACCCGTAAACTAGGCTCAGGATTTAAATTTAGATATAGGCTGATGCGTCCTTAATTTTAATAAATTCTTATAATTCGATGAAAGAAAAATTCGTAATGATAGCTACCCGGCAAGAAGAGGTTGATTGAAATGAATAAAAACGCTCCCGAATGTAGTGGAATTTTAAACCTGTTCAATGCAATGTGTTGTCGTTTTTGGTCATTAACGTTTTAATTCTTTTGCACAGCGTTCGTTTAGACATTCATTTCAACTCCCGATGAAAATCGTAAAATTTTAATTCTTTGATTCAAAACCCTAGAATTTAATTTTAATCTCTAAAAAATTCAAAGCAATATCATCTTTGGTTTTTTTCGTAAACATTTTAATTTATTTTAATCAACCTTTTCTTTCCGGACAGCAGCGCTATACACGTGCACTAGATTGCATAATCTAGTGCTACTAGCTACTGCACTATACACTATTTCTCTTGCGAAGACAACCAACTAAATTTCTACAATTGAATCTGCTATCAGACATTCTTAAATTTTGAAGCTCCTTCATTACGTCCTGCTGCCACTCGAGCATCGGCTGATTCTCAGTATCAAACATTAAAACAATTTTTACCATCTTGCCACCATAGTCGGAATTTGTTTTTTCTACATTCTTAATATAGAATTTTGTTCCTGGAAGAAGAATCGACTCCATTTCATCAGTGGAACGAAATTCTTCTAATCTTGCTCTTAGATACCGACCAGAAAATTTCATCTCATACAAAACTGAAACATATTTATCAACAAGATAGGTTTTTGCAAAATTTTCAGCTACAGTTTCACTACTGGATGTAGAAGTAAATTTTCTAAACATAAATTTGTCTCCTACATTATAAGACATTTTATCAAATATTTTATTGGGTATACTTTCTCCTCTGAACAAGACTGATGAAAATTGTGATTCTGGATCATCACATTGTCTGATTGCAAGTTTATAAACCGCTTGTTTCATTCTTCTGGCCTCATTTGTGTTTCTAATGATCCTGGTATATCCATCCACCTCGTAATTTCGAATCGCATAGAAATCCTCAAACGTTACAGATTCGCATAATCTGTTATCGCTGTAGTGCTTTGCCAAACTGCTCATTGGCAAATTGCCTTCAATTTCTTCTCTCTGCCTTGGAAGATAAATAGAGTTAATTCTATCTTCAGCTTCCGTTTTTGTAATGAACACTGAATCCAATTTTGAAGTGTACTTAAGATTAAAATACAATTCGTGTTCACGTATTCGGTATGATGTACTCCATCTGGGAGGGATAAATTTATTAGACTCTCCTAACACTGACAAACTATGTCGCCTGCTACCTTTAACAAATTCTACTTCTAACTTTTCATTATCCGGAAAACTATATTTTCTCAATGTATTTTTAATGTCAGGTCCTAACGAAGAAGATGATACTCTCATTGCTTCCTTTTCCTTTTCTAATTTATTTTTTAAACGTTCCATTCTCGGACAATTGTTCTCTTTCATTTGTCTTTTTTTTCTGTTCCTGATTCGACACTTGAGAACATTATCAAAACTTTTAATATTTATTTTGTAGTTTACCGCTGACGAATACTCGGGACGCAATTTATTTTTGATGTGTAAATATGTTTCTTCTTCTATGCCAGACTCTGGATTAAAGAATTTGTAAGATATAGATTTTTCCTCTCGATATTCAACAACTGGCAGCTGCTCTGCATATTCTTGAACGCTTCTTATTTGTGCGATTCTTCCTCTTGCGATTCTTATAAATTTGTAGCCATAGCCGGAATTCATTTGGCTACCAAGGGTTTTAACGTAGACATCCTTATTCCAACGTTTCTCTATTTTGAATAAATCACTTGAAAATACTCTTTGTATTTTAAACATAGTTCTTCTAAAGGATCCAAAATAACTATGTGTATTTTTTTCAACCATAGTCACTAGATTATTTATTACATTCATTTCTCGTTCTTCGAGTAAGAAAGAAAGCTCAAGTCCATAATTTAGCAAACGATGTATTGAGTGTCCTGATTCGTAGAGAGTTTTCTTTGTATCAGATCCAGTTGTTCTTACCGCTCGAATAAATTTATCGTCTATATTAAGAGATTTTCGAATAGTGTTTCGCAAAATAATTGATTTAGCAGTCGTTTCAATTGGTGACCACACAGAACTTATTAATTTTGGCGCAACTTTCAAACCAATCGCTGCTAACTTTTCAGGAACTAATGGCGCAAATAATATGTCCATGAAACAGGAGCCACTGATTTTCACTTCAGTTATGTCTTTGAAGCAACTAAAGAAGGGAATCCAGTTTAGTAAACTTTCTTCCTTATGTTCTTCCTTCGCGATATTTTGTCCTTGCTCTTTTCCTATTATAAACAGAGCATTTTTAAAATTAGTATTTTTTAAATCGACTACTCTTTCTAAAAAATCTTTAAACTTCTCTTTTTCGCTTTTCAATACTAAATTACTGTTTCTGTGAAAACCGACATCTTTTAGTTCAAGTTTTTCTCGAAATCTTTTTGGATTGTCTGCATCTCTGAGCAACTCAAGATTGTCTTCCTCCTTTGAAATCAATGCGTAGTATTCTGATGTACTATTTTCAGAGAAATAAAATTCATATACTTCAGCTGCTGGTTTTATTTTTGTTGTTGTTTCAACCTTGTAAATAATCACTTTTGCACTATCAATCGAATTTATAAGATTTGTTCCAAACAAGCTTTTTATTTGACTGTACTGAGATAAACTATATTTTTTGCCAATTTCTTCAATTTGAGTCGTATAAAGTTCAGTCAAACTTTGCAATCTCATACCTTTGCAGAAAAAATTACTCTCAGATTGAATGTACTGAGGTACTCTCATTTCCAAAACAAAATCAGAAATAGGTGAACAATGTTCTTTTACAGTGTCTAGTGCAAGTGTTTTAAAGTTTTTGAAATTATACAGAGCTTGCCGATATTGGTATGTGATGTCTTTTTTCTTTAGTTCTTCTATATTTTCAAACTCTTCATGTAGATATAAAAATAAAAATTTCTGTGCCTTCGCCCATTCTTCTGGATTTGTCACGATTTCTTCTGCAGTTGTATTTTCGAATTTTTTTCTTTCGACATGTACATACAAAAGAAGAGCAGGTAGGCCGAAAATACTCAATGCTACCTCATCTACTTGTCCGGCAGTAACTGATTGTTCGACTGCGTGACCTATCGCTACAAGTTCACCAATTGTCTTTGTTTCTTGAGTGATATTTTCTGCCAAGATATTCGGCAAATTTTTATTTATAAAATCATTTTCAATAGTACTATTGTAATAAATATTGCTGTCATGATTCGTTGTCAAAAACGTTAGACCAGCTTGTGCGTAAATAAAATCAACCGACATAAGGGTAAAATTTTCTTGTGATTCCGGAAATAGGGTCAAAATAAAATCGTTAAATATTCTTTCGACTAAGGGAGTACTCATTGTATGTTCTGATCCATCTTCTTCCTGGAATGTCATACTTTCAAGAGACTCTTTCAATGCATAGGTTAAATTTGTTATCGTAATGTTATCTGTGAAAATTATTGTGTTTACTATAAATCCATAAACGTCGGTGTATTTGTCAAACACAAGAGAACTAATGATATGCTTGAACATTACATTTACAAATTCAGTATCTACCCTTTCATTATCATTTTCACCGAAAAAATCACTCCCACGTAATAATCGCCGAACCAGTTCTTCTTTTTTGGTAAGATTTCTTTCACTTTCTATAAAATCGTACAATCCGTCCGCAACAGTAGTTGCCTGATTTTTATTTTCCAGGGTTACAAAGTCATTTTCACAGAGGAAGTCACTAAGTGCGTTAAAGTAACTAAAGAGTGATATAAGTTGCACTGTTTCCAAAGGATTAGCAAAATTGAGTGTATTCATTTTCCTGTTATCGGGTTAAAATGTTCCTGAAAGAAGTGAACTGAATTATTTTATGCGAGGAATGCGCGATTATTGTTATTAATAATTTATATGTATTTTTAGGGAAGCCGATATTTTAACATTAATTTAATTGACAAAATGTGCAATAGAGGAAAATTTATTTTCGGGTATGAGTTCCTGAACTGTTCCCCTCATTGCCGTTTGCATCATAAATATTACTGACACCTATATTTTTTATTGTTGATGATGACACTATTTATACCTATAAAGAGTTTTGAAAAATTATAATTTTTTCAAATGTTCTTAACAATTAAACTTTTTTGCAGCGTTTCAGAAGAAATGCAATATATCGAGGCTAAACTATTCTATCAAATTTAGAATAGGTAGTATATATTAAATGTAGTTTCGATAAATGTATATAATATAAATAAAAAGTGTAATTTATTTAAAAAAAATTATTGTAGTGATGAATTAGTGAAAAAGCATAACATTCCGGTTTAAAATTTATTAAAAGAAATGTAATATTAAAAATGCACAAAAACTACCTGTGTTCGTCACGGTTCTCAGGCACAGACTGTCGCTGGACCCCGTTCCAACTATTCCCACTATCTACGGTCCCATTCCTTCGTCACGAAATCGTCTATGTAATTACGCGGTTAATTTAAATATATAAAACAATAGATTAAATTCACACAACACAATATCAAATGTTAACTTTACAATATAAATACAACCTTAACCCCACACTCGGCTATCCTGATGACATCTGCCTCAGATGTTCTGCTGCTTCTTCTTTTTCTGCGTCGAATACTGCCCATGGTTTCATATGGTCAGCTGCTGTAGATGTTGTCCTTGGTTCTTCGCATTCGCCTATTTTTTCCACAACATATCGGTCGTTCCGTAGAATTTTGACCACTTTGTAAGGTCCCAAATACTTCGCGTGGAATTTAAGTCCAGGACCGCCTTGAGTTCTCTGGATGGCTACGAGTTGATCTTTCACATACTCGTGCGGAGCCCTGCGTTTGCGGTCGTATCCTCTTTTGTTTTCGGCTTGCCCTATTGAAAAAACTCATATGAGATCTCATATGAGATCATATGTGGTTTCCTATATAGAAACTCATATGAAAACTCATGTTCATATAGGAATTCGTATGTGATCTCATATGAGATCGCATGTAAAATCGTATATGAAATTGAGACACGATTTGATATGTGAATTCATATGGGAAATAGTTATGTGTTTTTGACAAGAGATCTCAAATAAGATCTCACATGAGATCTCATATAAGATCACACATGAGATCACACATAAGATTTCATATGAGATGACACATGGAATCTCATATGGGATCTCATATGAGATCATCCATGAGATTATACAAATAAACATGCGTTTCTATATAGAAACTCATGTGGATTCCTATTCGATTTCGTATGTGAATTCTTATATCAAATCTTATATTAAATCTCATATCAAATCTCATATCGAATTCCATATCAAATCTCAAAAGCCCTTAATAAACAACAGATATAAATGTTTTCGTCATATACTTAACTGACAAGTGTTATTCCTCTGCAAAGAGTTTGTCTTTCCATGATTTGGGTCTCTATGTTCTAGTTCTTCTTATATATCTTTTCCTCTTCATGCTGACAGTGAGAGAGGTTTAACATACAGCCACCTTGTGACAGTTGTCTTAACTAAGACCTACATGAGAACTTATATGAGATCTCATGTAGAATCTCATGTGGAATCTCATGTAGGTCTTAGTTAAGACAATTGTCGCAAGGTGGCTGTATGTTAAACCTCTCTCACTATCGACATAAAGAGGAAAAGATATATAAGAAGAACTACACTGAGAGAAATCTGATGCAATTATTGTATGAAACATAACCTCGATTAATCATATGGAAGTACTCGTGACAATTTATGCTTGAATCCAAATAAAATTTGCAAGGAATCCAACTTTTCTTAGCACTCAGTTCTGCTTATAAAATTTGCTCGAACGCCAAATAGTTTTCAGGCGGAGTTTATACAACACAAGCTAACCTGCGTGTATACATAAAAGACCCACACATTTCTATGTTTACGTTTGCGCGCCTTATGTGGACACGCGGGTAAGCTTGTGTTGTATAAACTCCGCCTGAAAACTAGTTGGCATTCGAGCAAATTTTATAAGCAGAACTGAGTGCTAAGAAAAGTTGGATTCCTTGCAAATTTTATTTGGATTCAAGCATAAATTGTCACGAGTACTTCCATATGATTAATCGAGGTTATGTTTCATACAATAATTGCATCAGATTTCTCTCAGTGTAGAACATAGAGACCCAAATCATGGAAAAACATACTCTTTGCAGAGCAATAATACTTGTCAGATAAGTATTAGACGAAAACATTTAAATATTTGTTGTTCATTATAAGAGCATTTGAGATTTGATATGGAATTCGATATGAGATTTAATATAAGATTTGACTTACGAATTCAGATACGAAATCGCATAGGAATCCACATGAGTTTCTATATGGAAAGTAGAATCTCATGTATGATCTCATGTGTGATCTCATATGAGATCTTATGTGTGATCTTATATGAGATCTCGTATGTGATTTCATATGAGATCTCATATGTGATCTTACATGAAATCTCATGTGAGCTCTTATTTGAGATTTCTTGTCAAAAACACATAGGTAACTATTTCCCATATGAATTCATATATCAAATCGTGTCTCAATTTCATATACAATTTTACATGCGATCTCATATGAGATCACATATGAATTCCTATATGAACATGATTTTTCATATGAGTTTCTATATAGGAAACCGCATATGATCTCATATGAGATCTCATATAAGTTTTTTCAATAGGGTGCAGCCTCTGAATCTGAACATGAGCTTGCACTCGATTTTCCTCTCGTTGTTCTTGGAAGTCGGTTAGGTTCTCTTCCTCCAAAATCTTTCTGGCACGTAAACCTTCCTTCATTCGCATCTTAACCCCGAACTGGATTAAGAATCGAGAAAATCCCGTGCTTTGACTTGGCGCTTGATTAAGATACTTTTGCGTCTTTCCAACGAACTTGTACCACATATCTGGATGAGGCATTGCCAGCTTTGTCAACATAGGGATGAGCGTTCGGTTGACCCTCTCAACCTGCCCATTACCCCTGGGTACCCCTGTGACGATTAGGTGATGCTCGATGTTCTCCGATCTGCAATACTCTGCAAATTTGTTGGAAGTGAAAGCAATTCCTCTGTCTGATATCACTCTTCGTGGATTTCCGAATAGAAAAGCCTGCTTCCTTAGACGGTCCACCATTTCTGCAGTCGTCGTGCTCCTTGTTGAATACAACCACACAAACTTCGGAAATGCGTCGATAACCACTAATATGTGGCGATAGCTCTTCTTCGTCGAAGGTATTGGACCTAAATGATCCACGTGGTAAGTATCCAACGGAATCTCTTTCTCAATGGGGTGCAAAAATCCTTCGTTCCTGCTTGATCCTTTTTCCACCAGGATACAAGCAATGCAGTTCTGGATTATCTTCTTCACCTGCTGACTACTCCTGCATATCCGGGAACCAGTAGTCGTCCTTCAGTACCTTTAAAGTTTTCGCGGCAGCGAAATGTCCACGCTCGTGAACTTGTCGAATCAAAGGCATTGATCGTTGCCCCGTGAGAACTGGTGAACCTAACTTCTCGTATTCTTCTTTTCGAATCAGGGTCAGATCACTGCCAGAATCAATCAAAGTGATGATCTTAGATCCATTGATTGACACTATTTTTTCGTTTTTGCCTGGCACACAATTAACGACACTGCACGACTTGTTCGGCTCTGCATTTTTGACAACTTTAGTGCATTTTGCCGCGATGGGACCAAACTCGTTGCAATTAAAACACTTCACGCCCCGTTCCTTATTCGGGCAGTCTCGAGAACGATGTCCTAATTCTCCACAAGAAAAACACTGTACACTTTTCTTGTCACTTTTCGTCTTACTACTCTTGGCCTTATTTTTCGTCGAATCATCCCGAGTGATCCTATTTGATCTCGACGTTTCCGAAGTAGCTTTTTTCATCTTCTCACACGCCTTCAGTCGTTCCTTGAATTCGGTGTACTTGGTAGTTCCATACAAGATCATCTTGTTCGCTGGTTCATCAAGGATTCCATTAATTGTATATTTAATTAACAAGTCTTCTTCTAGGACACCTCTAGAAGCTAATTCTTTCATCGCCAGAGCATATTCGCGAACTCCTTCACCTATCTTCATTTTTCGTTCCGTCAGTAATCGATGAAGATCGGCACTGTTCAGTTTCGACCAAAACTCTTCTTTCAAGGAGTCCCTTAGTTTCGTCCACGTCTTTATTCCTCTTTCACCTTGAATAAAAGTTTTTGCGAGGCTTCTCAGAGACTTTTTGGCGAAAATCAGCATTCGCAAATCGTCCCACTCAAAAAGAATAGCAGCTTTTTCAAAATCACAAATCCATCGTTCGATAGAATAGTCATCTTCTCCGGTGAATGGACGGATCGATTCTTCTACGTCTTTGTAACTGAGAGCGAACCTCATAGCGCTTCGTTTTTCTCGATGATTCTCAAGCTCAATCACCCGCCGATTTCTACGCTCGTCCCGATGCCGCTCGTCATTTTCTTCTCGATTCCGATTTCCATCTCCGGCTTGTTTCTGACCGCGATCTTCGCCACGCTGCTTTTGCGGATCTTCTTCTTTATGCGAACCTATTGACCCGTCATTTTAGCTGTCGTCTTCTCCTTCGTCTTGGCTAGTTTCTGCCGCAGTCAAAAGACTGTTAATATCCATTATTCCAGACAGAATATTCCGTCTCATTTGCTCTTTGTTTCCGTCGTGGTCAATACCCAGCACATTGCACACTGAAACTAGATCGCCTACCGAAAAGGCGCTCATGAAGTCCATTTTAGCGAGGAATTCTTCGGAATTCTCTAGAAAGGCGAATCCCGCACTTTGCCTTATTCTTTCCCTATTACCTCTTTCACCATCCTGCTCAAAAAGAATTCTATGAAGATCAAGAATCGTCTTCTTTGTAGCGAGTTTTATTTTTTCCTTGATGGCGGGAATCTGTTCGAGACGTTCCATAATTACTGGCACACAGATACACACGCACAAGCAAGTTCACTAAGGCGTCGTTACGTGCAAACTCACCACGATGCTGGGCCTTCAATATGGCCGCTAAACCACATATTGCCGCGTTTGTCTTTTCCACAATGGCGAGCACGTTTTCGCTTTTAACGAACCTCATTGTTCATGCGTCTTGACTTCGTCTTCGATTCAAATATTTCTGTCCATTAACCGCACTCTTCATATCAACTTTTCCACACATCCCAGACGAGCCCCCCATTGTAGGGATGACTTAGTAAAAAAGCATAACATTCCGGTTTAAAATTTATTAAAAGAAATGTGATATTAAAAGTTCATAGAAACTACCTGTGTTCGTCACGGTTCTCAGGCACAGACTGCCGCCGAACCCCGTTCCAACTATTCCCACTATCTACGGTCCCATTCCGTCGTCACGAAATCGTCTATGCAATTACGCGGTTTATTTAAATATATAAAACAATAGATTAAATTCACATAACACAATATTAAATGTTAACTTCACAATATAAATACAACCATAACCCCCCATTATATTTTTTATTTTATAAAGAAACAATGTTCTCAGTGGATTTTACGAAATTTGTTTAGAGCATCATGAAGAAAAAGTTTTTCATGATTCTATTGCAATGAAATCATAAAAAATACCTCTTCACGATAATTTAAAAAAATTTCGCAAAATCCACTGAGAACCTTGTTTCTTTATAAAATAAAAAACATAATTTAAAAAAATTTAAACAAATTATATTTTTTATTTATATTCTATATATTTACCAAAATTATGTTTTCTAATTACTATCATTTGAAATTTTATTAAAATCGGTTCAGCCAATCATCATGGACTATAAAAAAAATGTAGGTGTCATTAATATTGTTGATCCAAAAAGGAATGCGGGGGCCAGTTCAGGAATTCTTACCCTGATCCGAATATTTAAGTTACCGATACTTTATTTCTCAGAGTATTTAACGTCTTGAATTTTCATGTGTCAGAATGTTTAACTGAAACTTCATTTATCAGAGTTTTAAATTTTCCGAATACCAAAATTCCAGAATGTGCATTTGCCCGACACACGGAATGCAGAATTTCTTAAAGAGCTTGCTGTTTGGCCGGTAATATTTCCGGAAAGATTACCAAGCAATAAATAGCTCCTTTAGGAACTCTACATTCTGTGTGTCGGCCAAATGCACATTCTGGATTTTTTGTATTCAGGAAGTTTAAGACTCTGATAATATAAATGAAGTATCAGTTAATTAACGAGCAATGGTACTGACAGTCTGAAAAATAGTTATTATAATTGCTTTATTGCTTCCTCATAGAGAAAGTATTGTTTTGATTATTGAAATAGAAAATTCATATTTTAATGTAATATGTTTTTGTGGAAGTGTGAACAATTTTATTTTTCACAAAATCACAGTGAGCCAGATTGCAAAAAACCTGGCCAAAACCCCCCAAAAATTTTTTTTAATTTAAAGATTTGAACTATTGAATAAAGTAATTGACATATTTCTGCATACTGTAGTGAAATATTAGAAAGCACAGGGTCCAATAAAAGTAATATACGTCAATTCAATGTTGACCTACGCGTTCCATTGGTTCGCTACCTAATAGTGCTGAAAAACGTGTAGTTACTTTCCGGAGGAATATATTTTAACTGTGTGCGTCAATCTTCATGGTACAAAATGGAAAATATTTCTATAGGTATGTATTTTAATATCCTGTAATCCAATTAAATATTATTATTGTTGTATTTCGGAAATTTTACATATTTTAAGGTTATCTTTTCTTAAATTACTTTTCTTGGAAATTTGATACCCTGTAACCACTTTCTCTTTTGTATATTAATATAGAAATATATACACGGTGTTCAGAAATTTTGTAGACAATTACATGTAATTGTTTTTTTTTTTAGGTTAAGAGCATGTGATGGAGAATGACGTCACGGTATAAGCAAAATTTGTCCATAAAATTTATCTTAAAAAACTAAATATTTTGACACAAAACCTTATAGAATTACTGAAAATATCATTAAGAAGGTCTCTCTGACCCAAGTTTGTTTAACTATTGCCTTGAAGTTAATTTTTAAAAAAAATTCTGATTTTCGGAAAATTAAAACAATTAATTTTAACGAAAATTTAAACAAACTTTGATCAGAGAGACGCCCTTCCATCACATGCCCTTAAGGTCAAAAGAAAAGCTTTAAGATTTTTAAAATTAGGGACTTTTAGTTGCTTAATATTAGAATATTAAATAACAAAAATTTATATTAATTTTTTAATATGTTACAGATAAGGATAAATATACTCGGATTTATAAGAGAAAAGACGAATCGACGAATTAACAGACATGGAGGACGAGTTTGATTAAATTTAATTAAAAGAAGCTTGATATAGGTGAAAAAGACTGTAAGAAGATGTAACCAGTGACCCTGCGTAGCTCAATGTTAGAGCATTCGACCGGCAATTGAAAGACCTGGGCTCGATTCCCAGCGCAGTAGAGGTTCATTTTTTCACAGTTTTTCAATTTTAAAAATTAATTATCAGAGTCATCTGGGTGGAAATCACCATATCTCTGAATTTTCAAACGTGCCGATCAGGTAGGTTTCTAGTTCACAAACCCAAGTGAATGTTACTCCTGATTGGCCAATAAGTTTGACGTCAAAAATTCAGGGAAAATTTGAAATAGTTGAATTCCTCAATTTCTAGTATTAAGTTTTATATATTTTAAAATTTGAACTGTTATAATAAATTTACTATTTGGAAAATTTGACTTTCATTTCTTAATCAGTAACTGTAAAAACCCTCTAAATTCTAATTTATGTTAAAGTTTGGGAATTTTTAAAAAATTTGTCCGCTATTTTGGGTACGTCATATTTAATTTTAAAAAGCTAAGTTTAGATTTGTAACCAGCAACCCGAAAAACCCCTAGATGACAATTTATATCAAAATCCGTTAATTTTTTTTGTATTTCCGTCATTTTGGATCCGCCATTTTGAATTTTGAAAAACTAATATCGGATTTGCAATCAGCGACCCCGAAAACCCCTAAGTAAGAAATATTAGCAAGTTTTAAGCACATCTAGGTGTTTTGGCCAGGTTTTTTGCAATCTGGCCTTCTGTGAAAATGAGTAGGGGAGTGGGCCCCAAGAAGATGGACAGGGCCCCAAGATGGACATTTCGTATAAAATTTTTGTTTAAGGTGACAGCGCCTTATGCTTTCTGTCATTTTTGTTGTTTGTATAGACTAGTGATGCACGGCAAGACAATAATTTCTTGATTATTGACAGTTCTCGATTGATATTAAAGTTATATTGCAATCAAAATATTGAAGTTTCATTTGTTTATCAATAAATAGTCTTGTCTCATTTATCTTTTCAATACAAGCGATAATATTGAATCTTGGTCGGTCATTAACAAAATGAATTTGTCAATATGCTTTAAATTTGGTTAAGATTAACTAAGGTTAATGCAAAAATTTTAAATGAACTAATTTAAAAATTCTGAATTTAAGGTAACTAAGCCAATATTCGATCCCAACTTGTAGTCGATCAGTCATAATTTAATAAGATAAAATTAATTAACAGTTTTATTGCATTGATAAAAATAAAGATTGAAATATTCCAAGTGGTATTTGGTATCAGTATTATTAAAATACTAATTAATTTCATCCAATTAAATCACCACTGATCGACTGTAGGTTCTGTTACATAAATAAAGATTTTTTAATTTTTAAAACCATTGTATTTGAATTAATATAAGTTCAGTTTATTTCTAAGAGTAGGTAATACTACACTTTATACTAAAACTTTCCTAATTTAATTGAAACTTTTTTGGAATTTATAAGTATAATATCTTAAATTTTTTAAACTGACTTTAAATGGAAAATTGGATCGAATTGGATATTTTAAACGTTACTTTAATTCTGAAAAATTTGTTAATATGCTCTTAAAAATTTTAAACTTACCAAAATATGTATTTTAAAAAAATGTTGAGCAAAATCTTGAATTCTTTAATTTTTATAACCTCTTTTAAAAATTGTAAAATATTTATTTTTCTTTAATTTTAACAAAATCTTAATTAATTGTAACAAATTTTTAGTTTTTATGTGATAATATTTTAAGGTTTTCAATCAAAGAATGCAATTTTAAATGTTTAGTCTTTGATAAATAAATGAGAATATTTGTATCCTCACTATCAATATTTTTAAATGTTTATTATTGTTAAATAAATCAAAATATTTGTATCTTAACTATCAATACTTTTAAATGTTTAGTCTTCGATAAATAAATGGAAATATTTGTATCTTAAGTATCAATATTTTCTTAACGTTATTTAGTTTTTTTTACTATTTTATTATTATCGTGTAGTTTTTAAATTATTGATTAACATGGGTAGAGATTTAAGGTTAGAAAACCGATACGAATGAAATTTTTCTTTTAAAATAGTTATTAAAAAATAAATAACTTTGACTTAAGAGTCAACTCTAAGTTTCATTATTTTACAAGAATATTTATTTTTTACAATTTGACTTTCTACACCTTTTTATTAAAATTGTACATAATAAGTTAAATAAGTCTTTTTTAGTATCAGTATTCATTGCTTTAATTTAAGAATATAAAAACACCTCTTCTCAACAAGTTGAATGACTCAAAATCAGTATGATATATTTTTTTTCACAACAATATTTTAGAATATAATTGTTCATTTTTTATACATCTATCAACATCTTTCTGATCGAAGTAATTAAAATTCCTAGCTTTAACGTTATTTATTTTTGATAAAACAATGAAAAAATCCTTATGCAAAATTGGTTTCTTAGCCCTCACGCACACCTCTTGTAAATTACAAAAAATTACAAAAAATTTTCAATTTTTAATGATCTTTAATAAACCTTTAAAGAGTTTAGTTTCTTTAAATATTTAATAATTATTTATAATAATAATAAATAATAAAATAATAAAATAAAATCTCAATAAAAAGAATTCTTTGTTTTTAGCCTAATGAACTTTATTTATTGATATTTATTGATTTTTGTAAAATGTTTTTACATTTTGTTAAAAACGAACACAAATATTATTAAATAAAGTCGATTAGGCCAGAAACAAAGCAGAACTATTTTTATTAATCTTTCTAATTAATAAATAAAACTTAAAAAACAGAGTAAAACCATATTTAGAAATTATAATTAATATATTACTTTTAAATACAAAAAATAACATGTTTACTTCATGTGTCAAAAAAAAGGAATCAATAATCAAGAATACTGCTTAATCTCGCTTGAATATTAATTTTATTGACTCAATTGTCAAGAAGCGGTTAACTTCTCACTCTTGATTTTCAAGATACGTTATTGAACTCGATTGTTTCTTGGTTTTTTCGCTTGAATGCATCACTAGTCAAAACGGGAGTTAATTTTGACGCTCGTAGGCACATTTGTTTGCATAAAACAAATGTTTAAAAAATTCCTTATCTCAAATACTTTTGTCTACCATAGCCCTTTTTTTTTGAAAAAGTGTCCAGTGTTTTTGAAAAAAAGTCATAAAGTGGAAATTTTCGAGCAAAGGACGGAACCAAAAATGGTAGTTTTTGTCAACAACAACATAAAATTCTGCCAAAAATTAAAACTTTTTTTGTTAATGTTTCTCTCAAAATTTCTAGCTTTACTCAATTACTAAACACATAATATTTTCTTTCTTAATGTCTGATAAAGATTTCATCAATTATCGAGACTACAGAAAAAATATACATTTTTCCCATAAATCGCTTTTGATTTTAAAATCTGGAAATAAATTTAATAAAACAATAATTAACAATCATTACAAACCAGATGGGATTAATATCCAATGATGCAAGAAAGAACTGTTAAATCTTTTTGTATAAAAAGAATATGTAAAATTGTAGTGAAAACAAATTAATTGTAAACGATTTTATGAACAAATTGAATTTTTGAACGAATTGAATTCGACTTTTGAGTGTGATCGAGCTTTTAACTATTTTCTCCCACCTAGAAGAAAAAAAAGTGGGAGAAGACTCTCGAGAAAATTTAGAATGCCAATGAAATTGAGCCTAAAATCATAAAATTGTGGGCGTAGAGGAAGAAATATCTTCGTATATAATAGAGCGAGCATATATATATATATATATATATATATATATTTTAATATGAAATAGAAAATTCTGTTTTATATGCCCCCAAATTATTCTAATAGATAAAAAAAACTTAACAACCCCTTAATTTTTCTTTTTTAAATTCATCAATTTCTACAAAAAAATTCAAATCAACTTCTATCAAGATTATTTTCAATTATTTTACTAGGGGTGTGTGTAGGGGTTGTTCATTTTTGTTATTAATTTTAAAACGTAGAGGGCATATTGCTGAGTATGTTTCACCATTTTAGAACTTGATTAGAATTTTTTTTTTTCGTATAAATTGATAATTTTTTTTTAATTTGTTTTCGAATATTTTTTTAAAGGTTTGTCTTTAAAAGATCATCAATTTGACAACTTAGGGGGTATACTACTGAATATGCCTTACCATTTTTGAACTTGTTTATATATTTGTTTTGTAAAATTAATTTTGTCTTCTGTGTATAATAATAATTTGGAAGGACGTAAAAATTTGTATGTTAATTAATTTTTTTTTAAATTATATCCGATTATTTTACTTAGCGTTTGTTTTTAGGGGTTTTTAATTCTTGCAATCATTTAGAAAAATTTAAATTATTGATTTTCAACTAATGAATCAAGTAAAAATGGATTACTATTAAATAGTAAAAAGTTTCACTAATAGTTAGTAGAAAATAGGTTAAAAAAGTGTTTAATCACACCGTAGCATTTGAAAATGAAGCTATTAAAATTATATTTGATGAAAAAAATGGAAAATTTTATTAAAAAATTTGTTAAATGTTGCTATTTTTCAAACTGGTTTTTTTGAGAAAAATGTATTTTTACTGTTGTCACAATAATTCGTGACATAAACATTTGAATTATTAGCAGAGTTTTTTGCCAAAAAGTACAATATTTAAAAAAAAAAAAATTCAAATTAATGTTGTCATTTACAGAAATAAATCATTTTTATATTCTTTATTAATTCCATATTATTATTAATTAATGATTTAGTTAGTTAAGTAATTATTATTATATTATGTATTTTGAATAATATTTCAAATAAAAAAAAATAATATAAAAAATAAAATAAAAAAATAATATATAAATAAAATTATAATGTTTTGCTTTTTTGAAAAACATATATTTTTATGCTTATGTGGAAGCAATATGTTTACGAGATGGGCATAACTTTTAACTACCAGAAAAAATTGTAGGTATTCAAATATTTTTGTTTGAAAATGAAATGATTTGTCAGAAGAAAAAATTTAAATTTAAATTTTAGTTAATGATTTTTATTATTGAAAAATTGAAAGTATTGGAAAATTTAATTTTTATTTTTACAAACTTTAATTATTTACTATTTTTCAACACCAATTTTTTTTTCTTTTTAAATTTTTTTGACAACCTATCCCATGAATTTAAAAAAAATTAATTTAAAAAAATTTTCAGTTTGTCAAATTTTTTCGTTAATTTTTGATTATATAGCGCATAATTCTAGACCTTTTCTAATAAATTTTACTCATTATGTTTTTCTTGATTTTCTAGATAACAGAACATTTTCCTACAAAATTACGGAAGAATTTAGAAATATTTTTTTTTTAAAAAGTGAAACTTTATTATTCTTTTTTCTTATGCTATAGAGCGAGCTTATTCTTCTTTTTCAAATATAAGATTAAAAAATGCTTGCTTCTTTAAAACATGAAATTTTTATTCAAAAATGTAATAGGAAGAAAATTACCTGGATCAATCCATATTATATTTGACCTAAAGTCGTTGCGGCCTATTTTTAGAAAAATCTGATAAATCGTAATAATGATATTTAATATCTGTACAATTAATTTTTGGCAAATATTTTATAAAATTATTTGTATTTGCTTTAAAAATTTAATTTTTAACTTGAGGTACACTGAAGAAAGGTTATGTTGACAGCTGCGAAAAATCAATAAAAAAATCACAGAAATTATTTAGATAGTAAAAATGATTTTATTTTTATTTGTTCAAAATATAGTTTAGTTTATATACTTATACTAATTGATTGTTATGGAAAAAAGTCCGCAAAATAATAGGTAAAAATAGATTTTTAAACTTACCTGTCAAACGTCAATATTATCTATGGGAATGCCCATTCAGTGAACGATGAAGAGTCATCATTGACACTCTTTCGTAGCTTCTGTCTTAGACAGGGGCTTGACCATCCTGCAGAGAGAAGTCCACCAAGTACTAAGGAGGTGAGAAACATAGTTGCTAAAACGAAGAACTTTTCAGCACCCGTGCCGGATAAGATTAATAGTCTTTGATGGAAGAAGTTCACTTCAACTCACCAACATTTGGCTCGAATATTCTCTACCTTTCTGAATGATCAACATCCAATACCACAGTGGTTAGTGGAAAGACGAAAGGTACTCTTACCAAAATCTGGAGACTTATCTAATCCAAAAAATTATAGACCAATAGCTTGTCTTAACATCTGCTACAAGCTATTCACTGGCATCCTCAAACAGAGAATTTTGACATCAATTGAGCCAGTTTGGAGTGCAATAAGCGAACAGCGAGGGTGCAAGAGAGGCCTGGCAGGTTGTAGAAATAACATTTTGATTGATAGGTGTATTGCCCAAGACTTAAAGATACATGCGAACATCGTAAGGTGCCTAAAGAAGCTAATGCTCATGTGGAGGACAAGGTTTGTTAAAACATCCAACAAAAAACAGGTGATGACTAACATCATCTTATTCAAACGAGGCGTCTTCCAAAGAGACTCCCTCAGTCCTTTACTTTTTTGTATCTCCCTCTTGCCTCTGTCTGTAGTACTCCGGGAAAAACACTCTGGATACATGTGTGCCAAACCCAGAAATAGAGTCCATAAGATCAATCATCTATTTTACATAGACGATCTTAAGCTCTATGGCTCCAGTAAAGAAGCATTAAAAATTCTGGTGTTTGCAGTGGCCGAATATTCAAGAGCTATAGAAATGGATTTTGGATTAGATAAATGTGCTGTTCTACATTTGATTAAAGGAAGACGAGAAACAGCTGAAATGCCGAGCGAATCTGAGAATATCCAACTCATTGGTGGCAACAGCATTCATCATCTTGATGGTGAGGAGACTTACACATATCTTGGAATTCCACAATCGGAAAATCAAGATGTGTGTGGGATTAAAGATCATCTCCATATAAAATACCGTGGTCTTCTCAGAAAAATTTAGTCATCCGAGTTACCTGGGAAGAATAAAATACAGGCCACAAATACAATAGCCATTCCTTTACTACTCTATACATTTGCAGCAGTTAAGTGAAATGTGTATAAGTTAAAAATACTAGATAGAGAAATCCGCAAGATGATGTCAATCCATCGTAGTCATCATCCAAGGTCTTCCGTGCAAAGAATTTACCTTCTACGAGATCGGGGAGGAAAAGGTCTAATAAATTTAGAGTGTCTTCATCGAAGAATTGTACTGGTTGCAGCATGTTCAGTGATAAACAGTAGATATTATATCGCGCGGCAGAAAAAGCTGCAAATGAAGTTAGTCTCCCATTTAAAACCAGTGATATGAAACACGGGTTAACATTGTTAACACTATTGATGCTTAAAAAGTGTGTCAAGGAGGCAGAACAATCGCTTCTGTTACAGGAACATAAAAACAAAACCTGTTCACGGGCAGTTCTATAATCTCATAAGTGAAATAGGATTGTCTCCAGGCCTAACCTTTGCTTTCCTTAAATCTGCTGGTTTGAAATCGGAGACTGAAGAATTTTTGTTTGCTTATTAGAATGGAATAATAAATACTTTGGGGTACCGCAGTCGCGTAATGCATGTACCTGTCGACAAGTACAAGTATGTAGAAAGACACAATGCTGCTCTTAAGGTGCTGTATTATCACATTCGGCACCAGTATGCCATAGATAGGGAACCCATCTTGCCGTATGCCCAGAGGGATCAGGAATTCGTTGTGGAAAATGAACAGTGTAAGATCTACTGGAATTTTCTTCTCCTGCAACTCATCGTATCAGTGCTACTAATTCTACTATTGTACTCTAGGATCATAAAAGTTAGATCGTTTGTGTGATAGAGTTTTCGGCTTCCGCTGAGGGCAATATTATTTAAAAAGAGAATGAGAAACGGATGAAGTATCAAGAGCTCATGTTCGAACTGAGTCGAACTAAGCCAATTAAAAAAGATACCTAATTGAGAACGTCAAGCTGAAACATTGAAGGTTCGTATGCAAAAGGTTGTCCTTCTAAGCTCACTCAATCTGGTCCAACAGCACTTTTCTTTATAATGTAATATCAAGAAGGTAGCTCTAAAAAAGCATCCAATAGCGGCAACAACAGCGGCAAGGGACAGGAACACCTACAGAACAGTGAACTAAAAACACCTCGAGCAAAAGAATCGCGCTCTTGCTTACCTTTCAGGACGGAAGGAGCAAAAGCTGATAAGAGTACGTAAGGCAAGAATGGGAGAGGTTGTTTTAGTGCGGTATTACCACAGCACGTGGTTGAGTCCCACACGAACAAGTGCGTAAAGGCATTTTTTCCTCTCCTAAACTTGTTTTGTAAAAAAAAATAACCCGATGTTGGTTTCTGAACCCTTATCGGGTGCGTCCCCGGGTGGTGGATAGGGGAATGCCTCCTAGATATAGGTGGTACCAGGGAAATGAAATACTCGGCGCGAACCAAAACCAGAAAACAATAGACAGTAAAGATGACGGAACGTGTGCTTAAAGACGTTAGACCCCAGGTAGGCCCCTCTTCGAAGGGTAGTCCTACCGTTGATTCTGATCGGGTGAAAGTCCCGGTGGTCAACGCTGGCAACGCTACAGCAGAAGACCTCGAATCTTTCAAACAGAAAAAGGCGGAGTGCTTCAGATTGCGCTTAGAGAAAGGACAGATCTTCTCCTTGATGGAGACAGAACTTGAGGTCATGCTGGAGCAGCTAAAGGTCCAGAGGAACGTAGCGACAGAGATCCAAAGCTGTCTGAAGAAATTTGAGCAACGGATCTCCGATCTAGAGGAAAAGCATGAGGAGGCTGCTCAGGCAGACCTTAAGCTCTATCAAGGTTATAAGTGGACCTATGAGGCCAGGTAAGAAAGAAGACGAATTAGAGAGAAGTTCCAGGCTAGGGGGATGCGAAGACTAGTCCTAGAATGTAAGAGAAAAAGGGAGGAGAAAACGTCACCTCCAAAAAGCAAGTTGGAGAAGAAGAAAAAAGGAGAGCTCTTTGCCGATAAGGCAAAGACTGGAAAGGAAAGCATAAAGTCGTAGGTGCACCAAAGGAATCGGTACCTAAAATCTCGGTGGTGCCAAGCAGCCCCAGGAAGAAGACGTTGCTGGTTAGAGTTTGGCAGGGACAGACGTTCGCATCTGCCTTGGGCAAACTCAAACAGGATGTCGATCCTGGCTCTTGCCAGTTCACGATCGTAGAAGCATGTCGGAGAATCTGCTTCTAAAATGAGGAGAAGATTTAGACCGTAAGGTGAAGGGAGCTGTCAAAAGCATGGGAAAATCAAGGGTCCGGAGCATCGGAGGATAACACTGAAAATCCGCGACCTTGACAATTTAACAGAGATTGAGGGTTAAAGCTTAAATCTTTGACTTTAAACAATACCTAAAAGAAGTTAATAAAAAAGTTTTTTTCATCGTTTAATTAAGATTTTCTGAACAAAAGTGTACAAAACTACATTTTTTGCTTTTGACTTTCTAAGGCCCAATTTTTATTTCAGATAAAATATGAGTTACCGACCTATAGTACACCCCTAAACACAAACCATCAACTATTATTTTTGAAATGTTTATGAATACACTGTCACAATGACATAAGGTATAGTATGATTATAGAAAAAAATGAAAGTTTTAAGAAAACTGCATCGTCCAATTAAATTTTATAAAACGGTTTACAATAAATTTAAGAATGTTTGATTTGTGATAAAATTAAATTAAGTTATTGTTTTTGTTTTAAATATTGTCTAACTTAAAATCATAAAATCTTTCTTTATAAGGCCAACATTCGAAAAATATATTGGTGTAATAAGTTGTAAAGAACATTTTAAAAATGTTTCAAAATACTCAAATAACTTTTTTTTTAATAAAAGATTTTATAGTATTGTATCAAACAACATTTTACACTTTAGGCAATATAAGCCCCAATTTTAATTTTAGACCAAAAAATCAATTGCGACTTAATCTTTTACGTGTTTTTTGATTTTTTATAAAAATTTGTAAACTCAATTGTGTCGAATTGCTTTTTTATTTTGGGTCTTATAAGGCCCCTCTTAATGGAGGTGAAGGAGCGCCTAGGCGTTGATATTCCATAATTAGTTGGGTTAATTTAACAGGGATACCGGGGGGTTGGGGTGCTATAATAAACTGAATTGTTTTTAAACTAATACAGGGTGATTCGGGTGTCATAAAAAATAAAAACTGTTTTAAAATAAAAATTGATAGGTAGACTATTCATGTAGACTATTTTCATCGGCGTTGACACGTTTTTGTATTTTTTTTTTAGAAAACTGTAAACTTTTGGTAAAAAATATATACAACACAAAACGTCTATTTTTATTCGATCTACAACTTTTGTCTAAAATATTTGAATTATTATGGTAGTTTTTTTTTATGGTTTTTATCATAATAATCAAATTCGCGCTGATTTTCACTATTTTTTTCGTAATTAGCGTATTAAGATACATAAGCGTATCAAGTTTCATTAAAATGCTACACTGAAAAGAGGTTAGGAAATCGGTCAAACTTAGTTCCTTACAGCAGAAGTATTATAACCTCCGAATAACAGCAAATCCACTTTGGTGTTGCTCCTGCATTATTTTGGTATACATATATTGTACCAAACGTGTTCCCCAGGACGTAAGATAGCTACTGCTCTAAACTTTGGTACGGCCCAATCTTTATTTCACATCCAAAAGTAATTTGATATACTATTATTTGCATATTTTAAGATATTGAAAAAAACTTTACACTTACAACACAGGAGAATTTTGTATTTTTAGTCCTATAAGGCCCAATTTGTATTTTAGGGCCAAAAATAAACAGCTCTGTTATTAGTTACAAAATTTCTTATGTTTCAAAAGATTTTCAGGTCAGAGATGTACAATATTTCATTTTTTATTCTGGGTCTTATAAGGCCCAATTTTTATTTTGGGCCCAAAATGAACAGTTGTATTATTAGTTACAGAATTACAAAATTTCTGATATTTTAAAAGATTTTCAGGTCAGAAGTGTACAAAACTACATTTTTTATTTTGGGCCCAAAAATGTATTTCAATATTAATGAACTACAATAATACGGAAATAAACACATTTTTTGCAAAACTTCAAAAAATGATTTTCTATGCATGTGTATGTGTACTTATGTGGCACTGGCATATCTCAGCTTCTAATTAATATTTTTTCAGTCTGTAAATTGGAGATCCTTAGTTGGGCTAATAGATATTTGCACACAAAATTTCACTTCATTCGGTCGAGTCGTTCTCGCGTGATGCCCGAACAAAGTTTTGATGCCGACAGACAGACAGACAGACAAAAAATTTTTTAATGTCATTTTTGGAGTTTTTGCAACTTGAAATGAAAAATTATACATGAATTTTTAAATTCGAAGCAATGTACAGACAAAACTTGGATTTTATAGATATAGATACGATACTTTAAAATTAAAATATTTTATTTATATTTTTTAAATAAAATTAGATTCCGTTTAATTTTGTATCTCAATTCTTGCCAAACAGAATTTATATTAAAATTAAAATGTTGAAAATATTTTTATTTATCATTCCTTATTCAATTTTAAATAATTCTAAAACCAGATCTATTTAAACTTCTTTATCCATAATATTGACTTCATCCTTTAAACGTTTTGCTTTTTTAATTTCATAATTTTAATGTACGAATAAGATTCAAAATATCATTAAAAATTTAAATTGCCTTAGATTTCATTAAAATTTGGAATAGATTTCAATTATTGAAGTTAATTTTTATAATTTTAATTCAAAAATAAATAAATTATTTAAATATTTTACAATTTAAAGAGTAGGTACCAAAGAGCGAAATTTTAATGTATATAAGAGATTCCACTAAAAAATATAAAAACATGTTTTTTTTCTTTAACTGAAAAAAATTTTTTGGTAAAAAATTCAATAGTCAAAAATTAAAACAGTTAAAAATTGTTTTGACGAGTTATAAGAAATAAATAAATGGTCTTAATCTTCTAAATTTTACCAAAAAAATAGTACTTTTTGTCAAAAAAAAATTCTGCGAAAAATAAAAATTTTTTTTAAATCCTTTTCTCAAAATTTCTAGCTTTACTTAACTACTAACAGATAATGTCAGATAAAGATATCGAAAAAATATACATTTTTCTAATAATTCGCTTTTAATTTTAAAATTTCTAAATAAATTTAATAAAACAATAATGAACTATCATTACAAACCAGATGGGATTAATATCCAATGATCCAGGAATGACAATTAAAACTTTCACCACACAATAAAACTCCAGATAGTGTATTTGAAAATAATTTTTCATCCATCTAAATTGAAATTTGGAAAATAAGGAAGAACTGTTGAGTCTTTTTGTATAAAAAGAATATATAAAAAAGTAGTAAAAACAAATTAATTGTGAATGATTTTAAAAACAAATTGAATTTTTGAAACGAAGCGAATAATAGACTTTTGAGTGTGCACGAGCTTTTATCTATTATCTCCCACCTAGAAGAGAAAAAGTAGGAGAAGACAAAAAAAGGGAAAACTCGGAAAAATACCGAAAACCAATGAAATTGGGCCTAAAATCATAAAATTGTGGGCGAAGAGGAAGAGAGTTCTTCGTATATGGCATTTTAAACGGACAGACAGACAGACAGACAGATGATTAATAAAGCACCTATGTGAACTTTTAAATTTTGAAATAAATGTCCGTATAAATAAGAATGGAAAGTTTATTTTACATTAATATAAATAAAAGACAAGTATATATTTTATTATATACTTACTGTAAGTCAGTAATTTCTGTAACTCGATGAAATAAAAAACTTGCACATTAAGAACAATATATTTGTATTCGAAAAATAATATTAGTCTAATCAATTTTGACAAGAAATTTAACTTTTTTACAATCTAAATTTACGCTTAGAAATATAATTTACACTATTAACTCAGCTCTGTTCTTCTAAGGGACAGACTTCATCATAATTAGGATAAATGTCGTAATATAAAGAAATTCCTGAAGAGTCCTGATGATCCTAAAAATATGTTTAAAAAATCCCCAATAGAATTTTGAGATTTTCCAAATGTAATAAAGTTCGTAAAGTTTGTTTATTAAAAATTTTTGAGAACTAAATCATAAATTTAAATCTTATTACCTCGTCATCGTTGCTTTTGGTCTCCAAAAACAGTAAATTCTCATTATTCTCATTTAAAATTGACTCACTATTTTCCATTAAATTATATTCTTCCTATTGTAAAAAAGTTTTTTAATAAAATAATCATTTAGGATTCTTGCAAAAATTAATTTTCTTTTCAATATATTTCTTTAACTGTATATTTGTTTTAAAAAAAAAGCCTAAGATGTAATTATATAGTTTAAAAAATTATTTACTTTGATTTTATTTTAATTTTTTGTTTTTTAAAATTGTTACATTGTTTATTTTGTAAAAACATTTTTCATACTTACAAAATGTGGATTCATACATTTTCCAATGTTTTGTATTTCATTGCTGAATCTGCGTCCAGGATTTTCGTAATTACAACTATTTTTATTTTCAAATAAAGAAAGATAATCTGTCGTCTGCCGAGTTTCTAAGGAAGTTAGAACTTAAGTGTTAGAAAGTTAATTAATATTAATTAAATATAATTTGTTTTTTGACATATTCTTGAAAATTTTAATAATACAATAAAATAACAAAAACATGAAAAAGAACAATTTTTATTGTTTTATAATGAAAATATTTCTTAAAAACTGAAAATTAAACAAAAATAACCTCAATAAGTTCAGATACCTTGTGAATTTTCTGCTTCTGAAATATGAATATTCCCAATCGTGACCATAAGAAAACTTATCAAAAACGTCAAATTTTTTTTAAACATTGTGAGAACATTAAATTTAGAAAGTCGAAAAATTGGCAAAAAATCAACAATTTTGAAAAAACTAAACAAAAATCTAAATATGCGAAAGTGACAAACGAATGTCACAATTTGAACCTTGTTCTTTTTTTTTTATTTTTAAAAAATAAATTTTACAAAAATTCAAACTCGTGAAGAAAAGACAGAATAATAATCATACGATATATTCTTAAAGAAAATACTTAAACAATACAACAACAATGATATAATAATAATCATAATAATAATAATATATGTACATAATCTGTTTCTTATCGTATTACATTTTCAAATTAGATTTTAAAAAATGTTCCTTTTTGTTCTTTATATAAAAATGAATATTTTGTTCTAATAATTGAATTTGATCAGCGTATTTTGTTTCTTATTTCCTAAAGGAGAAAAAAAATCTTTTCTAAATTAAGAATTAAAACAAATAATGTAAAAAATCGCAATAAAAATTGTGCAATAATTCCTTAAATTTCTTAGAAAATTTCAAATCTTTCTTTTTATAAGAGAGTCCCTTGTTTTTAGAAAATTAAAAGACGGGTAAAACTTTATACAATCTAAAATTCTAAATCTATTATTTCAGTTAGTTTATTCGCACGTGTCCGTTTAGAATACGTACACAGCCCGCGTAATCTATCGATGGCGTTTTTATTTATTTATTTATTTATTATTTGCACAATTTTCCAAGAGAACAAAAAAAGTCCTTTTCTGAAAAAAATTGAAAATATTCTAAATATCCTTTATGGAGAGATTTCAGATTAAGATAATCGACACAAAATTGTGACATGTTCTGCTTTTAATTTTATTATGAAATTTTGTAAAAAAAAAAAAATAGAAAACTTACTATACACAATAATTCTTTAAAATTCTCAAACCTCGCAATTTCTTGATCGTAATGATTTTTAAAAATAATCCCATCTTTAAATGGACTTGAAAGGTAGAAGAAATGCTTGTAATCATTGAACGATATAAATATCGAAGATTCATATATAAATATTATTAAATGTATTAAATTGACTAATTTTGGTTTCAGGCCTTGCGATAGGTCCCATTGAGTGAGGCTCTTTCGTTTTTTAGAGAAAATTCGAGCTTCATCAAGTGTCATTTTCAATTTAATTTCGCAGTGGATCCAGACTTTCAAGTGAAAAATCATCTGTGTCCATGGAAAGGCCTCTGCTAAATCCATCCTGAAAATTTAATTTAAAATTGTGATAAAAAATAATGATCGGATTTTCGATTAACAGAATTTTTAGCTCACAGAATTCACATTCAATTTTAAAATTCGCGCCTAAATCTTTCTGACTATATTTTTTTCTGCCGTTTGCAATTTCGGACTAAAATTTGTACAAAAGGAAATTCTGGAATTTGAAAATTCTCCCAAATGAAAAATCGGTTAAATTCGAATTCTTTTAAGGAAAAAAGCCGGTTAAAAATAATTTTTGTACAATAAAAATTGTGTGAATTCGGCGAGCTAATAATTTTCTAAAAATTCAGATTTTATTTAAAATCGATTAAAGACAAATTAAAACATAACTTTGAGCAAAGAAAATAATATTTATTGAAATTCTATAAAATAAAAATTGTTTTTAAAACGAAATAAAGACACTTGAAATTTTTTAAACTTTTGTTTCGATAGTTACCTTCATTTCTAGAAGTTTTTTATCCAAAAGACCGATTGCATTTTCTAGTTCCTGTTGACTTGGTCCAGAACTCGCGGTCGTATTTCCAAATTCTCCCATTTCGAAAGGATCGTTAAAATCACTTTTTTCGAAAGAAGTAGGATTAAATGGAACACTGCCAAAAAGATCTTCTTTCGCTCCATTTTGTCGTCTTGAATCCTTCAACTTTGGTGGAGGAGCCACTAAAAATTGTTAAAAGTGGTTAAAATTCATAAAAATCAAAATTCAATCATTTCACAATTAAATCGAAGTAACTTTTAATCGATCAATATTTTATTCGTTTTAAAATAAAATTTAAAAAATTGTGTCACTTCAAGTTTCAATCGATTTGAACTTTGATTTATAATTTTAATAATTGCTCAATTTGATCGATTCTAATTTCAACAAATTAAACTTCTTATGAATAAAATTTCAAAAATCTAATGTCTAATTTTATTCAGTTTTAAAAAATTTCCAAACCCAACTCTACGGATTTTAATTGATCGTAGTTTGATTAGATCGAAAATTTAAACAATTCAAACTTGAAATAAACCAAAACTTTAATCTACTCAAATTTTAATTAATCGTAAATTTATTATTTATCCAGATTCCAATTGATCCATATTATTAATTTATAAAAATATTTAATAGATTCAGATTTCCATATTGATTCAAATTTCAATTAATCTAAATTTTAATTGGTTCTAATTTAATTTTGTCTAATTTTCAATTTTTTCAATTTGCAATCTATTAAAATTTTAATCGATTCAAATTCCAATAATTTTAATTTTAAATCTCGTTAAGCTTTAACTAATTCGAAGCTTCATTTTTCAAAATTTTAATCTAGGCAAATTTTTTGCTTATTAAACAATTTTTAATGATATTTTTGAGTATTTTAAATTAATTTCTTATTGTTTAGAAACAAATAAATTCTATATTACAATATTTTAACAAAAATTATGTATGTTTCTTTATTTATTTTTCCACTTGAGTTTCTTGACATCTTTAATTACAATTCAAGCTTGACAAGATATATATTTTCATTAGGATTTAAATTTGGATCGATTGAATTTTAAGTTCATTAAAAGTTTGATAAATTGAAAGTCAGATTACTGGTAAATTAAATCGATTAAAATTTTTATAAATTGAAATTTTTTAGACGGAAAATAAAGTATTTTAATAACCGAATTTTGAATGCATAGAAATTTGAATCGATAAAAGTAAGAAAAATTAAACATTTTGTTAAATTAATATTTAGAAATATTAAATAGAATTTTAATCGATTTAAATTAGATTAAAATTCTAATATATGAGTTCAGATTGGTAGAAATTAGAGTTAATAAAAATTGCTAAATTAAAATTTCGATAAATTTCAACACGAATCGATTTAAATTTAAAATAAATTAAATAAATATAATAAATTTAAAAGATTAAAATTTCAATATGCCAATATTTGGACCGATAAAATAGATTGGAATTTGAGTAAATTGAAATTTTGATCAACGGAAAATATTTGAGTAAATTTAAATAAGAATAGATTAGAAATTGAAAAATTAATAAATAGATGAACTGAAAATATAAACGATTGAAATTTAGGTAAATTGAATTCTAACTAATTAGAAACATATAACGATTAAAATTTTAATAAATTAATACATGAATTGATCTTAAAATTTTGAATTGATGTATTTATTAATAGATTGAAATGTAAACATTTGATTACATTTAAATATTGTTAAATTGAATTTTGAATGCATTGAAACTGAATTCTATTTAAATTTTGAATAATTGGAATTGGAGTAGATTAAAATTTTAAAAGACTGTAAAATTGGTAAATTGAAGAAACGGATTAATTAAGGAAGTTTTCTCCATTGACATAACCTCAAACTAAAAAGTGGCTTTTCACACAAAAGAAAACTATTTTTAAAACTAATTTTACAAAATGTTGAAAGATCCAGTTGCACATTTATCAGTAAAAATTCGATTGATCCAAAATTGATTGTTAAATAATGATTATTTAATATTTTTTCTTTAAATCTATAGTGAAAATTTGTAATTTTCTTCCAATTTTGACAAATAATAGCTTATTTTTCTCCTTGAAACATTCTCTACAATTTTATTTGTTGTATTTTGTTAAATTTTACTTTGTTTAAAGAATATACGAAAATTTATTTTTAGTTGTTTAATAACTTTTGAATAAAATGTTATTTAACAAAATCTAACAAATCGAATTGTTGAAAATGTTTCAAAGAGCAAAATGAGCTATTATTTGTCAAAATTGAATGAAAATTACAAATTTAACTAGATTAAAGAAAAAACACAAAATTTTAAATGACGCAGGCCTGTAAAATTCCATCATGTCTGTTGCAAAAAAAATAGAAGGTGATTCTTGTAGATTTTTTGACGCAGAATCAGAATCTGATCTTAAAAATGGCCTATCACGTCAGGATTTTTTGTAATGTTAATTTAAATGGACAAAAAATGGCTGCTCTGGACAATTTCGGGAATTTTTTTTGGCTTGCCAATTTTTTTTTCATTTTTCTATATGGTATCGTATAGTATTGCTCTTAAGCTTCAAATCCCATTTTTTAAAATTATTTTACGATTTTTTAAAAAAAAGTTATGCAGATTTGAAAATTTTTCATTTAGTCAAATATGCTTATACACAGTCTCTCTAAATGAAAAAATTTCAAATCTGCATAACTTTTTTTTAAAAATTCGTAAAATAATTTTCAAAAATGGGTTTTGAAGCTTAAGAGTGGTACTATATGATACTATTTAGAGAAATAAAAAAAAATTTGTTAAGCCACAAAAAATTCACGAAATTGTCCGGAGCAGCCATTTTTTTGCAGACCTGTGTTATTTTATTAATTGACAACAAGTTTTGGCTCGATCCAATTTTATCTGAAAAGTGTTTTTTACGTGAAAAACTGTTTTCTAGTTTGAGGTTATGTCAATGGAAAGAACCTCTTCAAAGTTTAGTCCAATTGAAATTCAAATCACTTAAATTTTGAATTCTTGGAAATCTGAATAGATTAAAATGTTAATGTTCGGGTTTAAATGAGGAAAAATTTGGAAATTTTTAAAAATCATAAATTGTCTCTATTTGAATATTTATAGGATGAATTTGAAAAAATTCTACCAATCGACTTACAAAGAGGAGCCGAATTCAATCCATTCGATTGTGAGAATAAATGCGAACCCGACGATGACTGTCCGTTCAAAAGAGGATTGTTGTTGGATTGATGATGTGACAAACCGTTGATCGGATTTTCAAAGGCCCTAGGATTAAAATCTTCCTCGAATTCGTCCATTAAAAGACCTTCTAACTTTGTGCCAACCACGGGCGTTGATGTAGACGAATTTTTTCTGCATGTAAAAAATAAAAATACAATTTTTAGACAAGATTCACATTTTATAGAAATTTTTTCTTTAAGGGTTAACATAAAAATGATTGATTTAAACTTAGACTAATAGAGTTGCAGAGTTTGACGTCATATGATAATTACTGGTCAACCCTTAAAAAAATGGTAAAAATTCAAACTTAAAATATTTGGTGATTTTGCTGAAGTAAAAACAATTCTCCTATTATTGTTTTTATTAGTATTAATATTATTATAATTTATTATAATATATCATAATATATTATTCATATATTATGAACGCGTAAAAATAAAAATAACAGAAAAGAGTGATTTTTATTAAAGCTAGCAGACGACAGCGTTGTTTGTTTTTGGATACATAACCTTACTTTTGCATTGTTTTGCATATTTTTGTGTGAAATTTACTATTTACTATTTTAAAGCTCTTTTTAGAGGCTAAATTTCGATTTGACTTAAATTAATTTTTTCAAAAATTTAAATAAAAGAAGTATAAATACTTTCCTAAAGCACACGATTAGTTTTTATACCCTTTGTTATCAACAATTATAAATATTTTAAATATAATATTTAAAAATAAATAAAACAAGTTTTATTTACATACGACAAAATTTATAAGATTTTAGAATTGAAAAAAATTCCATAAATAATTTAAATTTGAGAAAAATACTTTAAAAACTTAGAAATAAATTGACAAAAATTATAATAATGAAAAATTGGAGAAAATAATTTAAAAAATTACATAATATATTTTAAATAAAGAAAAGGTCAAGAAAATTTCAGCAAAATACTTAAAAGTTTTAGAAGTTCATTAAAAAAAAATTTATATGTAATGAAAAATTAGAGAAAATAAATTAAAAAAGATAAACATAATTTAAAATTGAAGAGGATAATTTTTAATTTCAGAGAAATAATTGCAAAAAATTCGGAATGTACATAAAATACAAGAAAATCATAGATGTAATTAAAAATTGAAGAAAATAAAAGAATAATATAAATAATTTAAAATTTAATTAAATAATTAAAATATCAGATAAATAGTTTAAATTTTGGAAATTATAAAAAAAATTGTAAAAAAAAAAATTGAAGAAAAATATTTTAAAATATTACAAAATAGTTTTAAAAATTGGGGAAAATAATTGAAAACCGATAATAAAATTTGAAACTTGAAAAAAATAATTGAATTATGATTAAAACAATGGTAAAATGGAAAAAATACATCAAATTTGAAATAAATAATTAAAAAAATTGCAGAATTTTTTTTTAAATAGAAAAAATAAATGAAATTTTAGAAAATTATGGTCAAAGAATAAAAATATTTAGAAATTGGAGAAAATAATAGTAAAAGTACAGAATTTATTTTTAAGCAAAAGAAAATAAATAAAAAATTGGTTAAGAAATTGCAAATTGAAGACAATAATCTAAATTTGAGATAATGACTGAAAATTTAGGAAATTAATTTAAAAATAATTAAAATATAGAAAAAATAATTGCAAAATGATAAAAAGAAATGAATATTGAACAAAATAATTGAAAATTGAGATATACAGTTGAAAGTTTAGGATATTAATTCAGAAATAATGAAAACAATTGAAAAATGAAGAACATAATTAAAAAAATAATATGAATAATTTAAAATTTAATTAAATAATTAAAATATCAGTTAAATAGTTTAAATTTTTTGGATTATAAAAAAAATTGAAGAAAAATATTTTAAAAACTTAGAAAATAGTTTAAAAAATTGGAGAAAATAATTGAAATATGATAAAAACAATGGTAAGCTGAAATAAATAAATGAAATTAAAAAAAAAATACTTGAAAATCTCAGAAATGAATTGATAAAAAGTAGAATAATAGAAAATTGTAGAAAATAAATGAAACAATTACTAAATTATATTTTAAATAAAGAAAAGTTCAAGAAAATTTTAGAAAAATACTTGAAACTTTTAGAAAAATGAAATGAAAAATGATAAACATTATTTAAAATTAAAGAGAATAATTTTTAATTTAAGAGAATTAATTGCAAAAAATACAGAATATACAGAAAATACAAGAAAATCATAGATGTATTTGAAAATTGAAGAAAATAATAAAAATAATACATACATAATTCAAAATTGAATTAAATAATTAAACTATCAGATAAATAGTTTAAATTTTGGAAATAATAAAAAAAATAGAAAATAGTTAAAAATTGAAGAAAAGCATTTTAAAATCTTAGAAAATAATTTTAAAAAATGAGAATAATTAAAATTTGGGGAAAATAATTGAAAAATTATTATAAAATTTGAAAAAAATAATTTAATTATGATAAAAACAATGGTAAAATGAATAAAATACTTGAAATTTAAAATAAATAATTGAAAAAATTGCAGATTTTTTTTTAAATAAAAAAATAAATGAAATTTTAGAAAATTATGGTAAAACAATGAAAATATTTAGATATTGAAGAAAATATTAGAGAAAAGTACAGAATTTATTTTTAAGCAAAAGAAAATAAATGAAAAATTGTTTAAGAAATTGAAAATTGAAGACAATAATCTAAATTTGAGATAATGACTGAAAATTTAGGAAATTAATTTAAAAATAATTAAAATATAGAAAAAGATAATAATTGCAAAATGAAGATAATAATGGTAAATAAAAAAAAAATTAATTAAAATTTGTGATGAATAACATAAAATTTAGCAATTAACAATCATATTGTTTTATTGTCGAAGAGAAGATAATTAAAACTGAAAAAGTGATTGAGAAAAAATTAAAAACAATAATTGAAATTTGCGGAAGATAGATTTAAGATTTAGGGAAAAAAGTGAAAATAATTCAAAATTGCAGAAAATATTTGAAAAATGATAAATATAGTTGAAAATTGTAGTTTCAGTATAATCGAAATCATAAGAGAAGAAAATTTACATTTTTAAATCACTTCAAATTTAGTATATTTGAACAGTTGATTAATTAAAATTTTAGTGAATGCAATTTAAGTTTAAATTAACAAAAATTTAAAGAAATTAATATTTCTACATATAAATTTAAAATTTGAGAACAATTTGAAAATGTGAAATGTGATTTAAAAATTTAAAACAAAAACGAAAATTTTAAATAATTGAAATACATATTTAAGAAAAAACAATTGTACTATATTACAATTAAGACTTTGATCTTCTTATTATGTGCATTGAATCTCAAGTTTAAAACATAAACAATAAAAATAAAAATCTAATTATTAGTATAGAAATAATTTATTAATTAAATGAAGGATTAATGATAAATTCAGAAATTTAAAAAGATTTTTGTGTGTTCATACTTTAAACTTTCTTACAATTCACGATTGTTTTTTTTACCGACCATGTGTGACGTCAAACTCAACAACTCTATCACATTAAATATATTCTTACGACATAAAATCGTCATCAAATGGTTTTTCAAAACTTCTCGGAGGAACAGGAGGTGGTTGTTGAGCACCATTGGACGCATTTCCATTCGTATCGTTGCTAGAATTGAGAATAAATTTATTTGGACCTCCATTCACTCGAGGAATGTCTGTTAACGAATTTTGCGTCGTTGTCGTCGACGCTGTTGTCGTTGATACAGCAGGCGCTTCCGGAACGTGCAAAATATCCGGAATATTGTGCTGAGCAAGATACGACGAAACATCCGCCTGAAATATTATAATAAAGTGATGATAACGCCGATTAAATTAGTCTTATTAATCACATACTTGTGAATTATTTAATTTTAAAAATCCCCTGTTCGGGCGCCAAGTAACAAAATGAAAATTAGAAAAACATTATTAAAAAATCCAGATTTAGATGATTTTTTTTTCAAAATGCAAAAGTAAAAAATGTACCGATCCTTTGATGGCTGCAATTTCCTGCAATCGCTGTCTAAAAATATTATTCTCGTGCTCGAGTCGCTTGATTTTTTGCTTGAGGACCATGGTTCGTCGCTGAGCTTCCAAATCCTTGCCAGAAGTTTCTAAAAATCTTTTATAAGCCTGATCGAAAGCTTGGCCAATTGTCAGCGTAATTTCCTCCGAGAGTTTGTCGCTCACAAAAACAAAGCACATGTGCCTCTCTGCATCTTCCTCTTTCGCAATAAATGTGAAGAATCTTTTCTCTCCCTTATCATCTGCGCAGTAGGAAATCCGATGCAGCGGATACTGATGTAAAATTCGCTATCGGAAAAAGATTAAATGTTCGTTAATTCCAAAATTAGAATTTATTTAAGTAACTATATTTATTTTATTTATACTATGCTTATTTTGAGGGGTTTGGCAAATTTTTGAGCCTAGATTTTTAGTATAAAATTTTTAAAAAACCATGATAATAAATATTATTAGTAAATTAAAGGTTCAGTAACTGAAGAAACTTGTAAAGAACCGAATGAAACAGGAAGTTTTAAAATTGGTCTAACGGTTCTTGAGTTATGATTTCTACAGTTTTTAAGTCAGTATTAAATTGCGCCCTCTGTGGAGGAAATATGACAATATTTTTTAAAATCGCAATTTTATTTTTTAATAGTTGTCAATATACTTGAGAACATATAGAAACATTTACTTCATTACATATTAAAATTTCTGAGAAATTTTTTTTTTAATAAGGTCTTATTTATGGTCTCAGAAATTTACAAGACCCCTTAAATAATTTTATTTTGAAATACTATTTTTTTAAAACACTATTTATTTAATTTAAAATGACTATGTATTTATTTAAATATGAGCATAACAGCTGTTACGCTCGAACTTGATTTTGTGGAAAGCATGACAGAAAAAAATGACAGAAAAAATACCATTAAAAAAACAAAGCTAAGTGGTATTTTGGGTTATATAAATATAAACAAGGTGAAAATTGATATTATGTTTGACGCATGAAGATATTTTGAGGACTTCTTGGTTTAACAAAAAAAAAAAAAAATTAAAAGTGTCAGTGTTACTAGATTGACCATAGAATAATAAGATACAAAGTTAGGATTAGCATTGCATCGTTAAGGAATCAACGTCTCTGATTGGCCCGTAATATTTCCAGAAATTTTCCAGCCAATCAGACACGTGAATCCATTCTCGATGCAACGTTAAGTATCTTTGCATCTTTTGTCAGTCTTTGGTCATTTTAGTATCACTGTTAACTCCTGTGAACATTATTTTTTTTATAAATAAAATTAAATCCTGTAAACAATTTTCGATGCCGATATCTGGGATAATATTTCAAATAAATAAGTGGAATCTGTTATTGCAATTTTAAGTTGAAAGATGAATATTGTTAAAATTCTAAACTATTATGAAGAAAAACAATGTTTTTATCATTCACAATTCTAGGTTATGTTTTGAATCATATGTTATGTTTTAAATGTTAAATAATTTCCAATCAGTTTTTTATTTCGTATTATTTATTTATTTATTTATTAAACAAATTATTAAACAAATATCTGAAAGAGCTTAATCAATCTAAGTTATTTAATACATAACCAAGAAAAGTTAATAATAAAATTTCGTGTAACATGTGTTATTTTGAAAATTACGATTCGTGTTATGACAAAGTAATAAATGAAAAACTATTAAAAGTTTTCAAGTTAAAAAATAACGAGCCAGGATACAAAATTAGAATAATATACAGTTCTAAATAAAATTATTCAAAATATTATTTTGTGTTATTCTTTCTGTCACTTTTTCTGTCATATATTTTTCCATCTTATCCGAAATAAATAATAAAACAAACCTTTGGAGAAGTTTTTGTTTTTGGTTCTTGAATGGCCACTCCATCTATACTAATGGTGAGTTCAACTTTGGGAATTTTTGTCCCTTCGCTTTTTCGAATTTGTTGATTAAATTTAAGTTTGCAAATGGCGTCTTTAACGACCTCAATACCCTTGGGCTGATCAACTTCCGTGCTGCCCAAGTACTGAAAACCATAACGATAAAATTAGTAATTAGTTTAAAAAAATTTAATCTAATTATAAATTTTAGCTTTGAATGATTATTTATCTTTCTTGTAGGGCGCTTTTTGAAAATCAAAATGGCGGCTTAAATATGGCGCATAAAATACGTCTAACGCATAAAATAAATTATGAATCTTTTTATTGAATTATTAAAATTAGTATAAATAAATACATACTTAAATAATAATAATAATAATCGTCATGCTTAATTCAGAAGATTTTTAATTTTTTTTTCTATTGAACATTGTAAATTATAATTAGTCAAAGAAAAAGGGTACAAAATTAAATTATGCGCACTTATTTAACTACTTTGTAAATGCATTTATTTATTAAAAAATTAAATTTTCGACATTTCTTTTAAGCAAAAAAAATGTGAATTGTAAAAAATATTTTAAAATTGATTTAAAAACGGATATAATTTTTTCTCTGAATGTAAAAAAAAGGAAAGTCTCTAACTGTGTGATTTAAGGTGAAAATATAATTCGGCAATTTTACAGGGGAGGGGAGCGCACGAATTCGGCCGACCTCCACTCATTGTATTTAAATGAGTATATCTCCGGATTGAAATGTCCCCACAATACTTTGTCATGGCTTGTTAGATTCGTCTTTAAATTACCTTTAACATCCTGCCTTTAAAACTAAAAATCATCCAGTTGCGTAAAACATTTTAGTGGATTTGTGAAAACAAAACAAAAAAAATTTAAAAGTTGGACTTGAAAAAGAGAAAATTTAGAAACCATTATTTCCTATTTCTCAATTTTTAAATAAAATCCACTTAATCGGAGATGAAAGTCGTTAAACTGAGTTTGTCCTCGTGATACTTCGGGTCAATAGTCAAGGTGATATCCAAGAGAAAAGTCGTCGCATCTGTTTCTAGGGCAGGGAGCACGATTGGCTTCCAGCCAGAAATAGTAGCGATTTTGCTATTGCCTTTTACTCACCCGATTCTAAAAGGGTATCCTCCGTTCCGGCTTAACGGCAATTATTTTTATTAATAATATATATTATTATTATTTATCTTGTGTGAATTTATAGAAAAGAAAAGAAAAATACAAAATTGTATTATAAATTTTATTTTTTAATTTATTTTATTTCCGATGCAATAGAAATTCGAAAATTTCGAAATTTTATTTAGATCTTTAATTTTATTGATATTGTTTATTTCATTTTTGAGCCAAACTTCCAATTATACGTATTTTAATCAATCGCAATTTTAAAATAAATGCCAAAATGGCGGATGTCTTTTTTAATATTAGATTTTTAAATAATAAACATTTGCTGATTTCCGATCTAAAGTCAAAACTCAAAATGGCGGCTGAATTTTGACAAATTTATTGGAATTTCGTATAAGTTGAGATCTATATGTAGAAAAGGTTACAAATCTAAAGTCTGAATTTGAAATTAAAAATGACGGATAAATTCACAATCTGAAAGCCGAATTTAAAAATTAAAAATGGCGGATTCCATATGATATATTTTTTTAAATATTGGAATATTACATAAGTTAGTATTAAAGGTTTTAAAGTCACGAACTACGAATATTAAGTGCAAATTCTAAAATTTAAAATGGCGGATACAAAATGGTGGACGAATTTTAAAAGAATTATTAGATTATCATAAAAATTAGTATCTGTGGGTTTTTAAATTTTCTGATTAAGAATTTAAAGTTAAAATTCCAAAATTCGAAATGGTGAACAAATTTCAAAAATACATTATTACATTTTCGTATTTAAAATATTTTTTATTTTTATGGGTTTTTTAAAATTCGTTTTTATGAATCTAAAATAAAAACTCAGAACAGTAGACGATTTTTTTTAATATTAGATATTTAAATAAGATGGGAACTAATAAGAATATAGGTATTGTTGCTGATTTCAAATTCCAAAGTCCAAATTCAAAAATTCAAAATGGCGGATTCAATATGGCAGTTATTTAGGTGTTTCTGAGTTCGCTAATTACGAATCTAACGATAGAAAACCAAAATTCAAAATGGCGGATCCAATATGGTGGACAAATTTTCAAAAAATTAGCATCTACGTGTTTTTGAGTTCGCTAATTACGAATTTAAAGATAGAATTTCAGAATTCAAAATATTACCTAAATTATTACTCGGGTCGAAAGGGGGTGTGGTGATATAAAAAAATTAAAAAACATAAAACCATTCTTTTCCCTCTTTATGTTTTTGCAAGTAATGTATTCAATATTATTTATAAAGAATTTATTGCGGAAAGAGTGAAAACGTATTTTTATAAAAGAGAATTGAAAGTTGCATTTAATAGATAATAATATTGACATATTTGTCGAAACTAAATATTTGTGAAAATAATACCTAAAATAAAAAAAAAAGTCTTCAAATTGCATAATAATGGGGAGAATAATTTTGTTAAAATAACGATAACTGGCACCAAAAATAAAAGAATTATTTTGTTTTGTATAAACAGGAAAAAAATTTCGACAATAACAGGATGTTTTGAAAAATTTCGCAAAACGTTACTGAAGATGGTTTTGATACTATAAAAGGGCAAAATTTTCGTTTTAGAACAATTCAGTTTTAACTCTCGAAACAGTAAGTTATAAATTTTATAAAAATATATTTATATTTTATTATTTGTAACAAGTGAATTTTAATTATAATGTGGTGATTAATCAGTTATTTTTATGGTTACTAGGTTTTCGGTCAATTAATCCAGAAATTTTAAAATGAAATTTTTATTTCTCTGCGTCGCACTTTTCGTTGTTGTTACAATGGCTACTTGTGACAAAAAATGCATGATTAATGGCGCCCCTGTAAGTTTCAAAATAATTATTTATTTTGTAAAGAAATAATTTTGATACATTTTTTTTATTATAAAACGCGCAATAAAATTTTTTAAGCTCATTAATTGCTATTATTCAAAATGGCAATTTTAATTAAATTCCCCCGTGAAGTTTTTTTCGGTTTTTATTACCTGATTATTAAAATACGATATCTGCTTTTAATTAAATATTTATTTACTAACTTAATTAAATGTAAATTAAATTTATAAATTTTTAGTGTACTCGTGATCTTCATTGTTGTCGGGGATTGCGGTGTAATGATCGGACTCAAAGATGCGAAATTATTTGCAGAACGCAAGGAAATCAGGCAAGTAAATAAAAATAAATACCATGAAATAATTGTTTTTAATTATTATTACAGGAGTATTTAATAATTAACGTTAAAAATTAAATTAATTAAATATTTGTATGTAACAAAATATTATTATTTAATTATTTCAGTGCAAGAACGATAATGATTGCTGCCATGGAATGAAGTGTAACACGTGTAGCAGACGATGTCTTCGTGCGAATTAATCTAAATTTGCAAATACATAAGAATAAAATAATCTACTATAAGAACTTTCTGTTATCTGAATTTTTTTCAATAAATATTTTTCAAAATGTAAAAAATGGATTCGTGGTTCTTTGAAACTGGGTAAAAAATAAATGTACCACTTTACCCAAATTTCCCCTAAGAAATCAGATACATTTTCTAAAAGAAAGACTTACAACATAAAAATCCTAAAAATTACACTAGAAATATTTTTGATACTTTCAACATGTTTCAATTTATACGTTTCAAAAAAAAAAAAATAAATAAATAAAATAAACACAGCTCCAAAAACAAAAAACAACATTTGTGCGAGACACTACAATGGTCAGAATAATCAAATTGTCTAAAATTTTTTAGATAATCTTTAAAAACTGCTCAAAAACACAAAAAATCGCTTTGTTAGAAATTATCTGAAAAATTTTAGCTTATTTGATCATTTTGACTTTGGATTCAGATTCAGGGGAGAAAAAAATGTAAAAATACATTAGCATATTGTCCCGGACAAAAAAAATATTTTTCTGAAATTTTCGTGGTTTTTTATCAGTTTTTTGAGATTATTTAAAAAATTGTAGCTAATATGGTTATTCCTATTTCGGATTCGAATTCAACTGAGAAAAGTACGTAGAAATACACTGCCATATTGTCCTTAAAAAAAAATTTTTTTTTTTAGTTTTAACCCAATTTTTTAAGATTATCTTAAAAATATCAGTCAATCTGGTTATTTTGACTTTGGAATCGGATTCAGTGTAGAAAAATATCCAGGAATATACTAGCATATTGTTCCGAACAAAAAAAAGATTTTTTTGTTTTTGAGCATTTTTTTGAGGTTATTTTGAAAATTTTAGCTAACCTGGTTATTTTGACTTTGGATTTTGATTCAGTGAAGAAAAATACATAGGAATACCCTAGGATATTGTCCTGAACAAAAAAGTTTTTTTTGTATTTTTTTCGGGTTTTTGAGCAATTTTTTGAGATTATCTGAAAAATTTTAGATAATCTAATTATGTTGACTTTGGATCCCGTTTAAGCGAAAGAAAATACGTAGAAATCGCCTAGCATATTGTCCCGAACAAAAAAAAGTTTTTTTTGAGAATTTTTTTTTTTTTTTTTTGGGTTTTTGAGCAGTTTTTTGAGGTTATCTTAAAAATTTCAGCTAATTTGGTTATTTTGACTTAGAATTCGGATTAAGTGAAGGAAAATACGTAGGAAAACCCTAGCATGTTGTCCCGACCAAAAAATAAGTTTTTTTGATTTTTTGGGTGTTTTTGAGCAGTTTTTGAGATTATCAAAAAAATTTTTGCTAATCTGGTTATTAGGATTTAGAATTCGGATTCAGCCAAGAAAAATACGTAGAAATACACTAGCATATTGTCCTAACAAAAAAAAAAAATTTATTTTGTTTTTTTGGGGGGGTTTTAGACCAATTTTTTGAGATTATATTTTGAAAATAACAGCCAATCTGGCTATTTTGACTTTGGATTCGGATTCAGTGGAGAAAAATATCTAGGAATATACTAGCATATTGTTCCGATCAAAAAAAGTTTTTTTTTATTTTTTTCGGGTTTTTGAGCAATTTTTTGAGATTATCCCAAAATTTTCTGAGAATCTTGTTATTTTGCCTTTGTATTCGGATTCAGCAGAAAAAAATACGTAGAGGTACATTGCCATATTGTCCTTAAAAAAAAATTGTTTGGTATGGATTTTTCGGGTTTTTGAGCTGATTTTCGAAATTATCTCAAAAAGTCAAACCAATTTATAAATTCTGTCTTAAGATTCGGATTCAGTGGAGAAATAAACGTAGGAATACACTAGCCTATTGTCCCTGACAAAAAATTTTATTTTTCGGGTTTTACGGGTTTTTAGCAGTTTTTTGAGACTATCTCAAAATTTTTAGTGAATATAGTTATTTCGATTTTGGTTTCGGATTTTTAGGAGGAAAATACGTAAATACAAACTGGCATATTGTCCCGGACATAAAAAATTTTTTGGATAATTTTTTCCGGTTTTTGAGTAATTTTTTGAGATTTTCAACATTTTTCGCCAATCTTCTTATTTTGACTTTGTATTCGAATTCAGAAAAGAAAAATAGGTAGGAACACACTGGTATATTGTTCCAAAAAAAAAAATTTTTTTGATGTTTTTTTCCGGTTTTTGAGTAGTTTTTTTGAGATTATCTCAAAATTTTTCATCATTCTGGTTATTTTTACTTTGTATTCGAATTCAGAGGAGAAAAATAGGTAGGAACACACTGGCATAATGTTTCGGAAAAAAAAAATTTTTTTTGATGATTTTTTCCGGTTTTTGAGTACCTAGTTTTTCGAGAATGTTTCAAAACTTTTAGGGAATCTCGTTATTTGCTTTTGGTTTTGGATTCTTAGGAGAACATTCGTAGGAATACATTAGCACATTGTCCCGGACAAAAAAAATATTTTTTTGTTTTTTTTTGTGTTTTTATGCAGTTTTTTAAGATTTTCTAAACAAGATCCGGACAAAACTTTGGATTCGAATCGAGCGGAAAAAAATGCATAGAAATATACTGGCATTTTACCCCGAACAAGAAAAAATTTTGGGGTGTTTTTTATGTTTTTGAGCATATTTTTGAGATTATCTTAAAAAGTTAAACCAATTTAGTAATTCTGACTTCAGATTTGGATTCAGTGAAGACATAAACGTTGGAATACACTGGCATATTGTCCCGGACAAAAAATTTTTTTTTTTTTTTGGTTTTTGAGCAATTTTTTTAAATTATCTAAAAAATGTTAGCCATCTGGTTATTCTGATTTTGGATTTGGATTTAGCGAAGAAAAATACATAGAAAATAAATTAGTGTAGTGACTCACACAAAAAATTTTTTTACCTAAATTAAAAAAATTTTTTTTTTTTAAGAAAGCTACTATATCGAAAAAAAAAAACGATTTTTCGACATGATGGGTTTGAAATATTTCGAGATATTTAAAAAAATCGAAATCGATGATTAATGGGTAAAACAATATTTCGACTACTAGGCAGCAATATTATATTTGGTATAAAAACTGTTAATAATGAAAAAATTTTGTTAATATAATAATAATGAAAAAAAGTAAATTGAAAAGGTAATAAGTCTTTGTTTGAGAACGTTCGATTCTGCAGTTTTATTTTTGGAGTTCGATGAACTCGGAGTGTATTGTAGGTTGGTACCGCACTCAAGCATCTGGCATTCGAATGAACTATCCTTGTCGCTCAAGACGTTTGCCTGTCGCGATATCTACTCAAGTCTGGACCAAGAATACAGAGAAACGAAAGGCAGGCCACAACTGTACACACATATTATGCAACAGTACTTCATGTCACTCGCAAATACAATTAAAGAAAAGATTATTTAAAAATTCAAGAAATATTTAATTTTTCATATAGTTAATAATTCACATCGTTTTTTATCGATATAATTCGTTAAATTAAGTACTTTGTAAAATATTTCTAATTTGAGGTTAAATTAATTTAGATTTAATTAGATACATTTTTTAATTAACTTACGGATTTTTAAATATTAAAAAATAAAATATTTTAAATATTAAATTAAATTTTAAATATTAAAAAAGGGACCTAAAAGGCTAAAAAATTTTGAGGTTAAGTTTGTGATTTTTGTAACGAAAATACAAAAAGGAGATCAAATCTAGATATACACCTTTGATTTTTTGGTCTTTATTTCGACCAAAATATTAGATAAAAAATAATTTTTATTTTATATAATTAAAAAAGAACTTTTAATCAAGACAACACAAGTGGAAATTTTTTTCTCTCTTATCTAAAATATTGATCTTCTACAAATTTCAAATTTTTTTTAACGTCAATTTTTTACAGGCTTTTTTACAGTTTTTAAAAAATAAAATTTCGTATAGATTTGTTTTTTGGATCGCTGATTACGGATTTTTTATAATGTTTTAAAATCCAATATGTCCGATCCAATATGGCGGATGAAAATGCAAAAATTTATTAAACTTAGTATAAAGAGGTTCTTGGGGTCGCTGATTATGAACCTGTTCATAAATATTGAAAATTCAATATGGCGGATTTAATATGGTTACAAAATTTGAAAAATTATAAATCATGCCTTAAAATTCTATTAATTTTCAAATTTTTGTCGCCATATTAATTTCGCTGTTTTGAATTTTGTAAATTTTCAAACAATTTCGTATTAATTGACTCTAAAGTCGCCCTAAAGTTTCATACATTTTTGTAAAAATTTTGCATTTTTGTCCGCCATATTGGATCAGCCATTTTAGATTTTAAAAAATCCGTAATCAGCGACCCCAAAAACCCATATATGAGTTTTTTGTCATCCGACATTTTAGATCCGCCATTTTGTATTTTTAATAATAACAAAAAGATTTGTAATCAGCTGTCTGAAATTGGATTAAAACTGAATTGGAACTGTTCAAAACTAATTTAAAACTGTTCGTAACTAGTTCAATACCGTTTTTAGTAAAAAAGAACTAATTATTAGTTAAATTAATTTTTAGGTTATGTCAAAATAACCGGAAATGAACAAATTTTAAATATTGACAGAAAAAAAAATCTCATGACAATTATTACATCGGATTATTATTATTATTATTTTAATTCATTGACTGAAACTAAAAGCTTGAATTAAATAACTGAATAACCGAAACGAAAATAATTAATTCGCTAGAAGCTTGTTTTCCGTATTAAAGATAATAAAAATAAGTTAAACGATTAACGACAGGAGTGATTGTTTAAAATAAATTATCATAAATTACTTAATACCTTGACTAGGTAGGCGATGTGGCCTTTTTGAAGCGCATCCGGTGGGTGTATCCAGTTTCTACCCGTAGCTGCAACAAAAATTACACGCACATCGTGACCGACCTGCTACTATGTGCACCTGGCAACGGACTGAAAATCTTCCTACTTGATCTAATCTTACCATTTATTTACACAACTACTAGATTTACTGACCCCCAAGCCATTCGTATCGTTAAACTTGATCATTTCTTATTTTTTCGTTAAAAAAAAAACAGTGAAATTTTTTCAAAATAATTTCCCTTCAATCATTTTTTTAAATATTAAACAAACTGAACCCAATTAAAAACGAGATAAACAAATTTTGTAAACAAAATACAGAAAAATATTTTTTTAAGTTTGAAAAAGTTTTGAAATTGAAACTAAAATGTCCTAATTTATCATTAATAAATTTTAGAATTTTATTTATTTTTTTTTGTATCTTATGACAAAAATTATTAATTTGCAATTTCCAACAATTTTGATAATAAAAAATTTTTTAATCTTCGAAACTCACTTCCATTTTTGTTCGCCCCATTTTTATTGTTGGTCGAATTAGCCCATTTTAATAGAGTCGAATTCCTCATGTTGTCGGTCTCGGCTTCACACCGACTTTAAAATTTCTGCAACAGAAATAAGAAAAATTAAAAATTGTTTAAATAAACTTTTTTGGTGAGATAAAATTGAAGAGAATAACGGGACGATTGAAACGAATGGTCACATGACGTTAATCCGAATTAAACTACCACGAATATTAATTTTTTTAACTCAGGCAGTTGGAGCGGCCGAATCTGGTGGGGCGGCGCGGCGCCGAATTTAATCAAAGCGCGCCAATACATTTTAAGCTCATACGATAACTCTGCCCAGGATTAAGAAAAAAATCATTACATAAAAATAATTAAATAATTAACATTATAATTATTATTATTATTTTTTTTATTATTATTGTGATTACTAATATTTACATATAAAGATTAATTTCTTATTCTCAATTTCTTCACATGATTCTTTCCCAAAGATAAAATAGCAAAAAATTAATGCAATAATAATTGTCACCTGTTGTGTAAAAAAGACACGCGCTCAGGGGCGCAGTGCGCATGCGCAGGGGCGTGCGACGGTCACGCTCCTTCGCTCTTGAGAAACCAGCGTGAGAATTCGAGCAATGCGCTCGGATTGCTCTTAATCGTTACATTTTTGTGCAACATATCTTGCTATAACTAGACGTGATTCGCGACGAGCGATTGAGAGGTATTCGTTACACGACCCACTTCTTTGTTAACTGCATAAATTTCAATTTAAAATATCTTTTAACCGAGGAATAATCACAGTCGCCGTTTTCATAATTGCCGTCGCAATTACAATAAGTTGCTCGCGTCATGATTATGACTTCATGGGATATGCAGAGAGGCACTATTAACAGAAGCGTTAATGAATACCTAATGAGCGGTGCCTTGAAATACCGTCAACATTTATTTTAGCTATGAAAACATTTTTTTTCAAAATAAATCAATTGGGTGTGTTAGGCAGAACGAGACGAATCCAACGAGTAGTCACACAACGCAATTTGGACTCGATAATCACGAGATATCATTTCTTATAGGTCAAGGTTCGGCGCGGCCGCCCGAGCGCCAAAAATACGCAAAACGACATATTTCCGGATTTATCGACGCGAACTATTGCTTGTCACAGCTCGTTTGATTCGTCTCACTCTCGACTGAATGCTGAGGAGATAAAAAATTAGTTTATTTATATCTTTATGGAATTTAAATTATTTAAAACTTTTGTCATTTTTTTTTTTTTAATCAGGAACTTTGAATCGATTTTAAATGGGTTTTTATACTTGAAAACCTAGTTTTGTTTTGTTTTAGCATTTGTAGGATCAAGTTGCACTTCGCGTAAAAGCAACTGAATGTTCAGCAGATTGTTAACCGTTGAAGCTGTCAGCCTTGGTTACGAAGGCTAAATCCTTTCGCGTTTCATCATCCCATATGACATTATCCGCGTTTGGGCACCCGCTCCTTTCTTATTTTATAGAACTCTCATACAAAGATAGCGCCTTATAAATAAATAAACAGAAAAGGAATTTCAACTTAGAAAATTTTTTTTATTAAACATTTTTTTTTAATAGATAAAATTCCATTTTCTGATAAATAATCATTTACCGAAGAATTTATTAATTAATTACTAACGAAAGAATTTATATAATTAATTATTCGGTAATTAACGATAGAAATGTATTTTTTAGAAATAATTTAAATCGTAAAATATAATTTTCTAGGAAATGTTTCGCTGGATTTTTTTTTCTGTAATTTAAGTGTCCCTCGAGGTGGAACCTGACCTGAGCTCAATTTTTTCAATAAACATCGGCCTGCCATTTTAAAAGCACTTGAGCGTTGAAAGGTAGAGGTTTAAGGTTTAATGCCCGACTTCCTTATTCCTCCCACGTAAACGGCAAAGAGGTTGCTTTACTTATTGCGTTGCCTCGATTGTATTTGTGTTGGGTACTTGACGGTCCCAGTCACGTGTCATCAAACGACCTCCGAGTGGATCTCAGATGAATCTTTTCGTCTTATTAATGCTAATTTATTTTTTTTATGCAGAAAAGAAGTTTGGCCTATTAATCATTAGAGCTTCGTAAACTTTCTGGAAAGGAGAATCTGCATTTTAATGAAAAAATAATTTTTATTTTTAAATTATCAATTTTTTAATGCCTCGAGAACATGGGGGGTGTTTAGACGATTAAAATAAGCCGTTACACGATATATTCGTGAGAAAAGAACAATAGTTTAGGTGTGTTTTAATATCGGGAAGCTAATCGGCAGTGTCGAGAGGGAGGGGGAAGAAGAGTGAGAGCGAACGAAGAGGAGAAGAGGGAGCTTGGAACGTGAATTCGGCGCGTCTATTCTTTTCGTATTTAAATTACAATATCTTCTGATTAAAATATTATAATAATACTTTGTTACGACTCGTTGAATTCGTAACAAGCTCAGCCACAATATGACGCGATCTAATCTGGAAAATTTTTAGTTTTTAAAATTAGTATAGTTTAGTCAAGGTTAAAATTTAGTTTGGTTTAGGTGAAAGCAAGTTTTATAAACGTATTTTATTTATTTATTGATAATTAGTATTAATCAACTAAAGATTAATTTTTTGCTAAATTTTTTTTAGTTTTCATGAACATTTATGTGATTAAAAATAATAATAATGTTCTTTTTCGTCCAAGGAGTAATTTTTTAAAACGGGAATTAAATTTCTTTGGCAGTAAACTTTCTTTCAAGGCAGAAACAAATTTCAGTTCCTGCTTAGTATGTAACGACGTTGGCATCCCAGGAAAGAATTTCCAGTCGCATACACCGCGTTTCGTGATATAATCACAAGCCCTTAAATGTTCCAAAATAATTTTAATAAAAATTGCCACTTTTACTGAAAATTAAAAAATTTGCAATCCAAAAATTATTAGTGTCATTTGAATGTAAAAATTACAATATATAAATTTTAATTTAAAAAATTTGCAATATAAAAGGTAATAACAATAACAGATTTTTTTTCTATAAATTGCAAATGATTAATCTAACAATTTCCAGAATAAAAATTTTCAATTGATTCGAAAATTATTTAACATAAATATATAATTCGTAAATGCAAGTAAAGAACAATAACAAAAATTAGTTTACTGAAACTGAGAAAAATAAATATTCAAGAATTCAATAACAAAGTTTCAGGAAATGTTGCGCTTACGAAAGAACAATTATTTATCGAACTAACATTTAAATAAATCTCTTAATTAGATTCATAAAAAGAATGATCTTTGAGATTTTGCTTATTTGTTATCGTCACGTAAAGAAAGAAGGCGAGCTGTGCTTTCTTGGAAGTGAGTTGCATAAAAGGCACGTAACAACCGGCATCCGTGACGATATCGATAACAGAATGATGCAAAGGTGAAAAAAAAAACATTGCGAAAAACAATAGTTTCATGCACAAATGTAATTAAACAAAGTTATTTAAAAATATCTTTCGAAATTCACTTATAACACACGTTTTTAATAATTCTTTAAAAACATTTTGTTCACTCAATGGAAGTTACACATAACCGCATATTTCTCATTAAGATATTTTGAAATTCAAAAATATTTCAGAACAAAAACTCTTGAAATAAAGTAATTTTGGGATCTTTATGTAAAATGAATAATCTGGGTAGAGAAAAATAGAATTTACCGGTGTGAAGTCCCATGTCCGGAATTTTTGGTCATTTTTTATTTATTTTATTTATTCAATACACGGGCTTACAAAATGATGCCCTTTATAAGTAGAAAAGAATTAAAACTATAAAAACAAAATGTATACGTAGTGTGATCCAGCATTACTCTCTTACTTGAAAAAATCCTAAGTTGACCATAATTAAATGAAAGATATAACTTTGAACGCTGGCTTTTAGATGTGCAAAGAACTGTTATAAATTTGCTGTTATAAATTTCAGTCAAAGTGACAAAAGAGGAAAAGTCTTTAATCACTAATACTAGTGTTAGCGGGGAATAAAGTGCACCAAAAATATGCCAAGTAACAAAACTTAACTCGAATAATAAACATTTAAAAGTAATACAAATAATAATATTTTGGTAATTTTGTCAGGAAGGTTAGGTGCTGATCCAAACTTAAACGAATTTTAATGACAATTAAATAAAAATGTTTTAAAATTTAGCTTTAAAATTAGGGTAAAATCCCATGTGAGCAGAAAGCGTAAAACCGAAAGCAGAAATCAGCAGAAATCATGAGAGTGAGAGAGGTAGGTAGATATCACTGTCTCTCTCACTCTCATGATCTTCTGCTTTCGGTTTTGCGCTTTCTGCTCACATGGGATTTTACCCTTAGGGTGCCGTCTCATGCTAGGGATTAATGGATCAGGGATTAGAATAGACTAATCAGATAATTGGTCACATTGGAAAGCATTTTCTGATTGGTCTATTCTAATCCCTGATCCATTAATCCCTAGCATGAGACGGCACCCTTAGGGCGCAGTCCCATGATGTGTAATAGTAGAATAGTGGAATAGATTTCACCCAATCAAAATTTATTCCCTAGCGGTAAAGTAATGTTTTCTGCTAGAGACTAAATTTTGATTGGCTGAAATCTATTCCACTATTCTACTATTTCACATCATGGGACTGAGCCCTTAGGGTAGAGAGTCAGTGATATCTCTTTGTTTTGTTCACTCAACGTAAGTTACGCATAACCGCAAATTTCTTAGGGTAAAATCCCATGTGAGCAGAAAGCGCAAAACCGAAAGCAGAAATAATGAGAGTGAGAGAGGTAGGTAGATATCACTGACTCTCTTACTCTCATATTTTCTGCTTTCGGTTTTACGCTTTCTGCTCACATGAGATTTTACCCTTAGGGTGAAATTCTGAAATCAGATGGATGCGTCAAACGTTGCGTCGTAGTGAGATAGAAAGAGATAGAAACATATCTGCATCTTTTTCTTTCTCATTACGACGCAACGTTTGACGCATTCATCTGATTTCACCCTTAAATTCAATTAAAAAAACTTTTAAAATGCTGAAATTTTAAGAACAAACACTGTTGAAATAAAATAATTTTGGGGTCTTTATGTAAAATGAATAATTTGAGTAGAGAAAAATAGAATTTACCGGTGTGACGTCACATGTCCGGAAATTTTGGTAATTTTGTCAGGAAGGTTAGGGGCTGATCCAAACTTAAACGAATCTTAATGGCAATTCAATAAAAATGTTTTAAAATTTAGTCTTAAGGCCTAAGCAGATAGAAATACGGATACGGGACCAGAGCATGAGACAGAAAATGACAGAAACAGTCTCTGTCCTTTATTATCTCATGCCCTTCTACCGTAACCGTATTCATTGTGCTTTGGGCTTTAAAACCTTTCAATATTAATAACCTCTTTGATTTTTGTTCACTAAACGTAAGTTACGCATAACCGCAAACTTAAATTCAATGAATTAAATATTAAAATGCAGAAATTTTACGAACAAAAACTCTTGAAATAAAGAAATTCTGGGTTCTTTATGTAAAATAAATAATTTGGAAGAGAAAAATAGATTTGACCGGTGTTACGTGACTTGTCCGGAAATTTTGGTAATTTTGGTAAAATTACAAAAATTAAAAAAATTTACGGTCTTGTGATGTCACACTGGTTTAATCTATATTGAGAATAGCCTCTATTTTAACAGAAACTCATTTCTAGATAGTTTTATAAACAATGAGATAATTATACTACACTTGGAAATATGCGCATTGTAAAGGTGAATTATGAATATGAGAAGAGAAGAATAATTAAAAAGTTAAAAGGAAATTTTTTTAACGAGAGGATTCTCTTGGTGAGAAGAAAAATCGTCGTGAGAAAGGAGATAAACGTCAATTGCACTAAAGGCACGATTGTCATGCGTGTTTAGCACATGTGAATACATCATAAGCGAAGCGAAGTACAAGGCAAGGCTGTTTTTCTGCATTCCGGGCGTAGCACAAGTTCTGCGATTATTTGGAGAGCAACAGTCAGGTTTATTTACACAAAGTACTAAAACGTGTACAATCACTTGTTCTATTTCCCTGACGCAATTTTCTTTTCTATCCAACAGACCTGGTTCTAGTTTCTCAAAAAAAAAAAAAAAATTTGTCATTTTTTTATACTCGCAATCGTCACCAGAAATCGGACCGTAAATTACTTAAGGTAATCTACATGGTTGTTTACATGTAAATTACCTAGTAATTTTCAGGAAAAGTATTCTATGTAATTTACATCCCTTATGAATATCACGTGATCAACAAAAATACGTATGCAACATAACCTTAAAGTAAAATCTAAAACCAAAATAATTGCATAATTTATTTTAAAACTAGCCGAAATATATAATAATACCCTTAAAAATTTATAAAAGTCATTCATAGAATCAAAAAATTATGAAAAAAGTTTTTTTCTACTGCCGCCATGTTGAAATTGTAAATTACCTAGGTTGTTTACAGTTTTCTACGTATTTTACGTATTCTACCTCAAAATCTAAAATGACATGTCAATTTCCGATCTCTGATCCTCACCTGTATGGCCAGGGATGTAAAGGTAATTTACCTAACGTAAATTACATAGCTTTTTACATGTAAATTACGTACGTAATTTACGTCCTGATTCCTTCAAACAATGTATTTTTTCGGAGTGGGGGGTAAGTTACGTAATTTACAAATGTAAAAAACCCATGTAATTAACGTAAAAAACTTGAAGTCACGCGTAACTTTACATCCCTGTGTATGGCCTAACGCACAATGAATCGTAATCGCTAATCCTTAATCGTAAGAATGAGAGGAAGCAGGACAGAGATATATGTCTGTCCTACTTCCTCTCATTCTTACGATTAAGGATTAGCGATTACGATTCATTGTGCGTTAGGCTTATCAAAAATGTAAAAATTTGTATACATATGTGATGCGCTGCTAATAAAATAACCTAAGGGAAAACTTGTAGGTTATGTTTTTGATTTTGGAATGAAAATACACAACTCTCAATACCAATTATTATTAATCACTAAACATAAACTAAATTCTCTGGATTTTTTGTATTTATTACCGTTCGAGAAATGAGAATAAAAAGCGGTTTTTTTTAAAAGTTGAAATTTCGATATTTCTTTACTGGAAAAGGAAAGAAAAACTAAATTGTTATAAGAAAAAGACGGAGAATTATATTAAGTTGCTAAAAATTAATGAAAAAATATTGCTAGATTGATAAGTAACTAGCAATAAAAATTAATAACTAGAATTGAATAAAAAATGAGAAAAAATGACTGAGTATTTTATTATTTATAAAATAACTAGATATTAAAAAGGGATTACAAACGAGTACGAAATAATACTAGAATGTGAAAACATAACCTAATCTTTGGATTCAACAACTAGAAGTCAGAAACCCATAGAAAAAATATTGAAAAATATAACTAGAATATAAAAAACTACTAGAAAATAATTTTTTTTTTAAATTTAAGAAGAATATATAGGAAGATATATATACTAGAAGATTTAAAAACATGAAAAAAAAGAGTTGATTTAAATAGTCAATGACTTAGCGAAAATAATTGTCCTGTGTTCAATTTACTGGTAATTTTGAAACAATATTTAACAAATTAAAAACATTTTCTCGGGACAAAGAATCTTGATATCTCATCAATTACGCATCTAATTTACCTAAAGAATGTTTTCCTCACTGAATAATTTATCGCTTCCTCTCGACCTCACTTTTATAGTCTAGCTACAAATTACGAGCGTCGCTAAATGCGAATCTGCTAATGATAAACACGTGAAATGAATGGATGACTTAATATGAAGATTAATGAAAAAAATCAACATACACTGTATTCTTCAAGATTTATAACCTTGCCAATTGTAATGATTTTCTTGGCTTTTGTATGTTTCTTTAATTGATGCAATCATTTAGACAGCTTAAAATAGGTTATTAAAGTTTCATGTGAGAAAATAGTTCAATCTTAATCAATTTGAAATTTTCTTGTTTAATGGAAAATTTTCAGAGAAATGTTACAGGAATATTGCAGAGCAATGTTGCAGAAATATTACAGAGAAATGTTGCAGAAATAATGCAGATCAATGTTGCAGAAATATTGCAGAGATATATTGTAGAAATATTGCAGAACATTACACGGCAATGTTAAAGAATTATTAACAATGAACTATTAACAGACTTTCTATTTATCAGAAATTTCATTTAACAAATTTGACATTTGCAATGTAGCAGATAATTGTAATTGTACTTTTTTTTCTAAAACTTTGTTTAATACTGTTTCGAACTATTTCAAACTATTTAAGATTAAAATTATTTAGAACTATTAAAAATATTTAAAAACTCTTTATAACTTGTTTAAAGCTGTTTAGAATTAGTTCAAAAGTGTCTAGAACAAAATAAACACGTAAAAAACTTATAAATAACTCTTTAGGTTATTTTTGAAATTTTCGAACTATTTAAAACTTGTTTTTAAATATTAATAACCGAATTAAACTGTTTATAACAAGTTCAAAACAGTTTAGAACAGTTTAAAAACTACACTAAACATTTTAGAGCAGTTCTAAACGGTTTCGAATTTTAAAGAACAATTTAAATCTTTTTAATAAATATTTAAAGTTACAGTTTTATTAAAAACTCCGCAGAACTAGTAAAAAATTATTTAGAATTGTTTTAGCTAAACGAAGTTGTTTGGAACTTGTTTCAGACTATTTTGAACTGGCTTGAAATGTTTATTATAACTATTTAACACAGCTTCAAACGGTCCAGAATTTATTCTATTTATACCTAGTTTACTTTAAAAACTTTTTAAACTGTTAAAATGTAATGAAAGGCATTTAAGATTTATTTAAAATTGTTAAGAACCACTAAAAATAGTTTATAACTTATTTTAAACTGGATAAAACTATTTAAAACTGTTTAAAACTTGTTAGAACCTGTTTGGAACTGATTTAAAATTGTTTTTGAACAGTTAAAAAATATTAAAAACCACTTTAAATTGTTACTAATTATATTTAATTGTTAAAAACTAGTTTAATTTGTTCAGAACTAGACAAAAACTCCTCAAAACTGGTTTAAAACTGTTTAAAACAAGTTGAAAACTATTCCAAACTGTTAAAAAGTATTACCAACCGTTTAGAATATATATAAAAAAGTTAGGAGCTAGTTAAAATCAATTAGAATTCAGTTTAAACTAGATAAAACAACTTAAAACTGTTTAAAATCAGTTAAACACTATTTAGGACAAGTTTTGAACTGTTTCTAAATAGTTAAAAATTGTCTTTAACTGTTAAAAATTGTTTTAAAATGTTAAAAATTAATTCCAATCGCCGAGAACTTATTTTAAACTTTTAAAAAATGCTTGAAACCTATTTCAACCTGTTCGTAATCATTAAATTCTAATTTAAACCAATTAGAACGCATTTTAAACTTCTAAAAACTGCTTAAAATTTTTGTAAACATATTTTAAGCTGTTAAAAAGTTTTTAAAACCATTAAAAACTTGTTTTAAACTGTTCAAAACTATTTTAAACACTTCAGAAGTTAATTTAAACTGTTCAAAGTTACTGTCAAATGCTAAAACTGATTTTTAAACAAGTTGAGAACCATTTCCTACTAAAAATTATTTAAAACCGTTTAGAACTTACTTTAGACTTAATTAAACTATTTGAATTTGTTTAAAAATAGTAAAAAAACTGTTGAGAAAAGGTTGGAAACTGTATCTAACTAGTTGGAAATTGTTTGAAACTCTTAAAGACTATCTCAAATCGTTTAAAACTTATTTTAAACTTTCAAAACTGCTTAAAATCTTTTTGAACTGTTAAAAAATTCTTAAAATCGTTTAGAACCTGTTTTAAACTGTTTAGAACTATTTAAAACCCTTAAGAGCTTAATTTAAACTGTCCGTAACTACTTAAAACTATTAGGAACTGGTTTGGAACTGTTTATAACAAGTTAAGAACCATTTCCAACTTTTAAAAACTGCTTAATACCGTCCAAAAATTATTGGAAACTGTTGAGAGTCACTTAAAACCGTTTAGAACTTACTTTGAACTGGGTTAAACTATTTGAAACTGTTTCAAACTAATTAAAAATTGCTAAGAACTGATTTCGAATTGTTTTTATTTAGAGATTGACTGTTTTAAATTGTAAAAACTGTTTATAACTCGTTTGAAACTGTTTCTGACTAGTTAAAAACTATTTAAAACATTGCAGAATTAGTTTAATATTTTTAAAAAATACTTAAAACAATTTTTAAATTATTTTTACTTGTTAATAGCTACTTAAAACCGTTTAGAACCTGTTTTAAACCATTTAAAACTGCTTAAAACTATTTCAATCTAGAATGCAACCATCTACAACACATTTTATAATGTTAAAAACTACTTGAAACCGTTTCAAGGTAATTTAAACTGTTAAGAAGTACTAAAAAGCTGTTAAAACCTATTTTAAACTATTATTAATTGCTTAAAACTTTTTAAAACGTATTTTAAACTATTGAGAACTACTAAAAACCGTTTAGAACTTATTTTAAACTGTTAAAAACTACTTGAAACTGTCTAAAACTAGTTATAAACAGTTTAAAACTAGTTTGAAAATGTTTATTTTTAGTTAAAAACTGTTTTACATTGTTAAAAAATATTTAAATCACTTTAACCTTATGTTAGACAGTAAAAAATTCCTAAAAATATTTAAAAAATTATTTGAAACTGTTAAGCACTTTTTAAAACTATTTAGAACTTATTTTAAACTGTTTAAAACGTCTTAAAGAAGTGGGAAACTACTTAAAGCTGACTATTTTGAAACTTTCTATATAATTGGTTTGATTTTGAGTGTAATTGTTTAAATTTCAAAGTGTTTATAACTTTTCATGATTGTTTAGCATTAGTTAAAAATTGTTGAGAAACCTGAGACTCTAACTGCAAATTCCAATAATAATTCAATCTTTTTTTTCTCTGAAAAAGGTTTATTTATTTGTTATTTAGAGCAAAATAGACGGTTGAGATGATAACGAATCCAATAAACTGCCACATGATATAATTTAACCCAATCAATTGGAAAATACCGCGAATTAAAGTTAGGCGACCGAACGGTCACCGCGAGCGTTTCGACGCCCAGAGCGTTCGGCCATTCCTCTCGGCGCGCCTTAAAATTGAAAAACTTTGCTACCTCTTTCCGCAAACTGAATCATGTGACTATTCATTGGAATCGTCCCGTCAAGGCCTACAGTTTAAAAGCTCAAAAACCGACTTTCGATGAAATTAAAAAAAAAACTTATTCTAAAAACAAAAAAAAAACCAAGTAATCAAATTTCATAAATAAATCCATAGGTACAAAAAACCTGTTAATATAACCCTCAAATTTACAGATTCAAAATAATTTGAGCAAAATGAACCTTATAATACAACAATACATTACCTATAGTAATGAATAAATAAAGTATAGAATTTCTCTCTATTTTTCTATTTTTGTGAAACGATCAGGTGAATGATTGAAAGTACCGTTTTGTTTGGGGTATATTTTGTGTGGGCACGAGAATCCTCCTTATCGTTCGATCATATTCTCACGAAGTGTGTTCAGTTACCTTCTATTTTGAAGCATAAGCTTTATACGCGTAAACGCGTTGGAATGCGAAGCGCGAGAACAATAAAAACAATGGCCACAGACGACGAAGAAATTAAATATATAATTTTAGTTCACTTGCTTTAAATTACATAAGAATATTTCAATTAAGCGAGTGAAAAGAAAGGATAACAAGTTTTCAACGAAACCATACATGTGATATTTCTTTGTCGTAGCACAATTCGAGAACAATATCCAGCTCCATGACAATTAAAATGACGAAGAATCATTGAATGAAAGGCACTTGAGAGGGAAAAATGACTTTTATGGATGACTGGCAACGGTTCAGTGAAACGCTTCCGGCAACGTTACGTGCCTAACTACGTGTTATATACGTTACCGAATCGAGCCAGAAACCATGAATTTGGTCTTCGTGCAAGCAACTAAATAATAATGCCCCTCAACAATGACGGGAAGAATGAAATACCTTATTTGAATTTTGCTTGAATTAATCCTGTGAAGCGAGTTGCTAATGCCTCCATAAGAATGGAAGTGTCATTAAGTCGCTTTTTTGCGTAACTTTCGACAATTGTCTAAGAAAATGGATTTTTGGTTTAACAATAGCAAAATGTTTTTTTCCGAGTGCCATTTAACCTTGGGAAATTGCCAAATTTGCTCAAATTTACTTATGGAGATTCTACTCTCGATTGACATAACCTCAAACTAGAAAGTGGTTTCTCGCACAAAATAAAAATACTAAAATTCATTTCACGATATTTTAAAACATGTAGTTGGACAATTTTTAGGAAAAATTAGCTTGAGGCAAAATTTGTTGTCAAATAATAATTATCTAATAAAATTGGGTAATAATAGTAAAAATTATTTAAGGGGTTACACCACCCTGAACGCCTGAAAATTGGAGGGTATTTCAAGAATTAATTTTAACAAAAATATTATAAATACCACTTTTTAATAATTGGAATATCAAAGTACATATATTTCACTAAAAAAAAATTCTTGGAAGAAGAAAAATTATTCAAAAATGGCGGAGATATAGCGAGTCTCGTAAGTCACTTTTCTTAGCGCACGGCCGTGCGGTGTGCATGCTGGACAGCACAATTTTTATCAGAAATCCAAAAACAAAATTTTTGTTTAAACTATATTAAATTACTTACAGCATGACGTAGCCGTTTAAAAAAAAAATTTTTTTGAGCAAATGGGAGCACTTCGAAAAAAAAAATTTTTTTTTTGGTAACGAAATTTCTGTTTTAAAAATGTATAACTTTCTCAAAAAAAATTATATCGAGAAAATCCTACGTCATGCCATAGAGAATGTTATAGAGAAGCTGTGTACAAATTTTGAAGAGAATCGGTCGAGTAGTTTTTGAGAAATCATGTACACCACTCCAAAAAATGTATTTTTGAAAAAAACGCAAAAGAAGATAAAAAAGTACTTTAAGATATTAAAACTAGGAAAAAGGTATTAAGACCGACGTCTTTAAATGACCGTAAGAATATAGGCATCGAAATTATGTAAGAAAAAAAGAAACGATTTTTTTAAATTTTCAGGGTGGTGTAACCCCTAAACCTCTTTTTTGGCCTACACGACTTTTTTATTATTAAATATGCGTTTTCACGTTTGATGCGTTTCGACTATTTAGATTGTGAAACTCATAAAAAAAACTAGGAACAATATTATAAAATATATTATTGGCTGTTAACGACGGACGGACGGATGGACAGACATACAGACGGTCGGATAAACAGACGAACGGACGAACAAACAGACGGACAGACAGACAGACGGACGGATAGACGGACAGACAGGCGGACGGACGGACAGACAGACAGACGGACGCCAGAGTTTTGTTATAAGGGTTTAGATCCTGGACCACGAAATCCTAAAAAGGACTTGAAGAAATTCTCATACAGCTACTCTTCTTTAAAAGTTTGACGACTTTTATGCAACCCATCTTATTAGATTTGATATGTATAATAATAAAATATAATTTTAAATCATAGAAGGTTTTTCAAATAAATTTTAAATGACGATATAAGCGGACATTTTTTATAGAAACTAATTTTTCAACAAGTTAATTCCTTTCTACTATTCAATATAGTAGCAAGAAATAATCAATAGTAATAGAATAATTATAATATGTACAATTGCTAAAGATACAATGATCATGATATGTAATGTTTAACGACGCGTTGCATAATCTTCAAGGTAAAATAACCACACCTGTTTTGCGTACACACATAATCAAATTGAGTGCCAGTCAATTAGTATCACTGTTAACTCAATCTTAACAACCAATTGTTGCACTAGAAGGTTATTAATTTTACCACTCATTGGTCCAATTGAATTTCATCAAAAGGAGGCACGGTTCTTTTTTTTTTTTATATAAATGGCCAAAGGGTAATTCTCGCAACATATTTGGAGTTTAAAGAAGTTCACTTCGAATTATTGGGTGCCAAATTGTTTTTAAAATTAATATTTTTAAGACAGATTTTAGACGATAAAAAAAAGTTAATAGCACTGGATTGAAATGAATAAATATTAGAGAAAAATGTTTATTTGGATTTCAAGAAAATTTTTTAAGTAACAGTAAACCAGTGCTTGATAAGTTGATAATTGAAAGTAGCACCTGAGAAGTTGGACGACAGTGGGACAAAGACTTATTTAACAGTGGCTCAACAGTGCCAACATTTTTCTAACAGATGCGGTCAATTAGAAAATGACTCCTCGCACTTTCTCCAAGCATTGTTGACTTCAATTCTATGTCGAGTAGCTGTTAGTCTCAAAAATTGAAAGAAAAAATACATTTAAAATCTTGAAACCATTTTTTTTTTCAATAATTTTATTTTAAAAACATTGAATTTATTTGACCAGACATTGCGAAAAAAATAAAATTTTGATTGAAATTTAATAGTTAATTACCACAAGATTGCAATAAATGGGAGAAAAAAATATGAAAGATTGAGAGTTGTATCGTCGCCATCCCGGCGGTACATCGACCATTAATTACAACAGTTATTACGCTAGAATTCACTTTTTTGCACTCATAAGTAGATAACCTGTGAGACCTTAAATCACTAAGACGGCATATCAACAGTTTAAAAAAGCACAAAACTCACAGAAACTTTGAAAAATCACTTCGTATCAAAACAATTAATAATAATATTAACAATTTAATCTCAAAATTGGCGCCACTAATACGATACTTGCCGATTTAAGGTCAAACTGAAATTAATCAGACGGATATAAATTATAAATAAAACAAAGATTGAAATTCGCGAATTGCAGCTAACAAACTTTATCTCTTTTCAGAAATATTCATGAAACAACCTTGAAATTTATTTAATACTGGAATAATTTTTAGTATTTTTTACGCAACGGTAAAATTTTACATCAAGAATGACAATTTACGGGAATTAAAAAATATTCGATTTTTTTCTAGTGGTCACTTATCATAATTTTAATTTCATAGAAAAAACTATAAAATACGTTTAAAAATTTGTTTTTTTTTAATTTTTCTCGAAAAATATGAGATGTAAAGAAAAACTTCTTTAAGAAAAGTTGTAGGATTGATGAATGTACACATTTTATGTCCTACGAACTTTTTTGATATTTCTGTAAGTTTTCGAGAAATTTGAGATTAAAGTTGGTTAAGTCAAGTTAGCCTTATTCTGAGGCCTATATAATTTCAAGTTTGATTTTTTGGAAACTTTGTATTTTTGTACGATGATTACGAACATCTCAGTAAAAATTGTCAACTAGATCATTTTCGTATCGAAAATCATAAAAATCTAAATCTTTTATATTTATCTCTTTAATTACAACAGATAATAAAAAATGTTTTAGACAAAAGTTATAGAACGCTTTAAAATACATATTTTATATTCTATCCATTTTTTACAGAAACTCATTTAATTACGAGAAAAATGCAAAAAAATGAAATTTTTATAAACATAAAGATTTACGCAAACAGCAAGACGTTACCGTGCGGCCCAAGGCCGTGTGGCAACTATTCTAAAAATCATATTCTAAAATTTTCGCGTTTTACAGTTGTTTGCCTCCATATTCTATTATATATATATAAAATAATGTTTGAAATAATGCATACTTGATAAAAACATGATTTTAATTAATTTTTTGGTGATTTTCATCATGATAATCAAATTTGCACTAATTTTAACTATCATTTTTGCAATCAGCTCATCAAAAAATGTAAGAATACCAAGTTTCGTTAAAATCGGTCGAGGGGCGTTTTCGGAACTTTATACGGCCTGTGTTGACTTAACCAAGTTTAATCACAAATTTCTCGAAAACTATCTCTGATATCAAAAAAGTTTATTGGATATAAACTACGTATATTAATAAGGCCTACAACTTTTGCTAAAATAATTTTTTTTATCTCGCATATTTTTTGAGATAAATTAAAAAAACGAATTATACGGGTCTTTTATGGTTTTTCTCGTAAAGATGACTTGGTCACAAATTTTCACTGTTATATCTATGATCACCACATCAAAATTTATAAATTTATTTAGGGGCGTCTTCCATACTTTATACGGCATATGTTGACTTAACCAACTTTAATCACAAATTTCTCCTAAACTAGCTCTGATATCAAAAAAGTTTATTGGATATAAACTATGTATATTTATAAGGCCTACAACTTCTGCTCAAAGAATTTTTTTTTATTTTCCATATTTTATTATTTTTTGAGAAACATTAAAAAAATCTAATTTTATGGATCGTTTATGGGTTTTCTCATGAAGATGACTTGGTCACGAATTTTTACCGTTATTCCTATCATCACCAAACCAAAATTCGGAAATGCATTTAGGGGCGTATTCCGAACTTTATACGGCCTATGTTGACTTAACTAACTTTAATCCCAAATTTCTCGAAAACTAGCTCAGATATTAAAAAAGTTTATTGGATATAAACTACGTATATTAATAAGGCCTACAACTTTTGATGAAAGAATTTTTTTTTATCTCGCATATTTTTTGAGATAAATTAAAAAAAAAAACAAATTTTATGGGTCTTTTATGGTGTTTCTCATGAAGATGACTTAGTCACGAATTTTTACAATTATTTCTATCATCGACACACCGAAATTCGTAAATGTAATTAGGGGAGTTTTCCGAACTTTATACGGCCTACGTTGACTTAACCAACTTTAATCACAAATTTCTCGAAAACTAGCCCTAATATTAAAAAAGTTTATTGGATATAAACTATGTATATTTATAAGGCCTACAAATTTTGTTAAAAGAATTTTTTTTATCTTCCATATTTTTTAAGAAAAATTGAAAAAACCAAATTTTATGTCTTTCATGGTTTTTTTCATGAAGATGACTTGGTCACGAATTTTTACTGTTATATCTATTATCACCGCACCAAAATTCGTAAATGCATTTAGAGGTGTCTTCCGAACTTTATACGGCCTCTGTTGAATTAACAAACTTTAATCCCAAATGTCTCCTAAACTACCTCTGATATCAAAAAAGTTTATTGGATATAATCTACGTATATTTATAAGGCCTACAACTTTTGCTGAAAGAATTTTTTTTATCTCGCATATTTTTTAAGATAAATTTAAAAAAACGAATTATATGGATCTTTTATGGTTTTTCTCGTGAAGATGACTTGGTCACGAATTTTCACTGTTATATCTATGATCACCACATAAAAATTTGTAAATTTATTTAGGGGCGTCGTCCGAACTTTATACGGCCTATGTTAAATCAACCAACTTTAATCCCAAATTTCTCCTAAACTAGCTCTGATATCAAAAAAGTTTATTGGATATAAATTATGTATATTTATAAGGCCTACAACTTCTGCTCAAAGAATTTTTTTTATCTTCCATATTTTATTATTTTTTTAGAAAAATTGAAAAAACCAAATTTTATGTGTTTTTCATGGTTTTTCTCATGAAGATGACTTGGTCACGAATTTTTACTGTTATATCTATTATCACCGCACCAAAATTCGTAAATGCATTTAGAGGCGTCTTCAGAACTTTATACGGCCTATGTTGACTTAACCAACTTTAATCCCAAATTTCTCGAAAACTAGCTCTGATATCAAAAAAGTTTATTAGGTATTAACTGCGTATATTAATAAGGCCTACAAATTTTGCTCAAAGAATTTTTTTTTATCTCCCATATTTTTTAAGAAAAATAAAAAAAATCAAATTTTATGGGTCTTTTATGGTTTTTCTCATGAAAATTTACCCTAATTCAGGTATAAAGAGAATATTACTGAATTTGCATCCGGAAAAAGAGTACAAAAATTTCCTTTATGTGTTTTTGTTGTTCTAAAACCATCTACCATTTCATGCACCTGAACATGACTCTGCACTTTCTTGTGTCCATAAAAGTGTGTACATGAATTTTTAGCCGGATACGATACTATCTCACAATGTACACTAAATTGTCTATACACATATGTACATATATATGTATATTTATATATACAACACATTTAGTAAATAGTATACATTTACACTTCAATGTATATATATTCTACACTTGTCAAAAGTTCAATAATAATAAGACTGTAAAATGACTTTGATGAAGTTGGCATTAGAAACAGTAAAGTAGAATCTACTTCATAAATTGCTAGTACTGTAAAATTGAATATAATCTCAACATTAAATTGAACAAAAGATTTGTCCAACAGATCCAAGGGAAAAGCGTCGAGGATCATCATTTCACGACCTTGTTACTCACAGACTAGTAAAAAGATTGTACAGTTACTTCCGAGATACTTTGAACTCTGTAACGTTTGTTATGCGTTTACAATCGAGAGCACTGAATATTTTCTAGGAAAAGAGAGTACAAATCTTGATCATGAGATGCATGCGCCTAATTCAGCATATTCTATTTTTTTTTAATTATTACTTTAACCTTCAAACGGTTATTTCAAGTCGTAACGGTTTAATCTTTATCGAAACTGTGCACTTCCTTCCACATCAGTAGACTTTTCCTAATCGATTTCCAAACCCATTTCTGCTAAAGAATCTTTTAATTAATAAAATTCTTATTAACAATTTATGCTCACTTTGAATCATTAATCACAATATTGGGTTTCTCTGTATTATTTTTTTTAAAATTAAACACAAAAAGTTTGTAAATAAATTCGTGCAGTGAAAGATAAATAATAAAATAACAAATGTTAAATATTTGTAAATTTCAGGTAATTTTTCCTCGTTTTAATGAAAGTTCTATAATTTTATTGAAAGAAGATTATATAGCGCGCCACGCACTCTATGACACCGTCACTCTCTTCGCGGTGAAATGAAAGGAAGCGATCTACGACAAAACGTGATACGAATTATGGGGCATGAAGTAGGTTGTTGTTTTAAAGGTTTGGGAGGAGGTTTCAAGCGTGACCGATTCGACTTGAACTATTCGAATCGAGGCAGTTTCCTTTCACACGTACGTAAATCCTTTTTTTTTTAATTCTCTTTCTATTTGTCTATCTCTTCAATTTCAGTGGTGTATAAATCCTTTCACGGTTCACGTCCGGCGAGCGGATATTAATTTTCCAGAAAAACACCTTTCGCGAGAAAGGAGATTTACTTTCCACTATTTGCACACGCTCATTTCTATTTATCAATTTTAGAGGTCCTTGGAGTCCTTTCAATCACCAATTTTATCTCAGCGTCGACAATTTTTGTATTAAACTTTATTTTCTTTAAAACACGTTATTTAGGCATTATTATTATTATTATTACTTTATTTATTGTTATTGTTATTATAATATTATTATAATTATTATTATTATTATTATTGTATTATTGCTATTAAAATTATGTCATATTATTTCTATTAATGTTATATTATATTATTATATATATTATTCTTATTAATGTTATTAAACAATATATTGCCAATAAACAGAAATATCACTAAAAAATAATTTTTTATTTCATTACAATTTTTTAGACCTCAAAAGACATTGCGAAATCAATTTAAATCGTAAAACAATTTTTAGACCTCAAAAGACAATCCGAAATAATTTATAATCGCAAAATCTATTAGACCTCAGAAGACAATGCGAAATTATAATTTAAAAAACAAAACATTTTAAACCTCAAAAGACACTACGAAATAATTTTAAATAGCAAAATTTTTTAGACCCCAAAAAACTTTCGGAATATTTAAAGTCGCAAACAATATTTAGATCTCAAAAGACAGTCCGAAATAATTTATAATTGCAAAATTTTTTAGACCTCAAAAGACAATTATAAATTAAAAAAACAAAACTTTGTAGACCTCAAAAGACACTGCAAAGTAATTTTTAATCGCAAACCTTTTAAGACTTCAAAATACAATTCAAAATAATTTAATAAATAAGTTCTCAAAAGTCATTGCAAATTACTTTAAAATCGCAAAAAATTTTAGACCTCCAAAGACAATCCAAAATAATTTAAAAGTCGCTGAATGTTTTTGAACCTCAAAAGACAATGTATAATTATAGTTTAAAAAACAAAACTTTTTAGACCTCAAAAGACACTGAGCAAAATTTTTTAGACCTCAAAAGACAATCCAAAATAATTTAAAATCTCAGAATGTTTTAGATCTCAAAAGACAATGCAAAATTATAATTTAAAGAAACAAAACTTTTTATACCTAAAAAGACACTGCGAAATAATTTAAAACCGCAAACATATTTTAGACCACAAATAACATTCGGAATATTAAAAATCCCAAAATTTTTCAGACCTCAAAAGACAATCCAAAATAATTTAAAATCGCAGAATGTTATAGATCTCAAAAGACAATGCAAAATTATAATTAAAAAAAACAAAACTTTTTAGACCTCAAAAGACAATTTAAAAAAATTTATAGACCTCAAAATACACCGCGAACTAATTTAAAACCGCAAACATTTTTTAGACCTCAAATAACATTCGGAATATTGAAAATCCCAAAATTTTTCAGACCTCAAAAGACAATCCGAAATATTTTAAAATCGCAGAATGTTTTAGATCTCAAAAGACAATGCAAAATTATAATTTAAAGAAACAAAACTTTTTATACCTAAAAAGACACTGCGAAATAATTTAAAACCGCAAACATTTTTTAGACCTCAAATAACATTCGGAATATTTAAAATTGTAAAATTGTTTAGACCTCAAAAGACAATGCAAAATTATAATTTAAAAATACAAAACCTTTTAGACTCCACAAGACACTGCGAAATAATTTAAAATCACAAAAATTTTTAGACCTCAAAAGACATTCGGAATATTTAAAATGCAAACATTTTTTAGATCTCAAAAGATAATCCGAAATAATTTATAATAGCAAAATGTTTTAGAACTCAAAAGATAGTACGAAATTATAATAAAAAAAACTTTTTAGACCTCAAAAGACAGTGCAAAATTATAATTTTAAAAACAAAACTTTTTAGACCACATAAGGCACTGCGAAATAATTTATAATCTCAAAAATCTTTAGACCTCAAAAGACATTCGGAATATTTAAAATCGCAAAATCTTTTAGACCTCAAGAGACAACGTGAAATTATAATTAAAGAATTCAAAACTTTATAAGACATTGTGAAATAATTTTTAATATCAAAATTTTTTAGACTTCTAAAATCATTTGGAATATTTAAAATTGCATACATTTTTTAGATCTCAAAAGACTATCCGAAATAATTTACAATAGCGAAATTTTTGAGACTTCAAGAAACATTCGGAATATTTAAAATGCGCATACATTTTTTAGATCTCAAAAGACAATCCGAATTAATTTATAATCGCAAAATGTTTTAGACCTCAAAATACAATGCGAAATTATGATAAAAAAAACTTTCTAGACCTCAAAAGACATTGCGAAATAATTTAAAATCTCAAAATTTTTTACACCTCAAATGACTTCTGGAATATTAAAAACCCAATATTTTTCAGACCTCAAAAGACAATCCAAAATAATTTAAAATCGCAGAATGTTTTAGATCTCAATAGACAATGTAAAATTATAATTTAAAACAAAACTTTTTAGACCTCAAAAGACACTGTAAACTAATTTTTAATCGCTTAATTTTTTAGACCTCAAAAGAAATTCGGAATATTTAAAATTGTAAAATTGTTTAGACCTCAAAAGACAATGCAAAATTATAATTTAAAAATACAAAACCTTTTAGACCCCACAAGACACTGCGAAATAATTTAAAATCACAAAAATTTTTAAACCTCAAAAGACATTTGGAATATTTAAAATGCATACATTTTTTAGATCTCAAAAGATAATCCGAAATAATTTATAATAGCAAAATGTTTTAGACCTCAAAAGATAGTACGAAATTAAATAAAAAAAAACTTTTTAGACCTCAAAAGACAGTGCAAAATTATAATTTTAAAAAACAAAACTTTTTAGAACTCAAAAGACACTATAAACTAATTTTTAATATCATAGTTTTTTAGACCTCAAAAGACATTCGGAATATTTAAATTCGCAAAACTTTTTAGACTTTTAAAGACATTGAAAATAAAGTCAATTTCCTTTTTATTTCCAAAAATACAAATCGGCAATTAAAAAACAATGTTAAATAATGTTCTTGATTTTTATCATTTTTCCTTTATTTACACTCAATACTAAAAAGATTTAAATTGTAATTAAACGATGCCTATAATTGTATTTTAATGTTAAGAAAGTTAAAAAACAATTGAACACATTTCTTTGAATAGAAAAATATAATTACATTTTAATTATAGTTATTTTAAACACGTTTCAATATTTTTCTTAACTCATTTATGGCTTTTTAGAACCTTGGATGTAAAAATTTAGAAATTTACATATTTAAAATTATAAGTAAAACTAGTTTAAAATTGAGATATTAAACGTATCTTTAAAATTAAAAACTTAAAAAAAACATTACTAAAATAAGTTTGATGAAAAATGCAATGACTAAATAAACAAATAATTTAAAATTGAGAAAAATCATTCGTAAACTGAAGCAAAAAAAAATGGAAAAAATGTGAGTAATAAATACTAATTTAAATCCTTATTTTAATTTAAAGCAACAAAAAGTTGTTTTTAATATTGCAAAATATTTATTTATACATAAACGGTAGTACGAAAAAATATAATCGCGTTTTTGAAAAATTGAAAGCATATTCAAAATATTTTTTAGTTAAGAATATATTAATGATAATTTTGAAATATAATTTCAAGTAGATGAAAAATTTTAAAAATAAACAAAAATTGATTTAAAAGAGATTCTGTACGTTTTCGTATTGAATACGAAATTTTAAATATTCTATTTTGAACACAAAAACTTGAATTGATACATTCGAATTAAATTAAAAGCGAAATAATATTCACGGACGTCAAATAAATTCGAATTTGCCTCAATTGGAAGAATGAGAATATAACTTGTTAAAACCCACTTGAAGATGGCCCCTAAATAGCCCAGTAAAGTACGTGAATTAGGGGACAACTCTGTTTAGTAAATTGCTTCAATTGCACTTTTTATTTTTCACCCGTTCCGAAAAATAAACGCCAGCAATTTTCAATTACTTACATTTGATACATTCTAAAAAGCCTCTCGATATTTAAATAATAATAATTAATAATAATAATAATAATAAAAGAAATTAAACTAAAAATAGTAAATAAATGCTGAATAATAATACAAAAAAGAACCGAGAAAAAGTAAAGTAAAAAGAAAATGAAAAAATTCATAGCAAGTGGTATAAAAACAAAAAGAGAAAAAGATATAATTGAAACAAAGAGGTCAATGGCTGATCATTACAAATTTAGATCAAAATCCTTATTTCCTTTCAGATTTTATTGTCCGATAACCCCTAGAGAACTTTCACTTGTTAAAACAACTATCCTTTGACTGTAACGAACAACTAAAAATGCCTTTATCGAAAACTCACCAAAGTTAATTCGATAATTTTGCGAAAAGAAAAATCCACAGGTCTCGCTCGAGTCACACAAAATGCATATTTCTGAACAGTGCACCACTCCAATTTGAAAAATTTTAATTCGTAGCTCACTGCACAAAAACTCGTTTAGACGGACTAGGCAAAAATTTAAGGCTGTTCGAGAGCCAACTTCGAGAACCTGAAGCGAGCCGTTCGACGGCTCTCGGAGTACTGACAACGTGAAATTCGTGCCGCTACCGCTTCGATGGCTTCAATGTTCCCAGTGTACACAGAAAACTCGACTTTCTGGTGAGGGTATTCAGACTCAAAGGATCACTCAAAGATTAAAAAAAAAAAAAAAGTAACTTATTTACCATCAGCTCTACGCAGTCGACTAAACACATTGTCCTTGAAAAATCGAGAAAAAATTCCTTTTCAGGACAAAAACTCTTTGTTCGATTCTAAATGGAGCATTAGGATTATCTTGTCTATCCCCTTAACGCCCAAATGTACAATTTTTTGTCATAAAGTTTGAGGCACAATTTTATCAAAAAAAAATTCTGCAATAGCCATGTCTTATAGTCCAAGAATCGCTCTTTCGAATGGAGTATTGGAGAATTTTGTAAATTTTCAAATAAAAAAGTTATACATGTTTTTTTAAACCAAATCATGAATTTTTTTTCAAATTATTAAATTCTTTATACGGTGCTCTTGAAGCTCAGATGAGTCTTATGAAAATAATGATAAAAACGCTTTTTTACCACGTTTTGTACTTATTTGTAGATTAAGAATCCGTTTTGATTGAAATCGTACCTGTTTTTGTTTTCGAGAAATTTGAAATTTCTCGAATTTATTATTTCTCTACGGATTTTTCAAAAACGGCTACAGATAAGATTTCATTTAAGAGCAGATTTTTAACTAATAATAATATTAATTTTTTATGTTGGATGCAATTTAAGATTATATTTTATTCAAAAGAAAACAAAAATAAGAAGAAAATAAAAGATGTATTTATAAAATCTTGAAAATCTATTAAATAAGACGAAATTTCTCGAAAACGGGGACAAGTACGATTTCGGTCGGAACGGATTCTTAACCTACAAATAAGTACAAAACGTGGTAAAGAAGCTATTGTTATCATCAGTTTTGTAAAATCCGAATCCGAAGTCAGAATTGCTAGATTGACTAAATTTTTTGAGATAATTTAAAAAAAAAATATTTTTTCATGTTTTTTAGTAGTTTTTTGCAATTATCTCAAAAATTTTAGCTAAATTGGTTATTCTGACTTCGGATTCGGATTCAGCGGAGAAAAATACGTAAGGAAACACTAGCATAGTGTCCCGGACAAAAATTTTTTTTGGGTTTTAATTGGTGTTTTTTTTTTATCTTTTTTGAGATAATTTTCAAAATTTTATCCAATTTGCTAATTCTTACTTCAGAGAAAAATACATAAGAATATATTAGTGCAGTGTCCCGGCTAAAAAAAAATTTTGTTTTTTGTTTTTTGGTGTTCTTAAAATTTTTTGAGATTTTGTTTTTTGAGATTATCTTAAAAAATTTAGCCAATCTAGCAATTCTGACTTCGGATTCGGATTCAGCGGGAAAAAATACGTAAAACTACACTAGCATAGTGTCCCGAACAAAAAAGTTTTTTTTTGTGTGCCTATGAAATTTATCTGAAATCACTTTTTAAAAATTCAAAATAGCGGAACCAATATGGCGGATGAAAATTCCAAAAATCAATTAAATTCGCTTCAAACTTGTTGCTTGGGGATTTTCGGGGTGACTGATTACAAATTTGAAGTCACTTTTTGAAAATTCAAAATGGCGGATTTAATATGGCAAACGAAATTTTTAAAAATTAGTTAGATTCGATTCAAACTTGTTACTTAGGGGTTTTTGGGGATCTGATTACGAATCTGGAATCACTTTTTAAAAATTCAAAATGGCGGATCCTATATTGCGGATGAACATAAAAAATAATCTTTTTTTGAATTGTCGAAATTTAAAGATTTAAGAGTTTTAAGAGTTTTAAGAGCTTCTAATGAGAGTTCTTTTATCTTTCCAAACTCGAAATCTAAAGAACGAAATTTTAAATCTTTTGTGAGTTTTTTAAAATTTAGAGTTCCACAAGTTTTGATCGGAATTCTTTTAGCTCCTCAAATTTTTCTACAGATAAATTTCATAATGTTTTTTTCTAAAATCAAAATACAAAAAACTACAGATCATTAAAATTTTTTAATTTTATTAATTTTCGAAATTTGAGAGTTCTAAGAGTACTGATCAGTGTTCAGTTCGCCCCCCCCCCACCACCGGAGAGTTCTACAAAAAACTCTAGTAAAGCTTTCATTCAATTCTCAAAATAAAAAGAAATACACAACTTTGGAATATCAAAATTTTTTTAAATTCTTTAAATTTTAGAGTTCTAAGAGTTCTAGTCAGATTTTTGTTGACCCCCCGAAGAGTTCTACAAGAAATTCTAATAAAGTTTTTCTCTGAAGTCAAAATCCAGAAGATTACATTACTTTAAAATTTCAAAATTGTTCTGAATTTTTGAAAATTTTTAGTTCCAAGAGTTCTGATTAGAGATCTGTTCGACCCCCGAAGAGTTCTACAAAGAACTCTCATAAAGTTTTTTTCTAAAGTGAAAATCCAAACAACTATAGAATAGAACTTTAAAATTTAAATTTTTTTTTAATTTTCAAAGTTGGGTTGTTTTTTGGATTTTGACTTTAGAGAAAAACTTTAGGAGAGTTCTTTGTAGAACTCTTCAGGGTGTAAACAGAACTTTGATCAGAACTCTTGGAACTCTAAATTTTCAAAAATTAAAAAAAGGAAATTTTACATTTCTGTAACTGTAATCCTTGGGATTTTGACTTTTAAAAAACCTTCTTGTTATAGTTTCTTGTAGAACTCTGTGAGGGCCTAAAATAACTCCGAGCAGAACTCTTAGAACTCTAAATTTTAAAAAAAATTTCGAAATTTCAAGGTTTGTAGTCTTTTGGATTTTGTCTTTAGAGAAAAACTTTATTAGATTTCGAAGTTGAACAAAAAGATTTCTCGAGTTTTTTGTAGAATTATATGGGGGGAGTTAAAAGAACTCTTTTCAGAACTTTTAAAACTGTAAATTTCGAGAATTCCAAAAAATTTTGAATTTTTTTGTTGAAATTTTAGGGCTTTGAATTGGGTTTTTCAATATTTCATGTATAGAGAACTCTAGAAGTTTTTGTTATCGTTCATTTTTTATTAGAATAATACAATTTTGAAAAAATGGGGGGTAGTGTACTTTTTTAAAAAAAGTTTTTTGCCCTTAATGGGCAGAACTCTCGGTAAAAAGGTACAGGAAACTCCAGATCTCATCGAAAGCGACTCAGAACTCTAAAAATATATCGATTTTTGCAAAAGTGGGGGGCTATTTGAAGTTTGCCCCCCCCCCATCGTGTTAAATTGATTTTTTTTATTTAATCGACAGAAGATATGAAGCACATTAATTTAATATATTTTAAAATAATTATAATGATCGAATTATTTTTTTTTTTTAAATAACTTTGCAGTTAATTTTATAATAAATTATTATTTTCGCACTCAATTTACAATGAAAAACAGTTCGTATTGTTAATTATTTTTTAAATTTACATTTTCTAAGAGTAGGAAAATTGAGACTGTGTTTCATAATAAAGCGCAAGCCAGAATCAGAAATGAGAACCCTTTTTTGAAATCAGCTGTTCATCCAAGTTCAAGGTCGCAGTTCGGTCCGTTTTAATTTTTTTCTTAACTGCGTAGCATTCGATTTATCGCAAAATTCTTCATTCTCGGAAACAAGGTTATAAATTTTTGTAAGATAAAAACAGGATTTTAGAATGATGCTGATAATTGTTATTATTTAAATGTTTTCGTTTGTATAATAAACCATATTTTTATTAAACCCTTTTACCAATCATACTATTCTGGTTTTGAAAAGAGAGACTGTTTTTCATGGCTATTGACATCTATTTTATGACAAAATAAAGAAACAAAAAAAAAATAGTTTTAGAAAATCAAAAATTTTAAACTTTATACATTTTTATCTTGAAAATTGAAAAGAATCTTTTATCGGGTAATTACATTTTGAAATCGAAAAAAATATCTGTTGGCTCAATTTTGAATATTTAATCCTTTGTAAAATCCTTTATTCACGTTTAAAAATTGAAACCTGACATAACCTCAAACCAAAAATACTTTATAGAAGCTTCGGACATAACCCTACAAAGAATAATTTCACATATTTAAATGTCCGGTTTATAATAAAAGTTGAACCACATTTTAAAATTTTTTCCACAATATATCTATTCTATGGAAAAGTATGACAGAAAAAAATGGCATAGAAAATAGTTTTTAAATAATATAAATTCTACTTGAATTAATGTATCATAATTTTCAAATTAAAATACGAACTATAAGCAGTGAAAACCGAAAGAAATTCGGGTTTGTAGAACCAAATTAAAATCTAATGATATTCTAGTTTTAAATAAAAAGAATTATTGTTTGACACTAAAACGCCCATAGAACGACAAGATACACAAAGATACTAAACTTCGCTTCGGAAATTAACTCACGCCTTTGATTGGCCGGTAAAATTTCCAGAAATTTCCTAGCCAATCAGAAACGAGGATTTATTTTAGATGCAGCGTAAATCTTCTTATTGCATTCAGTCTATGGTCATTCTAATGTCTCATAATATCAGTTTTTAATTTATTTATATAACCCAATTTTAATTAGTCTGCTTTCTTCCGTGTATTAATTTGAAAATTACGATTCGTGTTGAAGCGAAACAAAGAAAATTCTAAAAGTTTGCAAATATTACATAAATTAACTGTCGAAATAAAAAAACATAACCTGTCTGCGTTCTACAAACTTCGCTCAATATCCCCTGTCTTCAAAATAATTTTCTGATTTTTCCACAAAGGGGCAGAAATCGTAGAGAATTTTTTTCTTTTTTTACAAATATTATTCTCATTTAAATTTATCTTTTCCTTGAGTTAAAATCTTTTGAATGAAATTTGAGTCGGAAATATTGACAAAATATGAAAAAGCGTCTTTCTTGGTATATATTGAAATGTTTAAAAAAATTTCCATGTTCATAAATGATCTGTGGATGAAAACGTGGGAGCTGGGATGGTAGTTAAAATACGAGAGGAGGAACGGGAGAATGGTGGTACCAGCCACGAGCGAGGACCGAGCATTCTCTGTCCTTCTCCTTTTTCTTGTCTCTCACCTCCCCCCACTGTTACTCTTAACATTACTACCACCACGACAGGGAGCACGGAACTTCACAGATTAGTTCATATATATACAATTATTGCACATGTGGCAGCCTCCATGTGCTATCTATCGATATACGATATTCAATGTATCATTTTCATTTCAATTATCCTCTTTACTCGATTATAAAATAATCTCCTCTTTTATTTCCTCTCGTGCATATTTGATCTCGAAATTCTTGTAAAATATACTCAAGCATACATTGACTCATCGCTTACACTCCTGGAAAATTTTCGAGGATATAGTTTCTTGCACTTTTACTCTCGTATTTTGTTTTCGGATTATTTTATCTTCTCGGCGTTGAAAAAAATAATTATTGAATATATATTTGAATGATAAAATATTTCATTAATTAATTAAAATCTTTTAATTTGTAAAATATATGATTTAATAGTAAAAGTAAATAGGGAAATAAATAATCTAATTTAAAAAGTGTTGGTAATAAAATTAAATAAATTAAAATTTTCTACAATATTCATTTCAATTTTCTTTATTTAGAATTAAAAATTTGTTTCTTGATGTTAAGTTTACGTAACATTTTTTAAAGGAGGGTTTATATTTAAATATCAATAAAACAATTTTAATAATAATTTATTCGAATGAGAAGACATTTATTTTTTGCAATAAAAATAAAACTGCTGAATGGAGGAAATAATTATTTCTACAGAATTTTATGAAATTAATAGTACCTAATTTTTGATTGTTTATGAAATTTTTTTATGTTGCTTAAATCGTGAAATACTTTATTAAAATTTGTAAACTTTTGAAAAAACAGTTCAAGGTCTAAAATAAAGTACATTAATGTCCAATTTTGAATAATTAAAACAATACTTTTAGGCTGAAGGAAAAATTAGAAATTTTAAAGAATGTAATAGAATTTTGAAGATGGAAAAAAATTGAAAAAATGCGGGGTATAAATCAAATTTGAAAAAAATGTGAAATATAATTAAACAATAACGCAAATAATTGAAAGTATTAAAATAAAGAAAATAGTTGAAAATATATAGTAAAAGTTAAAATATCATATAAATTTCAAGAAACGCAACAAAAAATGTAATAAAATAACTAAAAAAAAAAAAATTCTGAAAAATATAATTGGAATTTCGAGATAAAAATTGAAAATAATAATTCTATAAAAACAAAATTAATTTAATAATTAATAATTAATTAAAGAGGATTATCGGAAATAAATTTAGCATCTTAAAAGGAAATTAATAATTAATAGCATTAGTAATAAGAAATTTAAAAAGTTGATTAAAATTAGAAAAATATAATTCAAGTTTGAAGAAAATAATTGAAAAATAACGGAAATAACTTAAAATAAAGAAAACAGTTGAAAACATAAAGTAAAAGTTGAAATATCATTTAAATTTCAAGAAATGCAATAAAAAAAGATAATAAAATAATTGAAACAAAAAAAAATTCTGAAAAATATATCTGGACTTTAGAGAAAACGATAAAAAATTGAAGAAATTAATTGAAAAAAAACATATTTTTCAACTAATTTTTACTTGAAAGAAAACAAATAAATTTTGAAGAAAATAATTGAAGAAACAAGAAAATAAATGGAATATTTCGAAGCTAATTAAAAAAAAAATAAATAAATAAATATGCACTTATGAAGTTAATTGAAAAATTGAAGAATATAATTAAAATTTGATAAATTAATTTAAAAACAAAGTAAACAAGTTAAAATTGATGAAAATAATTTAAAAAATTGAATATAATTTAACATTGAAGTAGATAATTGAAAATTGAACATAATTATCGAAAACAAATTAGCATTTTAAGAGAATAATAATAATAATTATTATAAATATTTAATTATTAATAATGAATTTAAATAGTTCATTATAATTAAGAAAATATTATTGAAAAATAACGCAAATAATTGAAAATAAAAAAAAAAGTTGAAAATATAGTAAAAGTTGAAACGTCATTAAAATTTCAAGAAACTCAAAAAATATAATAAAATAATTTAAACAAAAAAAAAAATAATGAAAGATATAATTGGAATTAGGAAAAAAACAATATTAAGAGTTGAAAAAATTAATTTAAAGAAAAATATTTTTTAAAAATTTTTTCAATTGAAAGAAATCAATTATAATGGAAAAAATAATTAAAGAAGAAAGAAAATAAATGAAAAATGTTGACTCTAATAAAAAAAGTAATAATAATAATAATCATGCACTGATGAAGTTAATTGAAAAATTAAAGAATATAATTGAAATTTGAGCAATTAAATTAATTTGAAAATTAAGAGAATCAGTGAACATTGATGAAAATAATATAAAAATTGAAGATATTTTAAAAAAGAAGAAAATAATTGAAAATTTAAGAGAATCATCGAAAATAAAATTAGCATTTTAAGAAAATAATAATAATTAATAACATTAATAATAATAAATTTGAAAAGTTTATTAAAATTCGAAAAAAATAATTGAAAAATACTAGTAATAATTCAGTATTGATCAAATTAAATAAAAAACTTAAAGAATATAATCGTAATTTGAAGAAATTAAATTGAAAATTGAGAAAAAATAGGAAAATAAAAACAATTATTATTAAAAGAATAGAAGAAAGAGAATAAAAGAAAATTCTTCTTCTTCTAAAAGAAGAAACATAATCATGAAAAAATATTTTGAAAATTTGTAAGGTTATAATTGGAAATTAAAGGACAATAATTTCAAAATTGAAGAATATGATTGTAATTTGAGAAAACAATTGAAAATTGAAAAATGCAATTAAACAATGACAAATATAATTGCAATTTTAAGAAAATAATAGAAAGATGGAGAAAATATTTGAAGTAAGATAAAATAAAAAAAAAACTCTGCGAAAATTCAAAAATACAATTTACATTTGAAGATACTAAATAAAAATTGAATTAAATAATTTAAACAAAGAAATACAATTATTTTTAGATTGATAAAAGAAAAAAATTAATAACAATCACAATTACTAAAAATATTGAAATGGATAGTTGAAATTGGCATTAATAATTTAATAGAAATTGCAGACATTAATTGAAAAAAAAATAGAAAAATAAAGAGATTAATTAATATTTTCAAAAATAATTAAGTATTGAGGAAATTATTTGAAAAAATTGAAAAAGTTAATCTTATTTTGAAGAAAATATAATTGAAAATTGAAGAAAATAATTGAAATTTGCGAAAAAAAAGTGAAAAATTAAGAAATATATTTAAAATAGAAAAAAGCATTAAAAATTGAAGAAGAGCTTTGTAAAAATTATAAAATACAATTGACATTTTAAGACAACAATTAAAATTTTAATAAAATAATTGAAAAAAAATGATTAATTTTAAATTAAAAAATGAAAAAAATGTCAAATTCATAATATTTGGAAATATGGAAATGGATAATTGAAATTGGCATTATTAATTTAATAAAAATTGACGAATTTAATTGGAAACAAAACTGCAAAATAACGAGATTAATTGAAAATTACAAAAATAAATAATTATTAATTACTTCAATTAATTATTTTTTAAAAAAATTATTAATTTTGAATTATTTCAAAAAATTGAAAAAGTTAATCGTAATTTAAAGAAAATAATGGAAAATTTATGAAATTAATTAAAAAAGTGACGAAAATAATTGAAAAACATTAAATTTAGATAAATAATTTTAAAAATCGAAGAATATTACTGAAATTAATTAAGTTAATTAATAATTGAAGAAATTCAATTAAAGAATGAAAAATACAATTGACATTTCAAGAATTTCTTCCAAATTAAATATTTCAAAATTTGTCCTTAACTTTGCAGAAAATGTTTTTTAAACAGAAAAAATGCCGATTAGCGAAAATTGTGAAAGAAGTTTAAGGGAAAGTGGAAAATTATCATTAAATGTTAAAAATAAATATTCTTTTTATTATTAAACGATAACTATTCTTATACGGGTCTAGTAATAGAGGATAAAAAATGGCCAATCTTTTCTAACTGAACCTTTGTATGGGAAAAAAGATTCAAGTTGAAGATAATCGTAAATATAATAAAAATGAATATGGCCTAGATTTGTGCTTCTCACAATGGAAGAAATAGTTCTTTGGTCCAAGGCGTTTCTCACACAAAAAAACTGGTTCAAGCTTCGAGGACGTAAAAAATAGGGAAAATATCTTGTAAACTCCTCAGATTTGAAGATAAAATTTACTTTTGTTTATGAAAAACAAAAGTCACGAAATATATTATAATTATTAGGTGGGTGGTTCCATGGCCTTGACTAGTGTCAAATATTGCGCACTAAAAAGTCCAAAATAAGATAAAACGTCATTCATTTACAATACTTATCTTATCATTTCAAATGAAATATTTAATTTTTACTTTCACACAATTTGTTAAATGTTCAACTAATTATTATTTTAACTCACGAATGTGTTCAAAAAAACACATTAAAATATAATTGGCGCCCAATCAGGGTCAAATTGGACAGATTTCTTCATGGTTCTGTTTATAGTTCGATAGAGGATAATTAATTGTGTTTTTTTATTTATTAATTTTTTTTAATGTTATGCAGTATTGACAAATTTTTACGTTAGTTTTGAAAAGAGGATAAAATTTAATTTTTAAATTTATGAAGATGATGATATCAAGTTTTAAATAAGTCCGATAATTTTTTAATTTTTATCCGCCATAGTGGATCAGACATTTTGATTTTTAAATAACAAAAAATCGGGTCTTTTTTTAATTTGAACGAAACCGTCTTATTTACAAATTTTTATTTTCCTTACATTATTTGAAAAAGCGGTTTTTGAGAAATAAAAAATGTGCGCATAAAAACATTTTTTTCACAGATTAATATATTGCTGTCAATACAAAAACTCTCTACTTTACTCAATTCAATTTTTTAATAGGTTATTTCTCAATTTATTTAATTTACTAAACCAATTTGTTAAAAGCTGTATTTGAAAATAAATTAAGTATCTTTTTTTAGACTTTGATAATAATTTGTATCAATTGAATAATCGTGCGTATTCTGTCGATTCAATTGTCGAAGGAAAATAAGTTTGATTAAAAAAAAATTGTCAATTAATGAATCAAAAAAGATATAATCATAATATTTTTCAAAACATTTTTATTATTAATTTTCTTGTATCAGAATATTGTTTATTTTATTATTATTTAATTTTTTAAAAATATTTAATATAATTTTTAATATTGTCATTTGGCATAATTTTTGCTTTCCCAAAGCGTTGTTTTAACATAACCTATAAAATTTATTTACACTAATTGTCAAAATACATAATTTTTATATTTCGAACTGTCACATAACCTAAAATATATTAAGTATAAATATATTTTTTAACATAATTATTATTTGAATTATTTTCGATTAGCAGAATTCTCATTTAACAGAATTTTAAGCTCGATTTTAAGTGAGTAAAATATTTTTAAATGCCAGAAAATTAGAATTATTTTAAATAAATTCGGTTGAAGATAAATTCTGTAAATTGAAAATTCCGTTTAATAAGGATTCGGTGATCTGAAGATTCTGTTGAGCGAAAATTCGGATTTCACGATTAGATAATAATAAAACATCACAAAATCACAAGAATAAAAATTTTTTTTTTTTCTTTTAGTAATAAAACACTGATTTAAATAAAAATTTTCCAGCTAATGGAAATCAATGACTATTTACGAGAAAAAGTAGCGTCGTTTTTCTCTAAAGTCGAACTTCGTTCGCAATTCCATAAATTGGAAATACATGTATAAAGGCAAGTTGAGTTCCAAGTATTCTGCTACATCTTTCTATCTTTTATCTTTAGTTATTATCTTGACGTGTTTAAAATGCTGAAGAACCCACTGAACTTCTTGAGCAAGACTTGAAAAAAAATAACAAACAACTTTTATTGCAAAATGTCTCAGAGAATACGCGATACTCTGGAATAAGTCCCTTTAAGAGAAATTAATTATTTCAAGTAATTAAAAAAATAATAATAATAATAATAATAATATTAATAAAAATTAAAAATATTGATAAGAAAAAAAAATTGACTAACTTTTTATTTAAAAAAATTTAAATTTCTTTTTTCCAAAAATGTATTTACTTTACATAGTTTGGAGACTTTGAAGCTTAAGTATAAAATGCATTCAATATCTGAAGATGAGGGCAGATGGACTTGGATGGACTCGCATCTGTTCCAAGATTGGACAGGTTTTACCTATGATTCACCAATGGGAGGAAACCGGTTTTTTCGCTCAGGTCTCCTCATTCATTATACAATCAAATATCTGACGGGTTGCACAATACTGTTTTGATATTTAATTTCCATCGATTGGCGGGCGATCCAAAATATGTAATATATAAATGCCATTGAGCATTTTACAAAAGGTAAACATTATAATTAAGAGTATTCGAAAAAGCCGTCAATTATAGTATGTTAAACAGAAAATAATTATTATGTAACGAGAAATTTTCAAAACATTTCATATTTCATAAAATTGTGATTAAAAATAAGATTAATTTTAAAATTTATTTTATAGTTTAACCCTTTGTGTTTTTTTAATTTTTAACATTTTAATCTTTTAAATTTTAACATCAAATTCGTAATCGGCGACCTCAAAAACCCTCGACTAACAAGGTTCAAACAAATCCTATTGATTTTTCCAAATATCGTCCGCCATATTAGATCAGCCATTTTGAATTTTTAAATTTTGACATGAGATTCGTAATCAGCGACCTTAAAAACCCCCGAGTAACAAGTTTCATACAAATCCGATCAATTTTCAGAATATCGTCCGCCATATTGAATCGGCCATTTTGAATTTTTAAATGTTGACATGAGATTCGTAATCAGCGACCTCAAAAACCCCCGAGTAACAAGTTTCAGTTAAATCCAATAACGTTTTGAAAATTTGGCAGCCATTTTGGATCCGTCATCTTTAATTCTTGATTAAATTTCGAAAATTTATAAAAGTACCACACGGCACCTTACCGAAAGGTCTTGTTTTATATTTATCGATGATGAGATAATTGATTAATGATTATTTATTGATTTTATCGATAGAGTTGAGGATCTGTTTTATCGACGAAGCAATATGGTAGGCAACCCGATATACAGATGTGTAGACGCAGACAAAATACTACGCTTACAAAAAAAGGAAATCAACAAATTCGAAATGTCGTGGGCGCTTCTAATTCTAAATTTATTCTGGACTAAAAAAATAAATAAATTGAATTCTTTCGTGCCTGCTAAGTTAATGCATTTTTATTAAAAAATGATGTGTCCTTTGCTTTCATAATCAAGTTCAAATTTTTTTTTACAAACGTCATTACAGAGCTGGTTAGACTCTCAAAAAATATTTAAAACTTGTTTAAAACTGTTTAGAAATGGTTAATAATTATTTATAACCAGTATGAACTTTTTAGAATCGTTTAGAACTACTTTGAACTGTTTATAACTTGTTTTAAACACTTCAGAGCCTTTAAAAACTAGTTCAAAATTGTTTAGATTTATTTTGAACAATTAAAAATTGATTAGAACATTTCTAAAACCCTTAAGAACCAATTCACATTTGTTTAGAACGATTTAAACAATTCAGATGTTGTTTGAAACTGTTTAGATCTGTTAGAAACTACTTTGAATTGTTAAACACTGTTTAGAACCTTTTCTAAAACCTCTTAGAACCAATTCACAATTGTTTTAAACTATTTAAACAAATTCTGATGTTGTTTGAAACTGTTTGAAATTGTTTAAACCTATTTAGAAATCTTCAAAACTTTTTAGAATCGATTTTTAACTATACAGAGCCGATTCAGAACTGTTTAGAACTACTTTGAACTCCTAAAAATGTTAAGAACATTTTAAATTCTTTTAGAATTGGTTCAAAATTGTTTAGAACATTTTAAACAATTCATAGGTTGTTTAAACTGTTCATATGTGTTGAAAACTATTTTGAACTATTTCCAACTCATAAGAAATAGCTTTTAACTGTTTAGAGCTAGTTTAAAACTGTTCAGAACAATTTAAAACCCCTTTAGAACTGATTCAAATTTGTTTAGAACTGTTTAAACAATTCAGATGTTGTTTAAAACTGTTTCGGCATGTTAAAAACAATTTAAAACTCTTTAGAATCCGTTTTTTAACTACGTATAACTTGTTTAAAATTGTAAAGAACAATCCTAAACTTCCAAAACTAGTTTAAAACTTGTTTGAAGCTATTAAGAAGTGGTTTAAAAATGTTTAAAACTGTTTAAACAAATCAAATCTTGTTAAACACTGTTTTGACCTATTTTGAATTGGTTAAAACTATTTAGAGCATTTTTAAAACCCTTTAGAACTGGTTCAAGATTGTTCAGACCTGTTAGGAACTATTTGAAACTACTTCAAACTCGTTACAATTAACTTTTAACTTTTTAAAGCCTTTTAGAACTGATTCAAATTTGTTTAATTCTGTTAAAAACAACTCAGATCTTGTTTAAAACTGTTTAGTTATATGTAAAACTACTTAGAAATATTTATAAATGAACAGAATTCGTCTCTAACTCCTTAGAACTGGTTTATAATTGTTTAGAACTGTTTCGGACTATCAAAACTTGTTTAGAAAATTAGAACCCTCTATAACTAGTTCAAAAATTTTTATAACTGTTAAAACAATTCTGATCTTGCTTAAAACTCTTTAAAACTATTTTGAATTGTTAAAAAATGTTTAAAACATTTTTAAAACCGTTTTAAACTGGTTTTTCATTGTTTAGATGGTTTTGAAACTGTTCAGATATGATGCAAACTTTTTTGAACTATTTCAGATTTGTTAGGATTCGCTGTTAACTTTTAACTCATTACAGTTTGTTTAAAACTGTTTAGAACATTTTTGAAACCTTTCAGAACTGGTTCAAAATTGTTTAGTACAGTTTAAACAATTTAGATATTGTTTGAAACTGTTTGTTTCTGTGTAAACCTATTTCGAACTATACTTAAAACAGTTTAGAAACCGTTTTTAACTCTATAGAGCTAATTCAAAACTATTTAGAACTAGTACAAAATTGTTCAGAACGATTAAAACAATTCAGATATTGTTTATAACTGTTTAGATCTGTTTAGACGTTGTTTGAAACTTTATAGAGCTGTTTAAAACTATTTAGAACTGGATAGAATCCATTTTTAATTTCTTAAAACTGGTTTAAAATTTGTAAAGAACAGTTTCGAACTGTTTAAAACTGGTTTAAAACTCTTTAGAACTAGTTCAAAATTGTTTATAATTGTTTGAGCGGTTTAGATATTGTTTAAAACTATTTAGAACTATTTAGAACTAGATAGAATCTGCTTTTACCTCCTTTGAACTAGTTCTAAATGGTTTAGAACAGTTTTTATCTGTTTAAACCTGTTTAATACTTGTTTAAAATATTTTAAAACTGGTTGAAAATTTTTTAAAACTGTTTGTCAATTTAGATTTTCTTTAAAACTCTTTAGATCTATTTTGAACTACTAAAAATTGTTTAAAACATTTTTAATACACTTTAGAACTGGTTCATAATTGTTTAGAACAGCTTTGAATAATTAAAATTCTTTAAAACTCTTTAGAACTGGTTCACAATTGTTTATAACTGTTTGAACAATACAAAGCTTGTTTAGAACTCCTTAAATCTATTTTGACCTGTTAAAAACTAGATTGAACATTTCTAAAACCCTTAAGAACTGGTTCGTAATTGTTTAGTACTCTTTAAACAATTAAGATCTTGTTTAAACTTTTTTAAATCTATTTTGAACTGGTAAAAACTGTTTAAAACATTTTTAAAACCATTTAGAACTAGTTCATAATTGTTTAGAACAGTTTTGAATAATTCAGATGTTGTTTGAAACTGTTCAGATCTGTTTTAAACTACTTTGAATTGTTAAAAACTGTTTAAACCTTTTTTAAAACCCCTTAAAACAGGTTACAAATTGTTTAGAACTGTTTAAACAATTCAGAAGTTGTTTGAAACTGTTCAGGTCTATTTAAAACTACTTAGAACTGGCTAGAAACCGCTTTGAACTTCTTAAAACTTGTTTAAAATTGTTTAGAACAGTTTTTAACTATTAAAACTTGTTTAAAACTCTGTGAAAACCCTTTAGAACTGGTTCATAATTGTTTAGAACTCCATAAACAATTCACATCTTGTTTAAAAGTGTTTTGATGTATTTCTAATTGTTAAAAACTATTTAGAACATTTTTAAAAAAGCCTTATAACTGGTATTTCTAATTGTTTAGAACTGTTTGAACAATTCAGATGTTTTTTGAAACTGTTCAGATCTGTTTTAAAGTACTTTGAACTGTTAAAAACTGTTTAGCACCGTTTTATAACCCATTAGAACAGGTTTTAAATTGTTTAGAACAGTTTAAACAATTGAGATGTTGTTCGAAACTGTTCAGATCTGTTTTAAACTACTTTTAACTGTTAAAAACTGTTTAGAACCTTTTTTAAAATCCCTTAGAACTCGTTTATAATTGTTTAGACCGACTTAAACAATGCAGATATTGTTTAAAACTTTTCAGATCTATTTTGAATGGTTAAAAACAGGTTAGAACTTTTTAAAAATCCTTAGAACTTATTTAAAGCTATTTAGAACTATATAGAACTGGATAGAAACCGCTTTGAACTCCTTAAAACTTGTTTAAAATTGTTTAGAACAGTTTTTAACTAGTAACACTTGTTTAAAACTCTGTGAAAATCCTTTAGAACTGGTTTACAATTGTTTAGAACTGTTTGAACAGTTCTGATGTTGTTTGAAACTGTTTGTGTCTGTTTAAAAATACTTAAAACTCTTTTAAACCTTTTAGAATCTGTTTCTAACTATTTAGAACTGGTTCAAAATTATTTAAAAGCTTTTTAAACTATTAAAAAGTGTTTAAAACCTTCTTAAAACATTTTAAAACTGGATCAAAAGTGTTAAGTACTGTTTATATATTTCTGATCTTGTTCACGAAAAAAAAGAAAGAATCAGTTTTGAACTATTTAAAAATTTTTTTGGTACAGGTTAAAAACTGTTTGCAATTGGTATAAAAAATTTTAAATATAAATAACTGGTTTAAACTGAGCCAGAATCGGAAATGTAGAACTATTTTAACGCCTAAAAAACAATCTGATGGACATCAAAGTCTCGTTTTCAGACCTTGGCCATGAAATCCTAAAAGCAACTTTAAAATAAGAATTAAATATTATTTTCCGCGAAATTAACAAGAGGTCCAGGAACTTTCCCAAGTTCTGATTTTTTAAGGCGCGGTCATCACTTGTATTAACAATGCTCAATTGGTTAACCGGGGAACGCGTTTCAAGCATTAACTCGCGAAAGTAGGGAAAGTATCTTGCACGATTCGATTCTACTAGACCTCGTCATCTCACAAATAGCCTCTGATTTTCCATTCAAATAAAAGAACCACAAAATCGAGAAATCAACTCTTTAGCGGTTGCTGCCATTGATGAAAGTCAGTTTAAGAATTTCAATTTTAAAATTAAACTTCTTGTTACTAGTTAAAAAAAAAGTAGTATTGGTTATTAAATAATGTTAATATTAAGAAAAGTCATTAATATAATTAATTTTATTCAATTTTAGAGTATAATTGAACTGAAAAGAAAATTTCAGATTTTTTTTGTCTCGACTAGAACGTTAATAATAATATTTCATTAAGAGAAAAAAAAGTGAATGTCTAGGTTATAATTAGAGACTTCAAACTTGTACTTTTTCCTCTATGTTATGTCTCTGTAGACTAGAAAGTTGACTAAAAAATTAACACCCACTTAATAAATAAATTCTGCTTACTATTTAATTATAATTTGTTCGATTGCAAGTGAAAATATGATTCTTAATTTAAGTAATTTTTTTTTAAATATAAATCGAGGTTTAAGGATGCGCTAAATATAACAATTAATTAATAATCATAATATTGCAGTAAAAAGTACATTATAAATAATGAATTTAAATGAAGTACCTATTATTTACTTAACGATTTAATATAATTGATTCACACAAAATATTTAAATGATCGATTTTAATGAAACCAGAGTTGAATTTAAATTTCATTGAAAGTATTTTTGAATGAATTATACTTGGAATATTTTTTAATGAATTACGACAGAAGGCGAACAGATAATCGCGGAAGTAACAGAAAAGATTAAAGGATTCGACATATGTAATTTAAAACGAATGTAAATCTGCATCTAATGAAAATTGAAGATCATGCTTTGAAAAAAGAACGTACTTTCAATATCTTCTTGCAATTTGCATTTATCTCCTTAAAAAAAAAAAAAAACACAAACAAACATCTGATTTGATCAATTCGACTAATTTGTTTACCAAATAAATCAGTAAACAATTATTAGTTAAAAACTAGTAATTCATATAATAATTGATTTAATTTAATTTTAAAAAAATGTACTCCCCCTCCACCCCCACCTCTCTAAAAATACTAAAGTGTATCCAATTTAGTAAACAATTTATTTCTTTACAGCACAAAATGTTGAAAATTGTACTCCCAACATCTTTAAACAAAAATTTCACCTGTTGAAATGAACTGAAACCTATTGTTTAAAAAAAAAAATTTAGAATCGTCTCCTAACCCTCCCAAAAAAAAGTGCATCCAATTTAATGAACAATTTATTTACTGCACAAAATGTTTGTATTTATTTGTATTGTATTCAAACAAATTATTGATAATAATAATTAATTCTTTACAAATAAAACTAGAAAACACAACTTTTTCCTAATATTACAAATTAATGGGTTCTGGTTAGAGTAAGAAAAATTATTGACTATAAGTTATTACTTTTAATTTGTTTAAACAAGTTATTATTGTTAATTTTTAAATATCATTGAAATAAACCTAGCGAATTTTAATTTTCTTCTGTCTTAAATATTTTTTATATTAAAAATGAATAATAGGATTTATTAAAATTAACCACAACAACAATTTGCAATTGTTTAAACAAATTATTGTTAATAATAATTAATTCTTTACAAATGAACCTAGGAAGACACAACTTTTTCCTAATTTTACAAATTAATGGTCTCTGGTTAGAATAACGCAAATTATTTGCTATAATTTATCATTTTTACTGTGTTTAAACAATTTATAATTGTTAAGTTTTAATTTTGATCCTAAAACAACCAGTGAAATTTAATTTTTACTATCCTATTAATTGTTAATACTTAATACCACAAGATATTTAGCAAAATTAACTGTAACTTCCCTTTGTCATTGTTTAAATAAATTATTGTAATCATTAATTAATTACAAATAAACCAAGACACATATTTTTCCTTATTTTACAAGTTGTGTCGTTCTAGGATCATTTCGACGCCCCCGTTGATAACATGTTTATTGAAAAGCAAATGAAATAAAATGTTAATTTAAAAAACAGTCGAAAATCATTTTTATTCATAATTTTGTAAGATATGATTTGTATTCAATTGTTTGTTTAATTAAATGTCTGTTGAAGATGTGTGCCATGGAATGTTAATTGGACCGAACGTACACTATAATGTTTATTTAATCAAATATATGCAATAACATTCTATTTCAATCTTCAAAACTATATTATAAACTTAATACAAGGCTGTATATGTAAAAGAAGTATTCTTTTTTAATCTTGTACCTAAAAAGTACAATTCTGCTCAAATTTTTTTATTGTTTTAATTAATAATATTTTTTTAGTTAAAAGTATTAAAACCTGAATTAATAATTAAATATAATTTGAAATAATTAAATAAGAATATTAAAATAAAAAACTTGAATTTATCTACTAAAATTTCTTTTTTTTTAAACTTTGTCATTTCATTAAAATTTAATATTATTTTTCAAAAGTTAAACATATTCTTTTTTGAGAAATTTATTCTTTTTTCTATTAAAAAATTGTATTCAAAGTGAATTTTATCTAAATTATAATATATTTTAATAAATTTGAAATAAAAAATTATTATGTGTCGTATAACAATAACAATAATAATGATGATAATAATACTAATAAAAATGTAAGTTTATACTTTTTGCTTACCTGTATATTTTAAAGTTCATGAGTTAAATATTCAAAATTATCATAATAGCTACTAATTGTACAATTTATAATATTTCTAAAATTATGTTCTAAATAAGAAGTTTAGAGTTCTATTTGATAATTTTATTTTGATTTGAAAAATAATTAAACACTGATTGTTTGATAAAACTTCTGTGGTTTTTTGTGTTTTTAAATAAATAATATATTTTTTACAGTTTATACAGTTTGGAATCTTTTTAAGTTTTCATATCTTTGTTTGAATAATAATAATAATAATAATAATAATAATCCGGAATCTCTGTGATATTTGGTGCTATCCGCTACCAGATATCACAGAAACGCTTGATCGATTTGGTCAAGTCCTTAGTTGCCCTTTCCCAAACATCGTGGAAATACTTGGTTTGTTAGGCCGAGTATTTAAAGGGCATCTAAGGTGGGGTTGCTGGACCTCAACCGGGCGCGTCCCCAGGTGGCGGATAGGGGGATCCTCCTAGATATAGGTGGTATCGGGGAAATGAAATACCCGACGCGGACCATAACCAGATAGGGCTTGACACCTGAAATAATTGTCAACCCTGTGATGGGTTAACCACCCCCACAGGGTAACTTGCGGTTACGACAACTGTAACGCGCAGTGCCACCCACAATAGGTCTCTTTCGGATGGAGACCTGGGTTCAGTTGGGAGTGGCAATAGGATAGAACCCAGGCGACGACCAGGCTACGCCCGTGGACAAGCTCGTGAGCGTCTACGATGGACTGAGGAGATGAAGAGAGATGCCATCTTATGTTGGCGAAACTCTTCTCCTGACCGTAGAGGAATAATGAAGAAATGTTATGAGCGATGGATCACTATGTATCCCCAATACGCTCAAATAACATCTCAGAATCTAAGAGATCAGATATCCTCTCTGTTGGGTAGGGGATATGAAGCTCTCCTTCAAGAAGATCGAGACCCCGTAGAGAACAGACGATCAGTTCTCACAACACAACAAATGGTCGAGCATAGTAATGTGGGCGCAAGAGAAACCAAAATTCATCACAAGGTTTCCATTAAAATGGACAAATTGGCAGCTGCGAACAGAGAACTTTCGGACCTTTCAGAAGATGTAGACCTCTGGACATTGAACTGTGCAGTTTATGAAAAGGCGGTTTCTTTGCTTCGCGAAAGCAACAGAAAATCCGTTTCTGAGCGCATTGCAAGAACAAAACAACGAATTAAACAGGTACAGTTCAAGATTGGGATGGCCAGGCGGATGGCTTCTCAATTGCAGAGTCTGATTGCATATCTAGCAACAAATAGAGCATTTACTCCTAGAGTTTTGGGCATAGCCCAATCTCTAAAAAGATTGCATCATACTCTCAAGAAGTCTAAGCTGCAGAATATCAAGCAGCATTGGATTGAGAAGATACGTACTCTTGTAATTATAAGAGAACAATTAGAACGGCGTGTAAAATGGATAGAGCAAAATAACACTTTTGCTATCAATCCGTCCCGCCTGTTCCCAGTACCTTCTCCAACCGTTGAAAAGCCACCTAGTCGTGAAGAGGTTGAAAACTTCTGGAAGAACATCTACGAAACCACATGTTCTCTAAACGATCAAGATGCATCTATACCACTCTTTCGTAGCTTCTGTCATCCGCAGGGGCTTGAACACCCTATGGAAGAGTGCTCACGAATCACTGAGGAGGAAGTGAGAAATGTAGTTGCTAAAACTAAGAACTATTCAGCACCCGGTCCAGACAAGATTAATAATCTATGGTGGAAGAAGTTCACTTTTACCCACCAACATTTGGCCCGTATATTTTCTAGCTTTCTTAACGGAGAAGATCACGTACCTCAGTGGTTGGTTGAAGGAAGAACGGTACTTCTACCAAAATCAGGAAATTTGTCTAATCCAATGAATTATAGACCAATAGCTTGTCTTAACACCTGTTACAAGCTATTCACTGGTATCCTCAAAGAGAGGATATTAACATCCATAGAGCCAGTGTGGAGTGCAATAGGTGAACAGCGAGGGTGTAAGAGAGGCCTAGCAGGTTGTAGGGATAACCTACTGATAGATAGGTGCGTGACCCAAGATTCGATATTTTATCGGCGCAACCTGTCAATGGCTTGGATTGATTACCGTAAAGCATTCGACTCTACGAGTCACGAATTGATTATCAAGCTTCTTGAATGCTTACAGGTACATCCAAACATTGTGAGATGCTTGAAAGATCTAATGCTCAAGTGGAGGACAAGGTTTGTTATAACATCGAACAAACAACAGGTGAATACTAACATCGTCACCTATAAAAGAGGAGTTTTTCAAGGAGACTCACTCAGTCCTCTACTTTTTTGCATCTCCCTCTTGCCTCTGTCTATTGTTCTTCGAGAAAAGCACTCTGGATACATGTGTGGCAAACCAAAAAATAGAGTATATAAGATCAACCACCTTTTTTATATGGATGATCTTAAGCTCTATGCCTCCAGTAAGGAGGCACTTAATATCTTAGTGTTTGCAGTAGCTGTGTATTCCAGAGCTATAGGTATGTCTTTTGGATTGGACAAATGTGCCGTGATTCATCTAAATAGAGGAAGACGAGAAACATCGGATTTACAAAGTAACTCTGAGGACCTTCAGCTCATTGGTGGCAACACCATACAACATCTTGGTGTAGGGGATGCTTACACATATCTTGGGATTCCACAAACGGAGACTCAGGATGTTTGTAAGCTTAAAGATCATCTCCAAAAGAAATATCGAGGTCTTCTTAGAAAAATTTGGTCATCTGAATTATCTGGGAAGATTAAGATACAAGCCACAAATACATTAGCCATTCCTTTACTTCTCTATACATTTGGAGCTGTTAAGTGGAATGTGGATGACCTGAAGTTACTAGATAGAGAGACACGTAGGATGATGTCAATACATCGATGTCATCACCCAAGGTCTTCTGTACCTCGAACTTACCTTCCACGCGATCAGGGAGGGAGAGGTCTACTTAGTGTAGAGTGTCTTCATCGCCGTATTGTATTGGCTGCGGCGTGTTCGGTGATGAACAGTAATGATCCTCTTATGCAATTTGTCCACCATCATGAAATTGCAGATAATGGGGCATTTTTATACAAAGCGGCAAACAGAGCGGCAGATGAACTTAGTCTTCCGTTTGATACCAGCGATACAGAACAGGGATTGGCATCATTAACACCTTTGATGCTTAAAAGACAAGTGAAGCAGGCTGAACATGTACTTCTATTGGAGCAACATGTTAGGAAGCCTCTTCATGGGCAATTCTATAAGATTCTTAGGGAGATGGAGTTGTCTAAGGATCTGTCTTTTAGATTTCTGAAATCTGCTGGTTTAAGATCGGAGACTGAGGGATTTTTATTTGCTTGCCAAGATGGTGTTATCAATACCTTATATTATCGCAGTAAGGTCATGCAGATACCTGTCGACAATTACAACTGTCGAGCATGTAAACAATATCCGGAAACACTTACTCACATTCTAAGTGCGTGTCCGACGTATGCATGTTTCAGGTATATTGAAAGACACAATGCTGGACTTAAGGTATTGTATTACCATCTTCGACACCAATATGGTGTAGATAAGGAACCTGTCTTGCCATACGCCCAAGAGGATCAGGAGGCTGTTGTGGAGAATGAGAATTGCAGAATCTACTGGAATTTTTCGTTTTCTACCACTCATCGTATCAGTGCTACTAAGCCTGATATAGTACTCCTTCTCGCCTGTTCAGTCCACCATCGCCAACTATCGAAAGACCCCCATGTCGTGAAGAGATTGAAAACTTCTGGAGTAACATCTATGGGAAAGCCCATTCAGTGAACGATGAAGAGTCATCCTTAACACTCTTTCGTAGCTTCTGTTTTAGACAGGGGCTTGACCATCCAGCAGAGGTAAGTCCACCAATTACTAAGGAGGAGGTGAGAAACATAGTTGCTAAAGCGAAGAACTTTTCAGCACCTGGGCCAGATAAGATTAATAACTTTTGGTGGAAGAAGTTCTCTTCAACTCACCAACATTTGGCTCGAATATTCTCTACCTTTCTTAACGGTCAACATCCAATACCACAGTGGTTAATGGAAGGACGAACGGTACTCTTACCAAAATCTGATGATTTATCTATTCCAAAAAATTATAGACCCATAGCTCGTTTTAACACCTGCTACAAGCTATTCACTGGCATCCTCAAAGAGAGGATTTTGACATCCATCGAGCCAGTTTGGAGTGCAATAAGCGAACAGCGAGGGTGCAAGAGAGGTCTGGCAGGTTGTAGGGAGAACCTATTGATTGATAGGTGTATTACCCAAGACGCGATATTTTATCGACGTAACCTGTCAATGGCTTGGATTGATTACCGAAAGGCATTTGATTCTACAAGTCATGAGCTGATCATGAAGCTCCTTGAATGCTTAGAGGTACATCCGAACATTGTGAGATGCTTAAAGGAGCTAATGCTCATGTGGAGGACAAGGTTTGTTATAACATCCAACAAACAGCAAGTGATGACTAACATCATCTCGTTTGGAAGAGGAGTTTTCCAAGGAGACTCCCTAAGTCCTCTACTTTTTTGCATCTCCCTCTTGCCTCTGTCTGTAGTACTCCGAGAAAAATACTCTGGATACATGTGTGGAAAACCCAGAAATAGAGTCCATAAGATCAACCATCTGTTTTATATGGACGATCTTAAGCTATATGGATCCAGCAAGGACGAATTAAAAATTCTGGTGTTTGCAGTAGCCGAGTACTCCAGAGCTATTGGTATGGATTTTGGATTAGATAAATGTGCTGTTATCCATTTAATTAAAGGGAGACGAGAAACAGCTGAAATGTCGAGCGACTCTGAGAATATTCAGCTCATTGGTGGCAATACCATTCATCACCTTGGTGTTGGGGAAACTTACACATATCTTGGAATTCCTCAATCGGAAAGTCAAGATTTGTGTGGGCTTAAAGATCATCTCCATATGAAATACCATGGTCTTCTCAGAAAAATTTGGGCTTCTGAACTATCTGGGAAGAATAAGATACAAGCCACAAACACATTAGCCATTCCTTTACTACTCTATACATTTGGAGCAGTTAAGTGGAATGTGAATGAGTTGAAGGAACTAGATAGAGAAATTCGCAAGATGATGACTATACATCGAAGTCATCATCCTAGGTCTTCCGTACCTCGCATTTACCTTCCACGCGATCGGGGAGGAAGAGGTCTTTTAAATTTAGAGTGTCTTCATCGTAGAATTGTTTTATCTGCAGCATGCTCAGTCATAAACAGTAGAGATCCTCTTATGCAATTTGTTCACCATCATGAAATTGCAAATGTTGGGGCGTTTTTATATCGAGCGGCAGAAAGAGCTGCAAGTGAACTTAGTCTCCCATTTGAAACCAGGGATATGGAACACGGTTTAGCATCTTTAACACCATTAATGCTTAAAAAACGTGTTAAGGAAGCAGAACATGCGCTTCTGTTACAGGAGCATATTGACAAGCCTGTGCATGGACGGTTTTTCAGTCTCATAAAAGAGTTGGGACTGTCTGGGGTTTTGTCATTTGCTTTCCTCAAGTCTGCTGGTTTGAAATCGGAGACTGAAGGATTTTTGTTTGCTTGCCAGGATGGAGTGATGAATACTTTGGTGTATCGCAGTCGAGCGATGCATATATCTGTCGACAATACCAACTGTCGAGCGTGCAGGCAATACCCGGAGACACTTAGTCACATTCTAAGTGCGTGCCCGAAGTATGCATGTTACAGATATGTAGAAAGACACAATGCTGCGCTTAAGGTGTTGTATTATCACCTTCGACACCAATATGGTATAGATAAAGAACCCATCTTGCTGTATGCCCAGGGGGATCAGGAGTCCGTTGTCGAAAATGATCAGTGTAAGATCTACTGGAATTTTTCTTTTTCCACCACTCATCGTATCAGCGCCAATAAACCTGATATAGTGCTCCAGGATCATAAAAGTAGGGTCATTTGTGTGATAGAGTTTTCGGCACCTGCTGAGAGCAATATCACTCAAAAGGAGGATGAGAAGCGGACAAAGTATCAAGACCTTCTGTTTGAATTGAATAAAATATATCCAGGCTACAGGGTTAGATTAATTATTCTTGTACTCGGTTGTTTGGGAGGGATGCGAGCTTCATTTGTGAGCCAATTACAAAAAATTCCTAGCTGCGAGCACAAGGCTAATGCGTTGGCGGTTCGCATGCAGAAGGCTGTTCTTCTGAACTCTCTAAATCTGGTTCGGCAGCACTGTTCATTATAAGATCCTATTCGGTAGCTCTAAAAAAGCATCCAACAGCGTTCTTGACCACCGCTTAAGAATATCGGCGGCAATGGGTGAGAACAACAGTCTAAGAAACGAAAATAACAACTCTAGTAAATGAATCACGCTTTTGCTTACCCTCCAGGACGGATGGAGCAATAGTGGATTAAAATATGTAAAGCAAGAATGGGAGAGGTTGTTTTAGTGAGGTATTACCACAGCACGTGGTAGAGTCCCACACGAACAAGTGCGTAAATGCATTTTTTCCTCTCCTAAACTTGTTTTGTAAAAAAATAAAAAAAAAAAATAATAATAATAATAATAAAAATGTAAGTTAATATTATTTGCTTACCTGTATAGTTTAAAGTTCGTTAATTAAATAATAAAAATTGTCTTCAAAGCTACTAAATAGTGCAATTGAACCGCCGGCGTTCAAAATTATGTTTAATCGAAGTCTCGATCATTTCTTTTAACTGGTGTGTTTGAAATAAATATAAACAGATTTTAAACCTAATTTTATTTAAATTTGTGAAGAACAATCAATAAGATTCTTTGTAATGGACTAGATAACATCACAATGAATACGACGAATTTTACACGCTTGAATAAATTCCTAAAAGAATAATGTTAAATTTAACAGATTTTCAATGCTTTGATTTATTTTTCGAAATTATTTTTTAGGTAAGGATTTCAACTTTTGATCTTTAGTTTAAAACATCAAAAATCTGTAAAAAAATTAGTAACAAATAACACTTTTTAGATGTAGTTAATTTCAGTCTTAATAAAATCAGTAAAATTTAACTACAGATGCAGAAATAACAATTTTGATCTTTTATTGAATCTACTACTATAAGATAAATATCTTTAAATGGTGAATTTGATATATTAAAAATACTAAGGAAAAAAAGTTTAATCACATTATTTTAATAATACATTAATTTACTTAAATAAGAGTAAAAAAAAAATATATTAAAAGATATGTCAAAATATTGTAGATAATATTGTAAAATAAATATTACTAAAAGGGTAGTTAATCATAGAACTTAAAAAAATTTCATTATCAACCAAAATATTTCCTGCTTATTCCATAAAAAATACAAATAGTCTCAACTGCAAATTTTAAAAGTAAAAAGTTAATGTCTTAATAACTCAAGAAGCTATTTTCCTAGAATTTTGGAGTAACTCACGAACTTTAAACTATACAGGTAAGCAAATAATATTAACTTACATTTTTATTATTATTATTATTATTGAAACAAAGATATGAAAACTTAAAAAGATTCCAAACTGTATATATAAACTGTAAAAAATATATTATTTATTTAAAAACACAAAAAACCACAGAAGTTTTATCAAACAATCAGTGTTTGATTATTTTTCAAATCAAAATAAAATTATCAAATAGAACTCTAAACTTCTTAATTAGAACATAATTTTAGAAATATTATAAATTGTACAATTAGTAGCTATTATGATAATTTTTAATATTTAACTCATGAACTTTAAAATATACAGGTAAGCAAAAAGTATGAACTTACATTTTTATTAGTATTATTATCATCATTATTATTGTTATTGTTATACGACAAATAATAATTTTTTATTTCAAATTTATTAAAATATATTATAATTTAGATAAAATTCACTTTGAATACAATTTTTTAATGGAAAAGAGAATAAATTTCTCAAAAAAGAATATGTTTAACTTTTGAAACAATATAAAAAATTTGAGCAGAATTGTACTTTTTAGGTACAAGATTAAAAAAGAATACTTCTTTTACATATATATAGCCTTGTATTAAGTTTATAATATAGTTTTGAAGATTGAAATAGAATGTTATTGCATATATTTGATTAAATAAACATTATAGTGTACGTTCGGTCCAATTAACATTCTATGGCACACAACTAACAACAGACATTTATTTAAACAAACAATTGAATACAAATCATATCTTACAAAATTATGAATAAAAATGATTTTCGACTGTTTTTTAAATTAACATTTTATTTCATTTGCTTTTTAATAAACATGTTATCAACGGGGGGCGTAGATTTGTAAAGAATCAATAAAATCATTATCAATAATTTGTTTAAACAATTTTAATAGATGTAGCTACTTTTTGCATTTTTGGATAATTTTGCAGAATATTTTATTGCTTTCAATTTAAAAATTTATTAGGGTAAGAAACCTTCAAATCGCTAGGAGTTTTAGAATAAAAGTTATAAAAGAACAATACATTGTTTAAACAATGTAAAAATAAGAACTTATAGTCAATAATTTTTCTTACTCGAACTAGCCCAGACAGCACCATAATTATCGGCAAGTTAACGGGAAGTTAACGGCGCTAGTTAACAAATTTATCGAGTTTAACTTTAGGCTAACTTTCTGCTAATATATAAATGTCCGCCACATCTTTAGTTATCCAAGATAACTTCCCGTTAACTACAAATGTAAATTCAATGCAGATTATGAAATAAAATTTTCAGAAATGTTTAAATGATAATTAAATTAAAATTTGCTTTTCATATTTCCTTAGTATTAGCCATGAAAATTAGCCTTAAGGAAGACAATGAAATTTCTCTGAAAATAAAGTGTCATGTTTCAGTGAAAATAATTAGGCTATGTTTACTTAATTTATAGAAACAATTTTGCTGAAAATGAACAAGGAAAATTTTCTTAAATATCGAAATTATAGTTTTAAAGAAATTTACTGAATATTTTTCACTAAAATTAGACAGGTAAACTAACTTAAAAATAAATAGAGTGATATCCTGGAAAGTAGACTGGCAAGTTATTGACAAATAAAGTTTACGTAATTTAAATAAACTGTTTAGTTTAAAAAATTATAAACTATATAATAAAAAATGCAGGCAAAATTAAATTTTTTTTTAATTATTACACTCATTTTTGAGTTGTTGACAGATTTTTGTTTTTGCTCTGAATAAAAAATTTTTGCCAGGGAATTACGTTGTAAAGTCAGTAAAATGTCAGGGAAATGACAGGGAAATTGATAAACTGAATCTTGTAGCCACCCTGTTTAATTTTTTACTGCTTAATATACTATTTCTTATGGAACTAAGAGTGTAATTATAAAACAAATTTAATTTAGCCTGCATTTTTTATTATATAGTTTATAATTTTTTAAACTAAACAGTTTATTTAAATTACGTAAACTTTATTTGTCAATAACTTGCCAGTCTACTTTCCAGGATATCACTCTATTTATTTTTAAGTTAGTTTACCTGTCTAATTTTAGTGAAAAATATTCAGTAAATTTCTTTAAAACTATAATTTCGATTTTTAAGAAAATTTTCCTTATTCATTTTCAGCAAAATTGTTTCTATAAATTAAGTAAACATAGCCTAATTATTTTCACTGAAACATGACACTTTATTTTCAGAGAAATTTCATTGTCTTCCTTAAGGCTAATTTTCATGGCTAATACTAAGGAAATATGAAAAGCAAATTTTAATTTAATTATCATTTAAACATTTCTGAAAATTTTATTTCATAATCTGCATTGAATTTACATTTGTAGTTAACGGGAAGTTATCTTGGATAACTAAAGATGTGGCGGACATTTATATATTAGCAGAAAGTTAGCCTAAAGTTAAACTCGATAAATTTGTTAACTAGCGCCGTTAACTTCCCGTTAACTTGCCGATAATTATGGTGCTGTCTGGGAGAGCCCATTAATTTGTAAAATTAGGAAAAAGTTATGTCTTTGTGGGTTTAGTGTAAAAAGAGATTATGTCAAATAATATATCGACAGAACGAAATTTAGGACACTTAGAATTTTAAAGATTTGGGAGATATATTAGTTCAGAATTATGAAAGTGATTTTAGGTTATGTGATGTTTAGACAATTTAAAAATTATGTCAAATGTTAATTATTAATAACGATATTTAGGTTATGTGCATATTAGAGATTTGCCACTTAACAATAAAAATAAGTAGGAAAATAGAAATTATAGTAAATAATAAAACAGAATATTAAACATTCTAATAAATTGAAATTTGACAAAATAAAAGCTATGCTCAACAGCATTTCGACGATTTATAAGTTATGACAGATTGTCATTCAAAATGCTGAAGTTACGTTAAATAATAATTAGATAAATACAATTTATATCAAATAAATTTTGCATGATATAAATACTATGTCCAGCAGTACTTATTTTATATAAATTTTAGGTTATACGATTGTTTGAAATTTAGAAATTATAATAATGTGCGTTTATTACAAAATAATTTTATTTTATATAACTTTTGGAACAATACTTCTGATATATGACCATTAGGGAAAAAATTTTAGGATAAATAATTTTTCGGCTAAATAAAAATTATGTCAAAAAACAATTGTATTAATTAGATGTTAGTTTCAATTATAATTCTAGTAAATAATAACTATATCAAATTATAATTCGAATTATGAAATATATAATAAAAATTTACAGTTTACTTATGAAATTCAAAATAATAACCAAATTAACTTTTTAGATGTCACCTTAATTATAAAAAATAACAATATTATCTATAATTGGTATCAAAACTCCATTACTTCTAGCAGACTCATTAATTACTTTTCCAATAATCCTATTCAATTTTTAATAATGAAACTTGACACAAATTTGCATCTCACTATGTAAAATAGTTTTTGTGTAGAGAGGAATTAATTCGACTAATAACATTTGAGTAAACTGCAGTGACCCACTCTACCCCTGACCCAACTAGCCCCGGTCTCCCCTACTATAAAAATTTTCTTTGTGTATTTTGAGACACCAATTATAACATGTACCGAAACGAAGTTATAAACTTATATTTTATTTTCTCTGAAAAAAAATTTCTGAAAAAAGCCTAAATTTTTGGCCTTAACATATAGAAAAAGTGCCATAATGTAACACAAAATGCGGACTTAATTTTACACTTTAAGGAACAAAAAATTTAGTATCGTAAACTTAATTATACTTTTTCCTATACGAAAGCTTTCGCCGTTGTTAAGATGAAATGAAACTGTTATAAAAAATGTACTGCTTCTGTACTGTAATGTATAGAATTTGACCCCTATTTCTCAATATTTACATTCCTTAAGTATATCTGAAGTCCTGAATATAAATAATAAAATAATAGTCACTTGTCACTCAAAGTCTTTCATATTTACAAAAAATGTTTTCAAGAAGTTAATTAACAATAAGAGTAATATTTTGTGCTTAAAGTGGTTTCAAGTATTCTTGAATTGTCTTGGAACGAGAACTTGGCTTATGAAAATTTAGTGCTTCTAATTGTTCTATTAAATTGGAAATTTTTCTCTTATTTATTTATGTTTATAGTTCTTACATATTAATAAGTACTTGTCAGTCAATCCAATTTGATAATATATACTAATAAATATACTAATCTTTTATTATTGCTTCCACCTGAAAAGAAAATAATTAAAAATGATAATAATAATTCAAAACTAAAGAAAATAATTACACTTTGACAAAAATAAGTGATGAAAGTATAAAATATATTTTAAATTAAAAAACATATTTAAATAAATAAGTAAAATTTTAGATAAATATTTAGAAAATTTACAAATTTAATTGAAAAGCAATAAAAATCTTTAAAATTTGGAGAAAATGATTGTAAAATAATGAAAATAATTATAATTTAAATTTAAGATAAATAATTTAAAATTGAATAAAATAATTACAATTTTGAAAAAAATATGTCATAACACTTCTCATATAAGAAAGCAAAATCATAAAGTTTAATTGAAATTAAAGAAAATAATTGGAGATGGTGAAAGAATGAAAAATTAAAGGAAGTAGTTGATTGTTTATATAGAATTAATTGAAATTAGTGATAAACAATTGGCAATTTTTTAAAATTAATAAAAAAATAATTAAAAATTGGAGAAGACAATTGCAAAATAATAAAAATATTTGAAAATTGAATAACGTAATTGAAATTTAAGAAAAATAAGTGATAATACTTTTTATATGTAAAAGCAAAAACAAAAAATTTAATTAAAATAAGAAAAGAATATATTAAAGATATATTAAAGAAAATAATTAATAAATTGTAAAAACAGTTAAGCGTTGAAGAAAGTAATTGATATTTAAAGAATTAATTCAAATTGGAGGTAAATCATTAGAAATTTGAAAAATTGACTAAAAATTAATTTAAAATTTGAGAAAAAAATTGCATAATGATGAAAGTGTTTAAAAATTAAAAAAAAAATTAAAATCTGAGGTAAAGAATTAAAAGTTGAAAAAAATAATTGAAATTTTGAAAAAAGTGATAAAATCACCAAATTAATTTGAAATTGAAGAAAGTAATAAATATGAGAGAAATAATTGAAACTTTAAGAAATTAATAGAAAATTGCAACAGTAATAGAAATTTTAAGAAAAATAGTTGAAAAATAAAGCAATTAAAAATTGTAGAAAATATTTGAAATTTAAAGAATTAATTAAAAGTGGGGAAAAATAGTAGGTAAAATAATAATAATTGAAAATAGAAGAAAATAATTAAAATTTGTGAAAATAATTGAAAATGTCTTAAATTAATTGAAAAATAATAGATTTGTTTGGGAAATTAGTTACAAAATAATTGAAATATTAAAAAATTGGAGAAAATAATTTTAAAATGGTAAACGTAATTGAAAGTCTAAGAAATAATTTAAATTTCAAAAAAATGTATTTATAAAATTAAAAAATATATTTAAAATAAAAGAAAATAATTAAAAAATAATATAAAAAATTAAACATTGATAAACATTATTGAAATACAAGATAAATAATTGTAAATGCAGGCAATTGACTAAAAAATATTGAAAATTTTCAGAAATTGGAGAAAAGAATTGCAAATATTTAAATATAATTTAAAATCAGAAAATATGAAAAAATTTTTCATTGGTCAATTTAAAATTTTTGTTTATTTGCCATAATATACATATTATATACATATTATATATTATTTATATTATTTAATATAAAATGTAACAAAAATCAAGATTCCTTATAGATTGAAAATAATCAAATAATAAGAGTTCGAATTTGTTTGGCGACGTAAAGAATCAATCAAATTTAGACGCATTCCTTCTACAGACCAAATTTAGGTTCTTTAATATTTTGAAAATTGGAAAATTTGCGCCAAAATATTTCTGTCTAATGCTTTTTCGGCCATTTGCAATTTCTAACAAATGAACATTCTACGTTTTAAGTTTTCTATATAATTTTAATTCGTACTAATACAATTTCGGATAAATGAAGATTCGGTCAAATTAATATTCTGTCATTCAAAAATTCGATTAACTTAAAATTCCGTAAAATGAAAATTCTTCTAAATTGAAATTCGTTTAAATTGAAATTTGTTTAAATGAAAATTCTGTTAAATATGAATTCGGTAAACTAAAAATTATATTAAGTAAAAATTCGAATTCATTTAAATTCGATTGAAAATAAATTCGAAAATGTGAAATTCCGTCTGCAAGAAAATTCTACCTCATGAAATTCTATGAAATGAAAATTATAAATAATTAATTTTAGAGCTAAATCATGCGTCCCCAAAATCTGGTGTAAAAATTACACTTTTTAGACAATAGTTGAAAAATTAAAAAAATATTAGAATTTTCAAGAAAATAATTGAAATTTGAAAAAATAATTTAAAAATATCAAAAAATGTATGTGTGGAAAATGGTTGAATAATAAAGTAAAAAAATAAAAAATGTAATACATTATTTAAAAAATTGTATAAAATAATTGAAAAATTAACGATATAATAAAAATGGGAAGAAACTATTTAAATAATGACATAAATAATTGAAAACTGATCTTCAAAAGTAAATAATTTCTTGACAATAATAATATGAAAAAAAAATGACATTTAAAGAAAATAATTTAATATTTTTCTTAATAAAATCCAAAATATAATCATTATCTATTAAAATGTGTGTGACTTCTTTTAAACTTCCTTATATAAAACGGTATCAGACAAAAGCAAAGCTCTGTCAACGCTGTTATAAATGATGTTCTTTTTTTGTTGAATTAGATGCCCCGAAAAAAAATTGATCAGTCTATTGGAAGACCATGGTTTTTGAAACCAATTTGTTATTAATTCATTGTCATTTTTTATTATAGTCAAATCCAGAAAATTAATTTGATTGTTCGTTTCTAATTCAGATGTAAATTTTAAGTTTTGGTCCATACTGTTGAAGGTATCTATTACTAAGGAAACTTGATTTTTGTGGACACAAATCAATGTATCATCAACATATCTAACGTAAAAAATAGGTATACAATTATGATGTTTTTTAAGTAGATATAAGCAATTTGTTTCAAGGTCATCCATTACAATATCTGCGAATAAGGGAGAAATGGGTTAACCCATTGGTGTGCCAAACATTTGATGGTAAATTTTATCGTTGAAAACAAAATAATTATTGTCGAAAAGAAATTTTGTACAATGAATTATATCGGAAAAAGGAATTCTGCTGTGATTTTAAATTTCTAAATATCTTTTTTCTAAACTTTGAATGACTAAATTGGAAGGAACATTTGTAAAGAGAGAACTCACATCTAGTAATAACAAAACAAAGTCATCAGAAATGACGATATTTTTTAACTTTTCTTTTAAGTCAAAACTGTTATTAATGTGAGATTTTGGAAGTCGAATATCTTGTTTTAAATCTTCGTATATAATTTTTGATAAAAAATAAGTAGGACTACCAATGAGAGAAATAATAGGTCTAAGTGGTACATTCTCTTTATGAATTTTAGGTAGACCATAGGCTTTTGCTAAAGAAGTGTTAGTCATAGTTAATTGATTCTTATGGTATTTGTATTTAAGAAAATGATTTTCATTCAAATCTTTAAGTATTTTATATGTATTAGATTGCAAATTAATTAATGGGTTTCTTTTAATAAGTTTATAAGTTGATTCATCCGAAAGTAGAGTATCCGTTTTTGAAAAATAATCAACTTTTTTTAAACAACCAGTAACGTTTCCTTTCTCTGAATTGGTAAAAAAGATTTCGGAATTATTTTTTAAAAAATTGTTAGTCAATTTTACTTTTTTTGCAAAATTCCTTTCTTCAATAGTAATGTGACATTTTTTCTTATTTAGATTACATATAGTACTGTTTACAATTTTTTTTCTAATTTTTTTTAATATCATGATGAAAATCAAATGAGGAAATACATGATTCAATGTTTTTAATTGTGGTGACAGTACTTTCTTGAGTGATTGGTTGAGAGACATTAAATTTTGGACCTAAGGAAACGATGTCAATAATGTCCTTGGGAATTTCGGTGTCGGATAAATTAATAAACCAATCATTTTTTCCGAAAGATTTGTTAATTTTAGATTGGTTGTCTTTTTTAGTTTGTAGGAAATTAAATTTTTTAATATATTTTTCTTTGTAAGTACAAGGTATCGATGCAAACTTCTTTTCGTAAAATTGAAAGAAATTGTTTTTATTGTTTAAATCCAATTTTGATTAATCAATATTATTTTTCAAATTTTTTGATCGTTTTTTAAGGTAATTAATATCAAACTGGATATCTTCGATTTCCATACTTAAAACACTAAGAGAAAATTTGTAATTAATATGATTAAATCTATTTTTACAAGAATTGCTAAAAAACGAAATATGTTCTGAGCGCTTACTTAAGTGTAAGATATGAGGCGGTAAAATGTCGTTGCTTCTGCATCGTAGTAGAAAATAATGACATCTGGGTAAATATTCTGCCAGGCGTCGAGAAATGTTTGTCCAACATTTTAGTAGTTTGGTGGTATAAGTTCTATATTCTTGTTGAATGGATAAAAAATAGCTTGGTATAGCCATTAGTTAATTTAAAAAGTCTGTTCTTAATCCAAGACTCAAAATTTGAAGAAGTTTTTTATCCCTTCCGTGTAAATATTTAAAAATGCGAATTTTGTCGATCACTGAAAGGCCAATAAATGAAACAAGTTATTTTTATTAGGTAAAATTTTCATATATAAATTTAGTTGACTGAATCACTTCGTTCTGAAATGATTGTGATTCTAAAATATTTTAATTTACAACAACGAAATGTTTTATGTAATTTGTTTTATTTTTTGACATAATTTTATTCTTTAGACAAAATTTAGATGTAAACTTTATACAAAATTATAAAGGTAAAAAGTTTTTGAGTGTTAAAATAAGTTGCTTTAATCATTATTATCGTCTTGTAAGATTGTATTATAAAATTCGAATTTTATTAATAAATATAGCCTGAAGAGGATGTCAAATCCAGCCATCGAAACGTAGCTGTCACGGAACATCTGTGTTTTTTATTGTTCCATTTATTGGCCTTCCAGTGATCAACAAAATTCGCCTTTTTAAAATTAAAATTTAATATAACCATAATAATTAATAATTTTAAAATTGCAAAAATAATCGAAATATAATGAAGATAATATTGTAAAATGACAAAAATACTTAAACATTATTTTTAATGATAACACTTAGAAAATAATAACTTATTACAAAAATAAACATCGAAAACCAACTGCTACATTCAGCTACATTGCACTGTCTTTAAAAAATCACAATGATATCAGCCATCTTTGTTTTGTTACAAGTGGCGCCTCGCAGCCCGCGGTGGTAGTTTTTTTTGCCAATGACCAGTTAACATGAACCTTTTTTCAATAGGTATGTGTTTGATAAGTAATTCACAGAAAAAGACAAGCAAAGAAAATAAAAGTCCAAAACCAAGAATACAAATATTTGGGAAAATTATTATACGAGAATCTAATTGTTTAAAATCGTAAAAGTCATCGGTTTGTGCAGAAGTAGCTTCCATTGAATATAATTCAATCCACTTGTTCGAGATACCTGACTCTATAAGTCTCTGAGTTAATTCATCAACCCGTCTGATTAAAGTTTTTGGCGAAACGAACACTGCACCTGGTACAGATGGAAAATCCTCTGTAATAAATCCTACAAGCTGTCTGCCACTAGTACTTTTTCTGTCTCGAAGAAAGAACTTTGCTCTTGAAATATCCACGATACACGCTACATTTTTATAAGTCAATAACTCCTCCAAACAGTTCTCTGAGAACCCATCTGCTGGTGACTCATGAATTTTATTTTTTAATTTGTTAATAAATTTAGTATTTAAATAATTGACTTCATCAAATTCAACCGAGCTGGCTTTAACTTTTAGATTCGAGGAAAGAACATCTTCCAAATTTGTAAATTTGGTACTTGTCTTAGTTTCCAAATGAACATTTGTGATGTTGGTATAAATTTCAGAGGAGAATATTAAACATCCTATCAAGAAGGTTGCAAAGACAATTCTTTCCTTTATTGTCTTTGGTTCTTCTGGAGCACTAGAACCTAATGTTATTATAAATAGGAATTCGAATCTCCAGTTTTTGTCAGGGAAGCGCAGAATTTTTGAAACAATCCAAACAAGACACAATAGACCAATCATACTTAAAATACTCATCACTTGTAGCTGAAATTCGAGAAATTCGGTTTCTTTTTTTATAATCGGTACAGCTAAACCCCATTGTATTCTTCTAATACCCCTGCTGGCAGTTACATGCGTTTTGATGACCAGTTCTTTTGGACTGATATGAATATTGTTTCCTAGAAACACTGGTTTCGCAAATGTTAAATTAATCATTTTCTCAAAAACTTTTAGTTTTAATAATCCTAATCCGGATACGGACTCTTCTCCCGATTTTTGCTTTGAAATAATGACATCCGGTGGATCATGCCACTTCATTTCATCGTCTAAAGGAAATCCGTACAAATTTTTTAATTTTTTAGGAAACCAGACCATGTCAGAAGATGCAATTTCATTGTAAAGCTCCTTTTTGAAATAATTGTAATGAATAACTCTTACTTCTTCCTGATTCTTTGAGAAGATCTCACTGTGGGAAAAAAGGGTATTCTGTTTTCTAATTTCAGCAAAAGTGATATCTGGTAAACCTTTGTTCTCAAGATTTATAAAAAATTCTGCGTAATTTGCAAGCTGCTTTGAAATAATTATCAATAATTTTGATTCAATTTGGAAGTCGAAGATTTGATACAGATCAGAAAGTATTTTTTCATCCTCTGAATTAGTTTCGGAATACATGGCAATTATGAATGAAATCTGATTATTGTAAAATGTGGAATTCAATCGGGTATTACTTTGAAGTACGATTTTATGAATTGGCATTTTTCTCAATACTTTTTGCATCACATCTTGAAAAACTGGATCTAATGTGCCAGTTTCGCGAGGGTTACACAATAGAACCTGAGAAATGTGCGGGTCACTTTGAATACTTTTTATAACATCATCAATCCATTTTCGATCAACACCTTCTGTTTCTGGACTGTTCAAAAATATTAATCCCACACTAATAATTAACTTCACGAACCATCTTGCACTCATTGTAAATTCGACATCAATAATACCTTTCATAAACTGTACAAAACGTCTTTTCACAGTTTTATGTCAAATCGGACAAAATAATAATCTTTAAAATTAGTGTTAAAAAACTGTATAATGTAACACAAAACGCGGACTCAATTTTTACATTTTGAAAAACAAAAAATTTGGTATCGTAAACTTAATTATACTTTTTTCTATACGAAGGCCTACGTCGATGTAAAGATGAAATGAAACTGGTATAAAAAATGTACTGCTTTTGTGCTGTAGTGCATAGAATTTGTCCCCTAATTCTCAATATTTACAGTTCTTAAGTGTATCTGCAGTCCTGAATATAAGTAATAAAATAACAGGCACTTGTCACTCAAAGACTTTCATATTTACAAAAAATGTTTTCAAGAAGTTAACTAACAATTATTAAATAATAATAATCTCCCTAAACTCCTAAAGTTAATTACTATTTATATTTATTTTTTTTTTTCTGTCCACGTTTTAATACTTGAAGTGAAGTTGGATATTAATTATATTTATTCATCTTTTTTTGTCCACGTTTTAAAAACCAGAGTGAAGTTAGTCCCTGTTTTTTTATTATTATTAACTAGCGAAATAAAATGCGCGATTAGTTTTTCATACATTTGAAAAATTATAAAATACAATAATAAGTATAAAAAATCGGTAAATACTATTTATCTAATAAGAAAAAATAAAAATATTTTAAATATAATATTTAAAAAACAATTCATATAAATAAAATAAATATTTATTTAGGACAAAATTTATAAGGGAATAGGTTCGGTTGTAGGCACCCTTTTTGTTTTTGACCCATAATTTGTGCCTAATAAATATGACACGGTCATTAACGTATGTATGGAAGGCTAGAGACCTTAGCTAACTTCTGGCAAAGAAACTAAATTGATTCCGTAGAATAGAAAAATTATTTTTATAAATTTAATAAAGTGGTCATTTTATGCAAAACTGAAATTTTGGTTCGGTTGTGGGCACCCTTAAAAAATTGGCTAAAAATGAGGAAAAATCAACTTAAACCACCTCAAATATGAAAAAATATCAATTCAATTATTAATTATATGAATATACATAAAATTATTTAAATTATTTAAATTATTTTAAGTTTAATTTTAAAACTAAAACTTATTTATTTTAAAGGCTTTCAGCGGCAAAATTACCGCATAAGATTAAACTTTTCACATCTACTTCAGTCCCCCTTCAATGTAAGTCACTTTCACTTTACTTCTATTTCACTTCCATTTCACTTCCACTTCACTTCCACTTCACATCCACTTCAATTCCGCTGTATATTCACTTTACTTTTACTTCCTTTTTAAGTTTACTTATAATTAATAATATATTAATAATAATTGAAAATTGAAAAAACATGATTAAAAATTGAGATGAATAAATTAAAATTAAAAAAAAATTAAAATCTGAGAAAATAATTAAACAAATTACATAAAATATTTTAAATGAAGGTAAGTTAAACAAAATTTGAGAAAAATACTTAAAACTTTCAGAAGTTCATTGAAATAAAAGAAAATAATTAAAAATTAGAGAAAATAAATGAAAAAAGCTAAACATAATTTAAAATTAAAGAGAACAAGTTTTAATTAAAGAGAAATAAGTAAAAACTTTTTGGGAATTATGAAAAAGAACGAGAAAAAGAACGAAAGTAATTGAAAATTGCAGAAAATAATATAAAAAATAATATAAATAATGAAAGAATTGAAAAGTCAGATAAATAGTAAACAATTTTTGAAATTATGAAACAAAAGTAAAGAATTAAAAATATTGAAGAAAATACATTTTGGAAAATAATTGAAAAATGTTTTTACATTTTAAAACTTGACGGAAATAATTAAAATATGATAAATAACAATGATAAATTAGTAAAAAATAAATGCCATTTAAGTGTGATAATTAAAAAGAATTACAGAATTTTTTTAAATGAAGAAAAAATAATTGAAATTTGATAAAAATACATGCGTTATATAATTGTCGCAATTCATGTAGGTGAAAAGTAGTTGAATATAATGATAGGAGTACACAGAAAATAGCGCAAATACTATGAGAATAATTAAAAACAAAAAGAACAAAAAAAAGAAAAAAACATAAAAGGAAATAAATAAATGCAAAAATTCAGCAGAAATATTATAACAGGTTTAAGTCGCTGCACATCTTATAAATAATAGTCGTAATTCAATAAAGCATCAAATTTTGAAAAATTTAACGAAGGGTCTCTACATGTAGTAATGCCGCTTTTATGAATGAATCTAAAGATAAAATGAACAAGTCTTGGTCCTTACATGTCTTTGTGAACATTATGTTTACATGTGTAGACGCAGTGTACAATATAGATTTCGTGGCTAGGACGGAAGTAAATTTCAAATAGAACGGCTCATCATATCTTGACGCATACTGTGGGACTTTTAGAGCCACATCATTAAGTAACTCTGGGCAGTCAATAAAGAAAAAAATCAATTTATATAAAAAAGTCATCAAGGTTATGATGCCTCGTTCTTTTAGAGTTGAAAAATTAAACTCGTTGTACAAAGACAGATAATTCGAACCACGAGGCGGGTAGGTTTTGTTTACTTTGAAAGATAAATATTTCAGGAACCGTTTCTGGACTTGATCGATTTCGTCCGCATATTTATCATATACAGGGTTCCAAATTACGGCCGCATACTCAAGACGTGATCTAACTAAAGTATTAAATAGTAGAATAACAGTCTTTTGGTTAGAGAAAGATTTCGTCGAACGGGTTAAGAATCCCAGGGCCTTATTGGCCTTAGCAACAATACAAGCTATATGGTTTGAAAAATTAAGATGTGCATTAAAGTTGACACCGAGATCACCCGTGATATCAACTCTAGATATAGTATGATTTCCTATAATATACGGATAGTCTAAAGTATGATCAGATTTAATGTACGAAAGTACTTGACATTTACTCAAATTTAGCGGTACTTTATTAACGGTACTCCACTTTAAAATCTGATCCAAATCAGATTGGAGCACGCCAAAATCCAAGATCGTTGAGATTTCACGACAAACGTTAAGGTCATCCGCAAAGGTCAAAATTGGAGATCTCAAATCATCGTCGACATCATTAAGATACAAAGTAAAGAGGGGGGAACCCAGGGCGGATAATTGGGGAACCTCTCTTTGTGGGATAAAAGATGGTGAGGTGTAATCTCCGACAATTACACGATTAGACCTATTAATTAAATAATTTAATAAAAGTTGTTTGAAGCAAAACGACAATGCAATATTATCAAGTTTTGAGGCTAAGATACTAAAATCGACCGAGTCAAAGGCCTTAACGAAATCAAGGTATATGACATCGACTTGATTGCCACGTTGAAAAGCCTTTTTGGCGTAGGACGTGAGACATGCCAAATTAGTAACTGTTGACCTTTTTTTAATGCATCCATGTTGGTGTTCACTTATTACCGACTTTAGGGCGAAATTAAGATGTGGCAATACTGAAATTTCAAAAATTTTAGCGAAATTAGATAGCAGTGAGATCATGTAAACTATCTTTTTTGAATATTGGTAAAACCTTTGCGGACTTCCAACACGATGGAAACAAACCATTTTCAAAAGCTAAATTAAATATGATTGTAAGAGGGCAACTAATAATGGAGGCACAATCCCTCAGTAAAAAACTCGGAATCTGATCTGGACCCGATGTGTAAGAAGGTTTTAAAGACTTGGCTGCTCTGAGTATCTCGTGGGTGGATAAGAAAAAGGACTTATAATCATCACGTTTACAAATAAATTCATCAGCACTCATGGTAAAAACACCCTTACAATTTTCGGCAAATATAGATGCAAATGTATCAACTATTATTTGAGAGTCATCGATGCGACGTTCATTGAGACACATGACGTCAGGCAGCAAAGCTTTTTTACGAGAGTTATTCACGAAAGACCAGAAAAACTTAGGCTCTGAATTGATATTGTTTTCGACGCGTGTAACAAAATTTTTGTAAGATGCTCTGGTACCTCTGCGAATCGCCCCCAAAAGCATTTTAATTTGAGCTTCACATTGTGAAGATCTGGGCCGCGATCTATTCAATAATACTTTTTCAAAACGTATATCACCAATAATTTCTTTAGAAAACCATGGCGGAAATTGAGCATGGTTTAAATGGCTTTGCTTGATCGGAACAAAAATTCTTATAGCCCCATCGATGACTCGCAGAAACAAATCACTAACAATGTTTGGATCTGAACAATTACATAGGAATGACCAGTCCACTGTACTTGAATATTCATGCAGTTTATCAAGTCTTGCAAGGCGGAAATTTAAACACAGCGAGAGAGTAGGTCTGTCAAAGTGAGAGACGACATGTTCAGAATCATTAGTCTGGTCCGTAGTAATGCATATGTTCAGTGCAGTGTGGTGGTAAACCTAGTCGACTAGAGGGGTGGAGGGACATGTTACATCGCACCCACAGTAGGGTGGCCCAAAAATGCATTGTAAAATATTTTTTTGTGGAAAAAGGCATGACACCCCCGGAATTTGTTCTAATGCGAAATAAAGTAAATACGTATTTTTGGATTTTTCAAAATTTTGATATTAACTGGTGACGCCGGGCACCTCAATTTTCCCATGTAAAATGCATGGAAAAATGTTCAATTTTCGAAAAATCAAAATAATTCTTAAGGGTTTAACAAAAGTTAACATTAAGTTACTGCATCTGAAAGCAGACTCTCTGACAATTAATTTGACCTATATAACTTTTAATTTTGATAACTCTAACCCGGTATAAAACTACCTCAAAGTTGCTCCCTTTTTTAAATTTTTGCACCTATACGCACATTGCACGTAGTAAAAACCATGTTTGACAGTTTTATCGATAGAAATAGTTATTATTATGTATTGAAAGAGTTAATTAATATTTAATTAAGTTTTTTATGAACATTCTTAACTATTTAACAATTGTTTAAACAAATTAATTTGTTTAAACAATTAATTTTTTAAAAAAAAACAATACAAATGACATTTTTATGTATATATTTTTATGTTTTTTATATTTCTTATGTTTTTTATGTTTAAACAAATTATTTAGTTTAAACAAATTAATTAGTTTAAACAATTATTTTTTCTAAAAAATAATTGACAGGCTTGATATCTAGGGGTTTTTGGGCTCGCTGTTTACAAATCCAATGTAAGTTTTTCAAAATTCAAAATGACGCATCCAATATGGCGGACAACTTTTTTAAAAATAGATTCAATTTGCCTGAAACTCGTTACTCGGAGGTTTCTGGGGTCGCTGATTACAAATCTGATATCAGATTTTTAAAATTCAAAATGGTTGATCCAATATGGTGGACAACTTTTTTTAAAATAGATTTAATTTTTCTGAAACTCGTTACTCGTGGTTTCTTGGGGTCGTTTATTACGAATCTAATGTCAGATTTTCAAAATTTAAAATGGTGGATCCAATGTAGCGAAAATAAAAAAAAAAGAATTACGTTTTGGACAATCCATTTTCATTCAAGAACACTCACAACTCTGATATACAAACAGAAAACAAATGACATTTGTTATATTTTGATATTTAATTGCATAGCTAAAGAAAATAGTATATATATATCAAATTAATGTCAAACGTTTATATTTTTACTTTAAAAAGAAGTGTTAAACAATCACTTTATATTTATTAATTCATCTAACTTAAGCATCCTATTATCGAATATACTTACCTACTACAAAGTTTGCTTCGTTATAAAAAAAATGTCCAATATTCAAAGACACATTTGTAGAAATGTTTAAATTTTTTGTAATCTTCATCTCTATGAGGTCCACCATTTTAAATTTTGAAAATCTGACATCAGATTCGTAATCAACGACCCCGAAAAACCACGAGTAACGAGTTTCAGGAAAATTAAATCTATTTTTAAAAAAGTTGTCCGCCATATTGGATCAACCATTTTGAATTTTAAAAATCTGACATCAGATTCGTAATCAGCAACCCCAGAAACCTCCGAGTAACGAGTTTCAGGCAAATTGAATCTATTTTTAAAAAAGTTGTCCGCCATATTGGATCCGTCATTTTGAATTTTGAAAAACTTACATTGGATTTGTAATCAGCGAGCCCAAAAACCCCTAGATATCAAGTTTTATAAAAAATTAATATTTTTTACAAAAATATCATGTCACTTTTTATTTAAGGATTGTTTTCACCCCTAAAAGCCACAACCGACTTGATCTAACAAAACGGCCAGATACGGGTATTTTTTTTTTGGTCTTAGTTTCGGAAAATGTTTGATTTTTTTGTGTGTGAAAAAAAAGTTAAAGGAAGGGACCGGTGAAATTTTAACACATCGAAATTTTTGATGCTCAGAGGTGTCAATTTTTTTCCTTACATAACTTTAGATATAGAATTATGGTATTACATAAAAATTAAAAAAACAATATAAAATCGCGTGAAAAAAAATTGGCGATTGAAAAAAATGAAAATTGTGGAAGAGGTTTAATTTTCAATATTTGCATTTTTTCAAGAATATGTATCTTAAACTCCGCAAAATATTTATTTTTATATTTTTGACATTATCCCATAAATTGAGGTCTAAAATTACACAAGAAAAAAAATTGGAAACCCTGAACATCGTGAATTTCCATAAGCTAAAATTTCACCTGTCCCTCCCCTTAATTTTTGTCGGACGGTGTAATTTACCAAATTGAGAAATTTTTGTTTTTATAAGTAAGAAAAAAATTCGTAATATTATAAAAATTATTCACTAAATATTCAGTAATGCCTGCTGAAATTTTATTTCCTACATTTCTTTATACAAGTGTATTTTAAATAAAATATATTAAACAATTTTGTTATTGTAATGAAATAAATTATAGATATAAAAATATTTTTTCTAATTTAATTTTACATTAATTTAATAGTAAATAAATAATAATTGTTTAAACAATTTCAAAATTATTAATAGAAAAGCTTAACGATAACCTTACAAAAAAACATTAAAAAAGTAATTTGTAGGATTTTTTAGAAAAAATAATTGTTTAAACTAATTAATTTGTTTAAACATAAAAAACATAAAAATATATACATAAAAAAGTCATTTGTATGGTTTTTTTGAAAAAATTAATTGTTTCAACAATTGGCAAATAGTTAAGAATGTTTATAAAAAACTTAATTAAATATTAATTAACGCTTGCAATACATAATAATAACTATTTCTATCGATAAAACTGTCAAACATGGTTTTTACTTGTGTAAAGTGCGTATAGGTGCAAAAATTTAAAAAAGGGGGCAACTTTGGGGTAGTTTTATACCGGGTTAGAGTTATCAAAATTAAAAGTTATATAGATCAAATTAATCGTCAGAGAATCTACTTTCAGATGCAGTAACTTAATGAACTTTTGCTAAACCCTTAAGAATTATTTTGATTTTTCGAAAATTGAAAATTTTCCCATGCATTTTACATGGGAAAATTGAGGTGCCCGGCGGCACCAGTTAATATCAAAATTTTGAAAAATCCAAAAATACGTATTCACTTTTTTTTGCATTGGAACAACTTCCGGGGGTGTCATGCCCTTTTCCACGGAAAAAGTTTTTTGGGCCACCCTAACCCACAGTCAGTGAAAACAAGATCCAAAATTCTATTTAAACGATTTCTAATTTTGTTTCCCTGTATCAAATTAAAAAACATAGCAAAGCTTATTAGAGCAAATTGTTTTGAGTCTTTAACGGCTTCTTTACAAGAATTATCAAAATTAGGTATATTAAAGTCGCCCAAGAAAATTAAGTTATACTTAGATAAAATTTCATAGTCTTGTAGGAATTTTAAAAAACCGATAAGATAATCTATTAGATAATTTGAAGGGCAATAAATAATAATAATTATAAATTTTATTAGATTTTTTACTACAAGAAGGCCTAGGGTATTAATGGAAATAAAATGATTATTTAAATTACTGAAATCTAGTACCCGGACATCATAACATTTGCGAATCGCCACCAGCACCCCTCCGCCCTCTTGACAAGTCGATCACATCGGTGAATCGTCAAAACATTAGAATCAAAAAAATCAGTCGATGTGATATGTGGTTTTAACCATGTTTCAGTGAGGCAAAGAACATCATATAAATTATAATCAGGAAATAATTTAAACGCATCAAGTTTAGAGTTAATACCTCGAGTGTTTTGGTAATAAATCGGTATAATTAAAGAAGTTGAAGTTCTGGTTGACTCCTTGTCGCTTGTGTTTGCGGGCGTTTCTTGGTTACCTTCGGGCATCCTCGTTGAGTACGAATTATTAGGTCTGATTCTCCCTTTGACACTCGTTCCGCCAATTTTATTTTGGCCCTTTTGTAATCTTCTTGTTGTTTTTGAGTTCGGTCCGGAGTAATTGAGATGTTGGATAGATTTGGTGGAAGTTGTTTCAGTCTCTTCAAATTCATGAACGACTTCCGGATTATTAGCGGAGCGTTGACATCGGCAAATGAGACCACTAGTGGACGCGCCGTAGTTGAATTCTGAGAATATGGACCAATTCTTTTAATTCTTATGAAGTTTATGGTGGTAACAGGACATAATAATAAAAAAGTATTGGAGACTAAAGCTTTGTCGGTCTCAGAATTATTTCCATTAGTGGAAGGATCTTCTTTTACGCCATGGATAATCAAATTAAATTTTCGATTGAAACGATCTTCACACTCACCAGTGTATGAATCATAGAGATCCTGTTGAATACGAGGAACGGTAACTGATGATAGTTTTTCTTCTACAGCTTGGATTTTTGAAGAATTGTTTGCTACTTTAGTCTCCAAGTTGCTGATAGTGACGGATTGAGATTGTAGTTTTATTGTTATTTCTTGCAATAAGTGTCCAGTTTTGTAAAGTTGTTGTCAATCGAAACTTTAAAAGTCGCTAGTTAATCTCGAAAAATAGACCGAATTTGGTCGTTATTATCAAGTGAGATCTGTAGATTTCCTTGAGATGGTATAGAAATACCAGTATTTGCTAAAAAAGCGGATTCGCTATTTAGAACTTTGTTTGATACATTTCGGATAAAAATATGCACCACAATCCGGGCAGGTAGTTGAAGTTTTGATGATCGGTTTCTTCCATTGAGTCCTTGCTCGTTGCTGTCAGATTTCACGATGGTGGGGCATGCAGTGCCAGACGTCATTGATACGAATGAATCAGGTGATGTACACCCAATGTCATAAAGTTGCCAAATTTATGAATCCAACAAGGTATAAGAAGAGTCAAAATTTCACTCAGAACACCACAAAAATCAAATAAAATTGTTGAAACCTGTCAAAAATGAATAAAAACAAATGTCAGCACAGATGCATAAATTCCTATATTGGTCAATATCGCCTCAGACAGAATCAGCACTTACAAAACCGTACTAGAAAAAGTTACGAATAAGATTTTCAATAATTGAGCACATGTTACAAGGCTCATCATTTTTCTTTATGTAGTTACACGAAAAACTAATATTATCGTAATCACACTAATCAAACCCCATCACAAAACAACCACTCCACCACTGGAAATCAAAATCGGCACGGGAAAAACCTCGAAAACACCACAAAAATAACAAAATCGAGGAACGACTCAAAACCACGTACTTCGACAAGAAAGAAATTAAAACTTATGATAACACTAGTTTACAAAAAAAAAAAAAAATTTATGTACATTCAATGTCACTATTTTTTTCTTATGTACTAAGCTTCTCGTTACTTAAAAATGACATTAAGAGATTTTTCTATGAATAGGTTCTCGAAATATGAATTTTTAAAATTTTTTTACGCTTTTTTCGGAGGTGACTTCACGTTTTAGGCCGTATCTCGAGTTACAGAAGTCCTATTGAGTTTTTCTAAGTGTTAAATTAAAGGTAATCAAATTCCAAACAATCGCTTTTAACATTATTTTTTAATCGGTTAAATATTTTAAGTGATATAGTCAAAAAAAGAATAGAAAATTTGAGTTTTTGGCCCAAAATCTGAAAAACAAATTCATTCTACCGCCATGCAAAAATAGAACACATCAAATTATGTCCAGTTTTAATTTTTTTACATATATGGCTCACTTTTAGGAAGAAAAAAATGTATGGATGAAAAAAATCTATGTGAAATTATTGAAGTTATAAGCCAGGGTACTAAAATTCTCGTTTTACTCCATTTCGGTATTTTACCTCCTTTTATAGTGATTATGTTGATTAATTTAATGAATACAATATCTAATTAGAAAATGGACTTTTTTCACAGATTTCAAATAATTTTCAGTGCTTTACTAATTCAAATTTGACTGAAAATTTTTTTGGAGTTTTTGACAAAAATTTCGGGAGAGGCATAAATTGATTAAAATCTGCTTTTTTGACACGTTGCATCAGATGCGCAGAGGTTTAATTTTTGTTGAATTTTGTTCGTTAATAGATAAAAAAGTTTGAAATTAGATTTAGAAAAATTTGAAAAATAAAAAATATTTGTCTGAAAATTTTTTTGGAGTTTTTGATAAAAATTTCTGGAGAGGCATAAATTGATTAAAATTTGCTTTTTTGACAAGTTGAATCAGATGCGCAGTGGTTCAATTTTTGTTAAAAACTCCAAAAAAATTTCCAGACAAATGTCTTTTAATTTCTATATTTCTATATCTAATTTCAAACTTTTTTTATCTATTACCGAATAAAATACAACAAAAATTGAACCACTGCGCATCTTATGCAACTTGTCAAAGAAGCAAATTTTAACCAGTTTATGTCTCTTCAGATATTTTTGTCAAAAACTACAAATAATTTTTCAGTCAAATATCATTTATTTTTCACATTTCTATATCTAATTTCAAACTTTTTTATCTATTAACGAACAAAATTCAACCAAAATTGAACCTCTGCGCATCTGATGCAACTTGTCAAAAAAGCTGATTTTAATCAATTTATGCCTCTTCAGAAATTTTTGTCAAAAACTCCAAAAAAATTTTCAGTCAAATTTAAATTAGTAAAGCACTGAAAATTATTTGAAATCTGTGAAAAAAGTCCATTTTCAAATTAGATATTGTATTCATTAAATTAATCAACATACTCACTATAAAAGGAGGTAAAATACCGAAATAGCGTAAAACGAGAATTTCAGTACCCTGGCTTATAACTTCAATAATTACCCATAGATTGTTTTCATCCATACATTTTTTTCTTCTTAAAAATGAGCTATATATGTAAAATATTTACAACTGGACATAATTTGACGTTTTCTATTTTTGCATGGAGGTAGAAAGAATTTGTTTTTCAGATTTTGGGCCAAAAACTCAAATTTAAAATTTTTTTTTGGACTGTATCACTTAAAATATTTAACCGATTGAAAAATAATGTTAAAAACGATTGTTTGGAATTTGATTACCTTTAATTTGACACCTAGAAAAACTTAATCGGACGTCTGTAACTCGAGATACGGCCTAAAACGTGAAGTCACCTCCGCAAAAAACGTGAAAAAATTTAAAAAATTCATATTTCGGAAACCTATCCATAGAAAAATTTCTTAATGTCATTTTTAAGTTTAGAGAACCATAGTTCATAAAAAAAATGTTGGCATTAAATGAACATTTTGGCTGTAAACTAGTGTAATTAATAAACAAATTTGAAATTATGAAAACAAATAAAAATAATTAAAAATTGAAGAAAATAATTGAAATTTTAGAAAAATCTTAGAAAATAATTTTAGAAAATGAGAATGACTAAAAATTGGAGAAAAAACTGGAAGAATGCTAAAAATAATTAAAATTTACGATAATTATTAAAGTTTTTTGGAAATTATGAAAACAAATAAAAATAATTAAAAACTGAAGAAAATAATAGAAATTTGAGAAAAATACTTAAAAAAATTTTAGAAATTAATTTTATAAAATGAGAAAAACAAAAAATTGGAGCAAAGTCTGGAAGAAAGCTAAAAATAATTAAAATTTACGATAATTGATAAAAAAAAAATTTGAAATTCTGATAACAAATGAAAATAATTAGAAATTGAAGAAAATATTTGAATTTTTAGAAAAATACTTAAAAATCTTAGAAACTTATTTTAGAATAAGAGAATAATAATTAACAATCGAGAAAAATAATTGAAAAATGATAAAATTAATTCAAAATTGAAAAAATAATTGAAATATGCTGAAAATAATGAATAGTAGGATTTATTAAAAATTCAAATGCCGTAATTTTACTTTATTGGAAAAAATTAAAATTAAACAATTAAATACAGTTGAAATTATTTTGTAAGTTTTTTAACCATTTTTGAAGTTCCAAAACTTTTATCAAGTTTGAAAACTTCCGGAAAGGTTGCGACAAAGTTTCAATAATAATATTATCGAATATTTATTTTTTTCTTCTTATTGCAGGGCTGCCAGTAAAACACTTTTTTACTTTTACTGACTTTTTTTAAAATTGCTCACTATTACTCACTTTTTAAAAGAAACTCACTTTTCTCACTTTTTTAGTAAAATGTCTATTGCAACTGCGGGAAGGGGTCTTCTGATATGAGGTGCCTGATTAAAAATTTACCCTATAAATCGCAATTAGTTTGTTCATATTTCAATCACATCGTCAATTTTTTAATTACAATTTACAAATACGTAATTTCTACACGTGTTTTCAATAATTTTTGTCATTTTTAAAGTACTTTTGTCAACTCTAAAGTATTATTGTCAATTTTCAACTATTTTTGCGAATCTGTATATAATTTTTTCAAATATCAGTTATACTCTATAGTCTTTAAATTATTGTCATAAATATTTAAATTTATTACAAAGTTTTCATTTACTTCTGCCATTTTTTAATTATTTTCTCAACATTTCAATTATTTTTTTCTATCTTTAAATTATTGCCAGGAATATTTAAATTTTCAACACCAGTTTCTATTCTACTTCTATTTTTGTCATTTTACGATTATTTTCTTCATATTTCTATTATTTTTGCAATTTTAAAATTATTTACTACAATTTTCAATTATTAATTTAATCAAATTATTGATTACGACCTTTTAATATTAAATTTATGGCCTTTTTACGTCAGAAATATCAGAGTTGTCAAAGGATTCATCGATTTTTTTGAAACTTCGTTGTATTATACTGCTATATGAGAAACTTTTTCCCTCCAAGTGATTTTTAAAAAAATTCAAAATTTTAGAAGATACGCCATTTTGAATATCAACATTAATTTAACAAAATTGTTAATATCTCAAAATATTATAAAGATATTTTGATGTAACTTACACATGTTTTAGTTAAAAATATGTACTTTTAAATGAAAATGAAGTCAATGAAAAAAAAATTTTCATGTAAAAAAATTAAAAAACCATTTTTAATTCAATTTTTTATTTACTTACTCCTCTCTGACAGAAATTTTATTAATATTTTTAAATTCCTTATGAATTTACCTTAAATTTAAAAAAAATTGATGGAGCCTTTATTAGGTCCCGAGATATTAGACTTTTTGTACAATTTTCTCATGTAAAAAAATTAACAAACAATTTTTAATTCAATTTTTTATTCACTTTCTCTTCTCTGACAGAAATTTTATTAATATTTTTAAATTCCTTATGAATTTACCTTAAATTTAAAAAAAAATTGATGGAGACTTTATTAGGTCCCGAGATATTAGACTTTTTGTACAACCGCGCGTAGTTGCAGCGGCCGTGACAGTGCGACGCGACAGCGTAGAAGCTTAGCAATGCAGCGCGCCACGCCGCGTTTTTCTGTCGCAACCACGCGCGGTAGTACAAAAAGTCTAATATCGCGGGACCTAATAAAGTCTCCATCAATTTTTTTTTTTAAATTAAAGGTAAATTTATAAGGAATTTAGAAATATTAATAAAATTTCTGTCAGAGAGGAGTAAGTAAATAAAAAATTGTATTAAAAATGGTATTTTAATTTTTTTACACGAAAAAAAATTTTTTTCATTGACTTTATTTTCTTTTAAAAGTACATATTTTTAACTGAAACATGTGTAAGTTTCATCAAAATATCTTTATAGTATTTTAAGATATTAACAATTTTGTTAAATTAATGTTGATATTAAAATTGGCGTATCTTCTAAAATTTTGAATTTTTTTGAAAATCATTTGGAAGGAAAAAGTTTCTCATATAGCAGCATAATACCACGAAGTTACAAAAAAATCGATGAACCCTTTGACAACTCTGATATTTCTGACGTGAAAAGGCCCTATAGTAATTATTATGATTATATCAAATTTTAATTTTATTGTTACTGGAAATAAAATTTTATATTGTAATGGGCTTTTGTGCGTAAATAAATAAAAAAATAAATTTAATGTTTTTT